>BQKN01000383.1:504842-544622 GCA_022839385.1 Asparagus kiusianus | reverse complement strand
TGCTCACGTTCCGGTTCCCGGGTATTTTGGGAAGCGGGGCGTGACAGTATGGATTGTTGAAAAGTTGTTAATTGCATATTAATTATTCAAAAGTCCTATTCACCCCCCCTCTAGGTCCTTTCAACAAATAGTAGATCACGTGGTCACAATCTTGGTTGAAGGAAACAATGATAATATTTTATTTGAGAGAGATTATTGAGTTGATGATCAATCTCACAAAAAACTATATTTTCTTTTTTATTTTTACTTTATTTTTATCAATTTAAATAATCAAGATATTCAACTACGTGCATTGCACGTGCATCTCAACTAGTATTTCAAAAGCTACAACTACTCCTATTTATATAAGGATACAATAACAAGAAGATTATTGTGCAGTCAATGTGGGACTAAACACAATTACCTAATCACAATTATTCTTTTAGTTACATTCCTAATATCTCTCAATCACTAAATATCTAATTAATTTATACTCTTAATATATTATTCCAAAAATAACTATGACATTGTAGATCTCCATAATGTATTCCTTAACACTCCCCCTCGGGCTGGAGCATGTATATCATACATGTCCGGTCTGTTACAAACAATATGCACTCCAATTTATGACACGAATTAATAGAGTGAAATCTCCTGTGTGACCTTTCTCCTCATAGTTGTCTTTATTTTCTAGTTTTTTACTTATGTCTTCCACCACGAATACCCTCAATCAAAATCACCAAAGGTGATACCTCGATCTTCTTCATAGATCAACTTGGGAACTACCAAGCAGACGATCCTTACAAGGACCCACCAAGCAAACGATCCTCTCTAGAGATTCGTCAAACAAACGATCCTCTTCGGGATTTAACAAACAAATGATCCTTCTTTAGGGATCAGCCATATAAATGATTCATCTTTAGAAGCCGAGACAATAACCTTCGTCAAACCAAACTCCAAACCAAATCGCTATTCAATTAAAAAAATTCTGGTAGCTAATATTGGTCAATGTTTCTAGAATTCAAGCGGTGGTGGCAGTGGTGTCGACAAGTTGATTAGGTAGTGAACGAAGGGAAATCGAGGCAGCACAGGCAGTGACGAGAACATATACATCGAGGATGACTACTGTTATCAATAATGGCAATCCACATCATCAACAAGGCAATCAAAAGCACGATGGACAAGAATTCGTGACACTGCTCACAGTAAACAGTCACCACGACACTATTCTCAGCGAACAGTTACCACGATACTTTTCACGGTGAACAATCACAGTGACCAGTCATAGGAAAAGAGGGAGGTTGTAAGGTAGAGGGAGAAGTTTGATGGTGAGGGATTGGAGGACTAGGGTTTGTGAGGATCTAGGGTTTGTGTGGTTCTGATACCATGTTAAACAATAAAATATCATAGATTCTCATTCATATTTCAAAAGCTACAACTACTCCCCTTTATATAGGATACAATAACAAGAAATTTATTGTGTAGTCAATGTGCGACCAAACACAATTACCTAATCACAATTATTTTCTTAGTTACATTTCTAATATCTCTCAATCGCCAAATGTCTAATTTATACTACTAATATATTATTTCTAATATAACTGTAACATTATAGAACTCCATAAGGTATTTCTTATATCCATTTGTATCAATGTTGAAAATAACAATAGCATATAACATAACATAAGCTGCGGAAAGCTTAAAGCACCTGTAGCATAACTCATGGTATAAGCTACATGCTTTTTAAATTTACAAAAAAAAATATAAAAATAGCCATAATAATTAATTGATTTTAATAAATAGAAACATGATTTAATAACATAACAATAAATATTATTAATAAAAAATCAAAAGTTTAATACAGTCTATACCAATTTACCAACAAATACCACAACAAAATGTTTAAATATATCATAAAAATGATGTTGGAAAAAAAAGCATTATGTAACTAATTATTTCACGTTATACAAGTTAACAAACCTTAAGCGCTATATAACATTTAAAATAACAAGAACACATCGCAACTCTGTTATTCCGATGTTGTCTACACTATTTCAAATTATGACAATATTTCAATCTAACATGTGTTATTTCAATATAACTTTATGATATAAAAATACAGTTTATAATAGTGCCTTCAAAGTATATTCTTCTTTTGCTTTCTTTAAGACTTGATTTTCTTTGGTATTTGCTTTTTGTTTGCTTACTAAGCCCTGCTATTTTTTGTGATTGAAGACTTAAGGTTTGTAAAGAATGTAGTGAATATTGTGAACTTTTGAACGCAATATATGAAGTTTTTATGATGTAAACTCTGGACATACTGTTCATTCCCTCACATTTCTTTAGTGCCACAAACAGCCCAAGGAAATGGGGTTGTAACTAAATATTATACTTATCACTTCCTGAATGAATTACTTTATTGTTTATACAAGTTTGTTCATATTAATTTTTCTTATTTTATGCTGATTTTGATCCACAAATTGTTTGTAAGTAAACCTTCTCTTTAAGCATTCAGAAAATTTCTATATTGAGAAATAGGGATTGAGGAATTAAGACCTGAGGCAACCTCGATTGTGTCTCTGAACATTGTTATTATATTATTCAAATACTTCTTCCATCTTTCTCTTAAACAACCACTACTATTGTCAGGAATAGAAATTCTACCAGAACTCTGTGACAAAATGATCAAGGAAAAAGTAAGCACAATATTGATAGTTTATTATGAGTTACCAATTTGAATCAGAAACTCGCACTAATCTCCCTCGATCATTCTGCGAATGGCAGGAAAATTAAAATACTGCTGATAGTTGTCAGCAGTGGGACATTAAGATCAGCACCCTCACAGGTCAGAACAACCTAAACATGGAGTCGATAGCTTATAAGTTATAAATACTCCCTTCGATTAAAATGTACCCAAAGTTCATTCCAACGTGAAATACAATAGCTGAGCTCTAACAACTACGTTTACAGAAAGATTGAATTGTATTTCCGAACCAGCTTCAACTTTATGTTTACTTTTATTTGAGAATAAACGTCGTTATAAGCTATCCACTTCACAACTTACATAAATAAGATAAGACATACTAGTCATCATTGCCGATATTTCTTTTCTATGTTTACATTTTGACATCTTAAAAGAGAAGAATGAAAACTTTCCAAGGCTTCAAGTTAGTCAGCCAAGCCCATTTTGGGCGGAATAGCTCTACTAGTTCTTCGACTCCAAGTAGTAAGAGGGATCTCAAACTAAGAAATAGGCTAAGAAGATAAAAGCGGGCATTCTGAGAAACTGCGGGAATTGGGTTCATTGATATAATCAATATAATAGATGGCAACAGTCATACCCCATTCAATGGAATTATGTGATCTTAAAGAATATCTTCTATAATTTTGCAAGAGAGGGGTTTTTCATTTCTATAAGATGCATAGAACAACAAACCTCCGAGTGACCTCTCAGTCTTCTTATCCATGAGCCTTGGATTTTCTGTGTCTTTGAAAATGTGGTATTGTGGTTTCCTCCCAAACATCTGCATTGTAAAAGAAAACCAGCATAAGTGATATGTTAATAATATTTCTTTCAATACTCCAGTGATTCACTTTAAAGTTTTATCATAGTTAGAGCAAAGATAAACTATAATTCTCTTATACGAAGTACTCCCGTAGCATCATCAAACAAAATTTGTTGAAAGTCCTGAGGAATTTCTGGACTGAAGACTAACCTGCCCATTCAATCGGTTGTTTGTTAAATCCAATCTGTTTCCAAACCAAGAGAGTACAGCTATTGTCTCTCTGAAAAATGTCTTAATACTTAGCATCCAAATATCGGGCGGTTCCGCCTCTCTATACATGATGAGATAAATGAACTTGGCATATATTTGATAAGGTCGACATTACCATAAAAGTTACTCAATTAAAAGAAGAACTGCTGTTTAGGCATTATGATAACATAGTCAGTTCTCAGAAAGAGAAATCCGGCTCTAAGATTTTAAAATTATGATATGTAGCTGGTTTCACCGGTTTCTACATAAACACCAACTACAGATATACTAGCAACGCTTGCACTTTAATCCGGTGTATTTGACTCTAATTTATCTAACCGATTCTCAAATATACTTTTAAAAATCTCACCAAATGTCGAAATCTAAATCCAGCTGCAGCCAGGTTGCTTCTTCGATCCAAATTTAACTAGCTGATTTCTCATATCTTCCACAGTGTCCCATTTACCAGCTGATCCATATACATAGATAAGATGCAAATATGGCATATGATCCATTGGATCCCATTCCAATAGTTGATTAGCTGCATGCTGAGCTAATTCAACATTGCCATTTAATCTGCATCCACTCAAAAGTGAAGTCCATACAACAGAGTCGGGCTCATATGGCATTGAAGAAGCTAATTCTCCCGCTTTCTCAACCATTCCTATTCGACAAAAAAGATCAATCATACATGCATAATGGGGTAATTTAGGTAGTATGCCATAATCACTCATGGACTTGAAGTAACATTGTGCTTCTTCAAGTAGACGGTTATGATTACACGCAGACAGAAGGCCAAGAAATGTGATCTCATCAGGTACAATTGCCGACCTCTTCATAATATTGAACATCTCAATGGCTTCCTTCCCGAGACTATGTAGTGCATAACCATAAATTATCGAGTTCCAACTTACAATATCTCTATCTACCATCTGATCAAAAACAAGTTTAGCTACGTACATGTCCCCACATTTACTATACATATTAATCAGTGAATTACCAATCACCAAGAACTTTTTGAGGGCCAACTTGATGGCAACAGAATGAAGTTGTTCTCCAAGGATCGTTATGGAAAGATTTGAAGATGATCTGAGAAGACTAGTTATAACTGACTCACTAGGTTTTATGTCGGTCAATAGCATCTGCTTATAGAATTGGATTGCGTCTTCATTTAAACCATTTTGGACAAAGCCAGCAATTAAAGCACTCCAAGTTATAGAATCCTTGTCATGGCAATTGCTGAAGAGCTCATAAGCTTCGGTTACCTTACCATGAAGGAGAAAACCAGAGATCATAACATTATAAGTAACTACATTCTTCTTGAGCATCTTATTGAAAAGCTCCATTGCTTTGTCTAATTGGCTTTCTTCCAAATAACCAAAAATCAAAGTAGTATATGCTACTATGTCTCCTTGAGGCATCATATTCAATAACTCTTGAGCTTCACTTTTCCTTCCATTTCGTATGAAACTATACATCAAAGCGGTGATCGATTCCACTGTAGGTTCAAGCATCTTAGCGAACAACTCAATAGCATCATCAATCCTATTACATTTCAAATAACCGTTAACCATCAAGTTCCACGAAACTCTGTCTCTTGCATCCATAGTATCAAACATTGTCCTAGCTTCATCAACTCTATTACTATTGATATAACCACATAACAAAGAGTTCCATGACCCAGTGAACTTACCCTCCATTTTGTCAAACTCTAATTTTGCTTCCTCAATGCTTGAACACTCACAATACATGAAAACCAAAGAGGCCTGAATGATTTCATCACGATGAAATCCAAATTTAATGACACATCCATGAACTTTACTACCATGATTAAGGCTCCTCATGGATGAACAAGCTCTAATAACCTTGACAATGCAAGGACCATTAGCATGAAATCCTTCATACATCATTCTAGTAAAAAATTTAATTGCCTCTTCATAATTCCCATTATCAACAAATCCTCCTAAAATTACTGACCAAGTCACTTCGTTCTTGTTCGGCATCAAAAGGAATAGCTCTAATGCAGTCCTTACTTCCTTAACTTCAATATACCCATTAACCATTGCAGTCCACGAAAGAACATTAGGGTTCGGCATCCGTTCAAAAACATCTCGAGCATCCCTAATCCTTCGATTCGATGCATAACCGGATATCAAAGCATTCCATGCTGGAACATTCAAACAATCAATGCTGTCAAAAATCCAACACAACCCATCAACCACATTGCATTTTGAATACATTGTGATCAAAGAAGTGCCCACAAAAACATTCCCCACTGCCCGCAATTTCATCGATAGCCCGTGAACCTGTCTTCCTTGATCAAGAGCTCTAAGCTTCGCACAAGAAGTCAGCACGGTCGAAAAAGAAGTATTTGTGAGGGTCAATCCAAATCTGTGCAAATCTGAAAAGGTTCTTATTGCTTCATCAAAATGGTTGTTTTGGGTATAAGCAGACATGATTGAATTCCATGAAACAATGTCTCGCTCAGGCATTTGATCAAACACCTTCTGTGCAGAGCTCAGATCACCGGACATTGAGAGTCTTGTGATCATTTGGTTTGCCGAATTGATACCTAGGCTGTGAAACTGGGTGTCGGTGGTGATTTGTGAAGAGGGTGTAAGCTGAGATTGGAGTTTCATTAGGGGCTGAGATGAGAGGAATTTGGATTTGAGGAACTGGGTTTGCTTTGTGATCATGTTTTGAGTGTTCCTGTGTTCTGGGGTCTCAGGCGGCTGTTCAGGCCCACATCGGAACTCGGACGGAAAGTGGACAGAAGTGGAGGAAATCCAAAGTGAGCATTTAGCGCTCTGACGCTCTCGCTGTAAATATTCAGAGCTTTGCTATAGTCACCCAAAATATGAGACCAGGGGGCACGTGAGATGTCCCTCTCCTATAGCATAATGAGCTGGTCATTATTGATGATCAGCTCATTATCCTATAGGAGAGGGACACCTTATCTGTCACTCCTGTTGGTCTCATATTTTGGATCTTTGGGAAATTTTTCAAATATTTAAGCCTTTAGGTGACGTTTGTCAAAGGATTAAGGAGCAGGGATTAAGGAGAAGTGTTAATATAGATAATCTACTTGATAATCCGAAAGAATAAATTATTAACTTATTATATAAGTTTTATTTTAGCCCTTGTGATCATTTTTAGTGTTTGGGAATAACATGGATTTTGACTATTTTCTTTATAATTAGAGGGGTTAACTCTTAATCCTTCTAAATATGAGTATTAGTAAACCCCTTATTTTGAGGGGTTAACTTATTTTAATCCCTCTAGAAGTGTTAGCTTAACCCTTCTATACTTTTTATATTTGACAAATTATGAAGGGTTAACTAACTTTAACTCTTGTATTGATTTTTTGTTTTTGGCGGGTTAAAAAGAGGTTAAGTCTCCTTAAATCCTCACTTAACCCTTTGCCAAACGGTGCTAGTTAGGCAACGGGTTAAGTGAGGGGTTAAGGAGACTTAACCCCTTCTTAACCTGCCAAACATCAAAATTTTATACAATAATTAAAGTGAGTTAATATTTTATAATTTGTCAAACGCTATAAAAACACAATCGTTAACCTAACCCCTCTAAAAGGATTAACATGAGTTAACCCCTAAAAGTGATAGATTTGTTAATACTCATATTTAGATGGATTGAGAGTTAATCTCTTTATTTATAAAAAAAATAGTTAAAATCATTGTTATTCCAAAACACTAAAAATAATCGCACGGGCTAAAATAAAACTTATTTAACATGTTAATAATTTAGTCCTTCGAGTACTCGAATGAGCTAACTACATTAATATTTCTTCTTAATCCCTCTTCCTTAATATTTTTCCAAACAGGGTTTTAAGGATTTATTATTAAGCTAATTAAAAGGCACTAAAGACCTCATAGTTCTTGATTGTAGAGAATATCCGCACCGAGAGAATATGAAATGGTCCCGGTCCATGATATTAAGTGCACACCAATTACATATTAACCATTGGAGTATTGGAATTCAATATTTGTGCACTGATCTAATAGTTGAAATCCATTTGATGCACATTAAATGTCATAGACTATCCTGATTTGATATATTCTCGTCTACAAGTCATCAATAAAAACTTTTCACTTGGTAGACCCCAAAATGTCACTAATTTATTAAATTATACTAAAAAAATCTTTTACTCAAGGATGTAGACCTCATAGGATCCAATTCTCTTGTTTCACTTACTTATTACTTATATATGTACTCTGACTTGTTTTTCGTATCCAGGGTATTTAAATTTGACATGTTAAAACAATCTATCATACAAATGTAAATGTTTTCATCCGAATATTCCTCTATAATTAATACTCAAAAGCTATTATGGATCTTTCTAACTATTAATACTTGTTAAATATATCGTTAGGCTGATCCCAGCTCTAATTCGAAGTAGAATTAAGATGAGTTTAAAATAGAATTTGGTATGTATAATAAATAAATTTAACAAATATTTATGTTTAAAAAACTCTATAATTAGCTTGTAAATTTTATAAAGGAACATTCAGGTGTAATTTTCACGTTTGTATGATTGAGGGTAGTCACATGCAAATTTAAACAACTTAGGATATATAAATACTGTGAAAAAACAAATGAGGACAATATGTGTTAAGTGAGTGAAACTATGAGGTATTTAACTGCTATTTAGCCTTAATACGTACTATTAGAATGTACCTGGTTATCTCATTTACAAAACTTGCATTACATAATAAAATTGTACAATCAATTTGCAATCAAGGTGATCTATATATCCTAAAACATTTATCAATGAAAAATCACGAACAATGAGTATATATTACAATGAACCAAATGACTGTAAAATTAACATTTTTAAAGGAAGAGTGAGGATTTGTCATTGATGTTTGTTTCCATTCATCGTGATGTATGAATCTTTAAATAATCATTAACATTTCAAGACATCTTATACAAACAGCAAAATGTCATTTTTAATTGTTGCAATCACTTGATGCATTAGAAATTAAACCTCAGTATGGCTAATTTTCTATTTTCTAGATTATTATGGCATGTAGAGCAAGAATAAAAGTAGCAATTCCATAGTAGCGGATCCAAAAATTTTGGGAAGTGATATCTTTATATAATTAATAATTTAAATATTTATAATTGTTCCCAATGAGTTTTCATATCTTAAAAATATATATAATATCATCATTAGTAAATATAACTCACTTAACGATCATTAAGCCAATCATCACTCTTTTTATTCCGCAACTTGCTTTTATCAATTCCCATTGCAGAAAAAGCTATGACCATGGTTGCCTTAGCCATGGGTAAATCAATGCAATTTTAATAAGCAAATACACCAAATGATAGATCTTATGCTTTTTAGTCTCCACCACCTTCTTTGAAAGATCACCCATTACCTTCAAATTAGAAAATCTAGCATCTCTATACACATCAATATTGTGAATCGCACTCTCGTGGAGGAGGGGAGAGTGGAATTGAGAGAGTGGAGACTAAGGTAGAGGAGGTGTTGCGCGCAGCGGAAATTTTGGCAGCACTTCGGCAGCACAACAAGAGAGTCAGATCGCAATAAGAATTCCTGCTTCACCAAGGAAACAAGAATCTGAAGCGGATATATCAACCAAGTGATATATCGGCTCTTCCTCTCATCAGTTCTAGGACTGACCTATCGAGGGATCCTAAAAGCTATTACAAATCACACAAATAGCAGTACAACCAACTTTTACGTGGTTCGGCAAATTGCCTATGTCCACGGGGCAAGGAGGGGGGAGATCTACTAATAGAGGGAGAGAATACAACTAGGGTTTACAATCACTCACAATCTAAACCCTCGAACAAACTCTCAAATCCCTCACAAATATCTCTCACAAAAGCACAAAAGCCTACACACAAACTCTCCTCTTGAATTCTGTGTTTTTCTTCTGCACTTGCGAACGCAGCCACAAAAAATCCCTGCACTTGATTTTTCTCCGTAGCCGCCAATCAAATCAACCCAGCCGAAAAATGTCCTTGCACCAAAAGTTCACGAAGCCCTAGCCAAGGCTTTTATATTGTTGCATTCATTTCATTGTATCGGGTGGGCCTGCGTTATCAAAACAAAACCGAGTCGGTTGCTTCGTACGCGGACTCAACAAGCACGTGGGTAGGGGCCCACGTTTGCTCACAATTCTCCACCTCGGTGAAGTTTTTTCAAAACTGAGCCGACACCAAAGCAACCAAATGTCCCACTTGTTGTGACCAGTACGAACTCAATCCACAACAAGTCGAGAACCCGAACGAGAGTCCAAACAATCTCACCCCCATCAAAATCAACTAATCCAAAATCGGCTGCATCTGAAAGACTGCCTACGTATCCTCTTGCCCAAGGAATCAAGCCGAACGTAGTTCATCCAATTGGCCGCCAACGGCCTCAACAATCACGAATATGCAACAAGTTTCGACAATGATCAAACTTGTTGCTCGGAACTATCTTAGTGAGCATATCCGTCGGATTATCCTTCGTGTGGACTTTCACAATCTCCACATCGCCATCTTCAAGAACATCCCGAACGAAGTGATATCGAACATCGATATGCTTCGTCCGCGAATGAAAAACCTGATTCTTCGCCAAATAGATAGCACTCATGCTATCACAATGAATAGTGACGGACCTCTGTGATATACCAAGTTCCTCCAAAAGTCCTCGAAGCCAAATAGCCTCCTTCACAGCCTCCGTAACTGTCATATACTCTGCCTCCATCGTAGACAAAGCCACCGTAGGCTGTAAGGTGCTTCTCCAACACACCGGCGCACGGGTCAAAGTGAACACATACCCCGTCGTAGACCGGCGTTTATCCAAATCCCTAGCATAATCCGAATCAACATAGCCAATGCATAGCTGCCCACCTGTAGTGTCCCGCTCATAAACTAAACCAACATTGAGCGTACCTCGAATGTACCTCAAAATCCATTTCACGGCGTCCCAATGACCCACTCCTGGATCGTGCATGTATCTCGAAACCATGCTTACCGCCTGTGACAAATCCGGTCTCGTACATACCATCGCGTACATTAAGCTCCCAACCGCGCTCGCATATGGAGTCTTCGACATCAACTCACGATCTTCAACTGACTTCGGTGAAAGACCAGCTGAAAGCTTCAAATGGGCTCCCAAAGGTACACCAACTGGCTTCGTATCCATGCTAAGATGGAATCGCTGTAGAATCTTCTTCAAATAAGCCACATGTGTCAAACAAATTCTGCCCTTCTTCTTGTCTCTACCGATCTCCATCCCTAGAATGCGCTTCGCCTCACCCAAGTGTTTCATCTCAAACTCATTTGAGAGCTGAACTTTCAATTCATCTATAGCCGACCTGGAAGTAGAGGCAACTAACATGTCATCGACATAAAGCAACAAATAAATGTACGCACCTCCTTTCAACTTGCGAAAATATACGCAAGGATCAAACTGGCTCCGAGTGTATGAATGACCAAGCATAAAACCATCAAATCGCCTATACCACTGTCGAGGAGACTGTTTCAAACCCTATAGCGATTTCTTCAATCTGCAAACTAATTTTTCCTTCCCTGCAGCTCGGAATCCCAATGGCTGAGTCATGTATATTTCTTCATCAAGATCACCATGAAGAAATGCTGTCTTCACATCCAACTGATCTAACTCCAAACCATACTGTGCCACTAAAGCTAGCAAAATCCGAATCGAAGAGTGCTTCACCACCGGAGAGAAAACCTCATTATAATCTATTCCTTCCTCCTGTGCATAGCCCTTCGCAACCAACCTAGCTTTGAATCTCAATGGAGTGCCCTCAATGCCCTCCTTCTTCGTGTATACCCACTTGCAACCAATTGCCTTCCGTCCCTTTGGAAGCTCAACCAGTTCCCATGTATCGTTCTTATGAAGAGATTTCATCTCCTCCTTCATAGCCACCTACCACGAATCAGCCTCCGAACTCTGCTCGGCCTCTCTGAATGTAGTAGGCACCATCTCATCAATACTCTCTACTGGAAGTGCATACGCAACTGTGTCGGCATACCGTGCTGGCATCTGTATGTTTCTCCTCTGTCTCCTAGCCGCAATAGAATCCTGAACCTGAGCCGTCGGTTCCTGATCCTGCACATTTGTACTCGTATCCTCCGTGTCACCGTCGTGCTCGCCTAGCGTCACCTCAGTCAGCACCTACATGGATACTGTACCATCTGGACAATGTGGAGCTGCATCGATCTCCACCACCTGCGATATCTCCTTCGTCGGGTCGCTCTCCACCTAATGAGAGCTGAGAAGCTTCAAGATAGAAGCCTCATCAAACGTGACGTCCCTACTCAGCACAATCTTCTTATCCACTGGATCCCAAAGCTTGTATCCCTTGACACCACGCTTGAATCCTACAAATATGGCCTTCCTAACTCGAGGTTCTAATTTATCAGTTCTAACATGATAATATGCAGGGCACCCAAATACCTTGAGCTGGTCATAATCATGTGCTGGCTTTCCCGACCACATCTCCATAGGGGTTTTCCCCTCAATCGCAGATAAAGGCAGCCTATTAATGAGGTGGCTCGCATATGTAAATGCCTCAGCCCAAAAGATCTTCTCCAAACCACTCTGCGATAATAAGCATCGGATCTTCTCCAGTAAAGACCGATTTAATCTCTCTACCACCCCATTCTGCTGCGGTGTATGACTAACTATGAAGTGTCTCTCTATGCCCTCGTCTCGACATAGCTGCTAAAAGGGGTCAGAAGTATACTCACCACCGTTGTCGGATCGCAACGTCTTGATCTTTCTCCCAGTCTGCAGTTCCAATCTCTTCTTCCACTCCACAAACAAATCTAGGACTTCACTCTTTTTCGTCATGGTGTACACCCAACAACGCCTAGAATAGTCATCTACAAAAGTGACGAACCAATGTCTACCACCAAGTGATGCAGTCTTGGTGGGACCCCAAACGTCTGTGTGCACGTAGTCCAGGATGCCCCTCGTCTGATGAATGGCAGTCCCGAACTTCACCTTAGTCTTCTTGCCAAGAACACAATGCTCACAGAACTCAATCTTTCCACTCTTGGCTCCCTTCAATAGCCCCTGCTTGCACAATGCCTGCAGTGACTTTTTACCTGTGTGCCCCAACCTATAGTGTCAAAGTCTTCTCATGTCCGCTTCTAAAATAGCCGAAGCAACCTGGCCAATCTCGGTGCTTCCCTTCAGATAATATAAATTCCGATTGCGGACTCCCTTCATCACCACCAATGATCCCTTAGTAACCTTCGCTACAGCGTTTTCGAAAGTCACCTTGAATCCCTTCGCCTCCAAAGCTCCAACTGAGATAAGATTCTTCTTCAGCTGAGGAACGAATCTCACCTCCTTCAATTCACGAACTACTCCATCGTGCATTCAAATCCGCACGGTACCTATCCCACAAACGCCACAGGATTGATCATTTCCCATGACAACAACGCCCCCGTCAACTTTCTCAAAAGTTGCAAACCAGTCTCGCCTAGGGGTCACATGAAAAGTAGCACCGGAATCAAGCATCCAATCTGATGCATCCACATGGTTCACCTCTGGAGTAATCAATAGAGAAAAGCACGAATCATCGGAATCATCGCCTTTCGCAACGTTCACCTCATTGGTCTTCGGGCCCTTTTTCTTGCCATTCTCTTTCTCCTTGAGCTTCGGACAGTCTCTCTTCCAATGTCCCTGCTCCTTGCAGAATGCACATTGGTTCTTTGTTAATTGGTGGCGGCCTCTAGACTTTGACCTTCCTCTATTATCACCTTTCGGATATGGGCTTCTACCTCTCGTCGACAAGGCCTCGCCTGAAGTGCTAGCGCGGGAAGTCTCCTTGTCCTTCCTCCTCAAATCGTAGTTTGTCAAAGCGTTAGTCACTTCACTATAGCTGGTAGAAGATCTCCCGTTCAACAAAGTGAGCACGAAGGTATCATACTCCTCATCCGGTAAGGAGCCCAACAAAATAATCGCCTTGTACTCATCCGATATCTTCTCATCAACATTCGCCAAGTCCGATAACAACTTAGTGTAGTTGTTCACATGAGCCGCTAGCGAGGTGCCTCTGGACATCTGAAATCTGAAGAGTCTTCGCAGCAAGTGCAACCTGTTCTCAACACTCTTTGTGAGATACTTGTTGTTAAGAAATTTCCACATCTTCATCGCAGACGTCACCCCAATCACATCATATTTCAGCTCCTGTTCTAAACAGGACCTGATCACCCCACAAGCGTTCCTATTCATCTTCTCCCATACCGCCTCTTCATATTTAGGTGGCCTCTCGTGGACCATAATGGTCTCTTCTAAATTCTGAGCATTGAGCGCATCCTGTACGTCGCTCATCCACAAACCAAAGTTGATTTTGCCGTCATACTTCACCACACTAATTTTAGTGTTCTGAAAACCAACTTGTATTGTACCCGCCATCGATTTGCTGCTTTCACCTTCTTCTCCCATTACGAACTAACTCCAAATTGTAGAGAAAGAACAAATTTGATAAAATTAGGAACCACCCAACTGAACCCTAGATCGGATTCCAAATAGATCTTCTATCCACACGAGGAAAGCGAAATCTCCAACGGCAACTCCTAATGCTATCTCCACCGAAGCCGAGAACTCCAAGAACTAAGCTTCACACAAGAATCTTCCTCCACCAAAAAACCCTAGATCTGAAATCTGGGCTCTGATACCACTTGTTGCGCGCAGCGGAAATTTTAACAGCACTTCGGCAACACAACAAGAGAGTCAGATCGTAATAAGAATTCCTGCTTCACCAAGGAAACAAGAATCTGAAGCGGATATATCAACCAAGTGATATATCGGCTCTTCCTCTCATCAGTTCTAGGACTGACCTGTCGAGGGATCCTAAAAGCTATTACAAATTACACACATAGCAGTACAACCAACTTTTACGTGGTTCGGCAAATTGCCTACGTCCACGGGGCAAGGAGGGGGGAGATCTACTAATAGAGGGAGAGAATACAACTAGGGTTTATAATCACTCACAATCTAAACCCTCGAACAAACTCTCAAATCCCTCACAAATATCTCTCACAAAAGCACAAAAGCCTACACACAAACTCTCCTCTTGAATTCTGTGTTTTTCTTCTGCACTTGCGAACGCAGCCACAAAAAATCCCTGCACTTGTTTTTTCTCCGTAGCCGCCAATCAAATCAACCCAGCTGAAAAATGTCCTTGCACCAAAAGTTCACGAAGCCCTAGCCAAGGCTTTTATATTGTTGCATTCATTTCATTGTATCGGGTGGGCCTGCGTTATCAAAACAAAACCGAGTCGGTTGCTTCGTACGCGGACTCAACAAGCACGTGGGTAGGGGCCCACGTTTGCTCACAGGAGGAACTGACCTAGGGGTAGAGGAACAGGCGAGGAGGAACTAGATGCTGGAGGAGACGATGAGTCAACTAGGATTTATGTAATGTAGCAAAGAGTGAAAGGATCCCGAGAGCAAATGATCGTCAGAGAAAAGTTTTTTTTATTAATATCAAGTGTGGTCGTGGAGAATGTATCCAGTGGACCTCGTCCAAGGCATTAAATATACATCAAATGAGTGTCAATTCTTATATCCATGCATGTATCCCGATGATCAATTGTCCAAGTGTTGTCATTATTCGATGCATATTAAATGTCATAGATTAGGGATTATTTCATACTTTCTCATATTTGTGAGATTGACATGGTAATAATTTTTTAAGTGGGATCGCCAAGTATATTTGTGGAATTGGATTTTTAATTGGATGATTTTTTTTCCTTTTTTTATTAAAGTTGGAGTTCTAGTCCATCCATAACAAAGTGGGGTCAAGTAACCCCACTTGGTTGAGTGGATCCACCTATGCAATTTGATGAATTAATTTCAAAAAATTTATAAGAACTGGAGGAGCAAATAATAAATTTTATTGATTTAAGAGACTAATTTAAAATAACTTAAGAATTTGGGACTTGATAGCAGCGTTGATGATTTGAGGAACTAATTTCAAATAGGAGTGAACATCAATTGATTCGAACCGAATAAACCAAACAAGCCATTCAAATTTTTATTGTTCGATTTAGTTTTGGAATATGTTATGGTCAATTCAGCTTAAAAGTTTTCAAACATAATAAAATAAATCGACCGTTCTCTCAATTGTCTAAACGCATACTCTTTTTTTCATTAATCTATATTACATTTTCCCCTTAAATTATTTAATATTTCTATTAACTTTCATTGTTCTTTTATCAATGATTATTCAGCTAATATTTATTTGATTAGCTCTTGACATGTGCCTTTATTTTGCATCAAAAAAGACATTTTTCTTTATTAAACTAGTCCAAGTCTTAACCCAATAGAATGAAACCGACCAATCAAGTTTCAGTAGGTTCTGTTAAAAAAATAAAACTACTAAAGTTATCTAAACACGATAGAAATTCAAATACTTGATCTAAACATGTTTAGAAACTGAAAATTATAATCTATATCAAAACGGAAGCAAAATTAATTAAACTAACCTCCAGCCATTGTTGTCTTACACAATGGATAATGGATGTTGATCTCGAGAAGATCTTCTAAACATTATCTCTTCACTAATAGATGGTGTATTTTCTTTTCAAATTTGAAGAGCATGTATTAGTGACCAACCGAGATATATATTCTTTTTCCACTCTCTCCATCAAAGAGCAATAACCGAATTAGTGGGCAAAGTGGTTGGTTAAATTATAACCGACTCTCTTGATGATGGGAAGCTATTCGACCACTTTGTAACCAACCGAGAAAATAAAACCAACATTCTCCCACTTGGTCCAAACATTCCATCATCCACCTTAATGAAAAACAAAATACATGAATCATGGCGATAGGTTCTCTAATGTTGAGTAGTATCTTCCATGTATCACAATGTATCGTGTCTCTCAATCCCAAACGGCTTAATGAATAAACCCTATGTTTATTCGAGGTCCAAACTTTAATGATATTTCTCAATAAAATAAACAAATATGTATGTGCACAAAAACAAATGAGAAATATCAACTGAATAAGAGTTTCAATAAAATATCAAATGTACTTACAATGAATATTTACATCATGGAACCAAGTCCCATTCTTACTACATGATCCTTGAAATTCTTTGGTGGCATGCCTTTAGTCAAAGGATCAGCAATCATCAACTCAGTGGTAAGGTGCTCAATGACCACTTTCTTTTCCTTAACACGTTCTCTAATGGCCAAGTATTTGATGTTGATATGCTTACTACGACTATCACTCTTGTTATTCTTAGCCATAAAAACAGCAACTGAGTTGTCACAATACAGTCTTATTGGCCTAGAAATTGAATCCACAATTCTAAGCCCCGACACGAAACTCTTCAACCATACACTATGTGACGTAGCCTCAAAACATGATACGAGCGCGGCCTCCATAGTGGAAGTAGCAGTCAAAGTTTGCTTTGCACTCCTCCAAGACACGGCTCTACCGGCAAGCATGAAAATGTATGCTGATGTTGATTTGCGTGAATCAACACAACCAGCAAAATCTGCATCAGAGTAACCAACCACTTCCAAATTGTCAGTCCGTCTATACATGAGCATGTAATCCTTTGTCCCTTGAAGGTATCCCATCACCTTCTTTGCAGCTCTCCAGTGGTCAATATATGGGTTACTCTGATATCTTCCTAGCATTCGAACAGTAAATGTTATATCAGGTCTGGTACAGACCTGAGCATATATTAGGCTTCCAACGGCTGAAGCATATAGAATGTTTTTCATCTGTTCCTGCTCGAGCTCATTTTTAGGGCATTGATTTAGGCTAAATTTGTCACCCTTCATAATAGGTGCTACACTCGATGTTCAATCTTTCATCCGAAATCTCTCTAAAACCTTTTTGATATAAGTCACTTGAGACAAACCCAAAATCCCTAGAGACCTTTCCTTATGGATCTTAATGCTAATGACATAAGATGCCTCACCCATATCTTTCATATCAAATTTCTTCGAGAGGAACTGTTTCACCTCATATAGCAAACTTTTATCATTTGCCGCAAGCAAAATATCATCCACATATAGCACAAGAAAGCAAAACTTGCTCCCACTGACCTTCTGGTATATACATTGATCCATGACGTTCTCTTCAAAATAAAATGGAGTGATAATGTCATGGAATTTCAGATACCATTAGTGTGAAACTTGTTTTAATCCATATATGAACTTATTAAGCTTACAGACCAAGTGCTCACCATTACTAGAGGAGAAACCTTCAGGTTGCTTCATATAAACTTCTTCCTCTAGGTCACCATTAAGAAAGGCCGTTTTCACATTCATTTGATGCAGATGCAAATCCAAATCAAAATGGGCAACCAATACCATAATGACCCGAAGAGAATCTTTCTTAGATACAGGAGAAAATGTCTCCATGTAGTCGATTCCTTCTCTTTAAGCGAATCCTTTGGCAACCAGTCTGGCCTTATATCTCTCAATGTTGCCTTGTGAGTCTTTCTTTGTTTTGAAAACCCATTTACATCCAATGGCTTTTATACCATCAGGCAACTTGACGAGATCCCATACTCGGTTTGACGCTATAGAATCCATCTCATCTTTCATGGCATTGTACCATAAGTTTGAAATATCAGAACTCATGGCTTATGAAAACATCTCAGGATCATTTTTGGCTCCAACATTGTAGTCAGACTCTTGTAGATACACGACATAGTCACTAGGAATCGCTGATTTCCTTACTCTAGCAGATCTTCTTAATGCTGCATCAACATTTTCCCGACGATCAGGATCATGTTGTTCAGCTAGTTGTTCAACAACTTCAGGTATTTGTTGAACTTCAACATCTACTAAATCAGGACCAACAACTTGTGGTATTTCGTGAACTGGTTCTTCAACACGCGTTTGTACTATAGGCGCGTTGTTAACAACAACGATCAGTCCGTTGCTTGAAGTGACACAATGAGCATCTAAATGATCTTTCTCAAGACCAACGCCCTAAGATTGATCGCTCCCACTAATCAAGTCATTCTCAAGAAATTTAGCATTTCTTGATTCCACAAACCTAGTGCTATGAGATGGACAATAAAATCTATATCCCTTAGACCTTTCGGCATATCTAACGAAATACCCACTTATAGTCCTTGGGTCCAACTTATTTTCTTATGGATTGTAGACTCTTACTTCGGACGAACATCCCCAAACGCGTACATGTCGCAAAATTGGTTTCCAACCTTTGAATAACTTAAAAGGAGTCTTTGGGATAGCCTTGGTCAGAACTCGGTTTAATATGTACACAGCCGTCTTGAGAGCTTCAGTCCACAAGGATTTAGGAAGTTTGGAGCTAGAAAGCATGCTACGCACCATGTCCAATAATGTTCAATTTCTTCTTTCAGCTACTCCATTTTGGTCCGGAGAGCCAGGCAAAGTATATTAGGCAACAATCCCATTTTCACGAAGAAACCTCGCAAATGGACCATTTGCATGGCCACTCTCAGTGTATCTACCATAGTATTCTCCACCTCTATCGGATCTCACGATCTTATTTTGTTTGCCACATTGTTTCTCTAGTTTTGCTTTAAACACCTTAAAGCATCTAGTGCTTCATTCTTACTGTTAAGCAAGTAGAGATACATGTATCGCGAGTAATCATCTATGAAAGAGATGAAATACTTATCACGGTATGCATCCATGTCTGGACAACAAATTTATGTGTGTATGTGATTTCCAATAATTCAGAACTTCTTTTGGCACCTTTCTTAGACTTGTTAGTCTGCTTACCCTTAATGCAGCTTATACAAGTCTCAAAGTCAGTAAAATCCAAAATACCAAGTACCCCATCATTCACTAACCTTTTAATTCTACCAATGAAGATATGTCCCAATCTCCGATGCCACAGTATAGAAGACTCTTCATTCACAACACATCGTTTAGTACCAATAATTTCATGAACGTGCATAGAAGTATGGTTTTTATCATTTTGTAAATTAAGGAGAAAAAGACCATCGGACAAAGTACCACATCCAATAACATCAGATTTATAAGACAAATTAAATCTAAAATCTAAAAAGTTAAAGGAATAACCATCTGATACAAGTTTGGAAACTGAAATTAAATTCCTAGAAAAACTAGGAATATAAAACGTTTGTTCTAAACTTAAAATAAAACCACTACTTAAAACCAGTCTCCACGTGCCAATGGCCTCCACATGCAAGGGCATCTTATTTCCTGAATAGACACTATGCTCACTTCCCATTGGCTTCCGCAGGTCTCGTAAACCCTGTAATGAATTGGTAACATGGATTGTAGAACCAGAATCAATCCACCATGTGTTATGATTAACATCAATCATATTGGATTCATAACAAACAAAAGAAAGTTGAGTACCTTTCTTATCAAGCCACTTCATAAACTTAGAGCATTGTTTCTTAACGTGTCTCTTCTTTTTGCAAAAGAAGCACACAATCTCTTTCTTAATGTCCTTTTGAGGAGGGATTTTCCCCTTCTCCTTGTCCTTGGCTTGATCCTTCTTCTTGTACTTCCCAGGGGTAGTAAAGTTCACAATTTCTTTTTCCTTTTCCTCCATAAGTAGCTTGCCCTCTTCCTGAACACACATAGTCAACAATTCATTGATCGACCATTTGTCCTTATGTGTGTTGTAGGATATCTTAAATGGGCTATATTGCTCAGGTAAGATGCAAAGGGTGTAGTGAACCAGGAAGGCTTCAGACATCTCAACCTCCAATACTTTCAACTGAGCTGCAATATCCCTCAAGGGCATGATATGATCACGCACATCCCTTACGTCGGTGCACCTCAAGGATGAAAACTGTATGATCAGGGTGCTCGCCATTGCCTTGTCTGAAGTGGCGAACTGCTCATCGATAGCCTTTAGTAAATCTTCGACCTTGTCGACCTGCTCGACTGAACTCCTTATACCAGTAGAAATTTTAGTCTTTATGAACATCACACAGAGACGATTGGATCGTTCTTATTTTTCATAAATCTGAATTTCTTCTGAAGTACTGATTTCAGTAACTGTAGGGGGTTCAACCTTCCTTATGGCATAGTCTATGTCCATCCATCCCAAATGAAGGAGAACTCTCTCCTTCCACACTTTGTAGTTGTCCCCTTTGAGCTCGGGAACATCATAATTCATATCAGAGTAATTAGCAGGTGGAATTGCTGTAATAAATTAAATAATCATGCTCATGTTACTAAATTTGAAGCTAACAAAATATGATATGTTCTACCAATGTAAAATCATGCAAACATATAAATCTAGTGACATAAAACTTGTCTGTGGGCTAAAGTTCCAATTCAATTAGATTTATCTTAACTTCATGATAAAACTATCAAATTATGCTTCATTTTCTAATCCCTGTGGGTAAATTAGAAAATATAATTTGACATTTTATCCTAATTAATCATACAGATACAATAAAAATTCCTTTGGGATAAAATTTATTATATCACATCCGATTAATCACAATTAATGTTTACTTTCTAAATAAGATCCATATAAAGTGATATAACAAACCTTATTATACAGTTTTAATTAATTAAGGGTGCTGTGGCTACTCCCAAATTAATTAAACTATATGGGTTAATTAAACATTTATTAAATTATATTCACAGAAACATCACTTGATAAAACGCAATAGATCTAACATGCACAAATATAAACATCAACCTAAAATTATCAAATATGTAATGTAGGCAACATTAAAAAAAATTGAAAGCAAACATTATTAGAATTCAAAGAGACCCCAGAGCCCCAAGGATCAAGGCCCATCAAAGACTTTTAATATGTGGTGTAGCCCTAGGGGTTTTGAACACCAAACCTCTAGGCCAAATCCTCAAGCCTTACCACTAGGCTATTTCCCCTAAAACATTTAGTACAATCAAAATATGTATACATATTGAATAAACAGTTAGATCCGAATTTTTACAATTTCGAACAGTTAGATCCTAATTCTTAAGCAAATCAAACTAAACTTCATTATTAATTTGATTATCATTATACCAAGATCTTAGAATAAATGATTTTCACAATGAACAATTAATTAAGAAAAAATGAGAAATGAATATCATGATGGAAAATCATAAGTTCTACAATCATTGCTCTGATACCAAATGTTAAAAAAATGAAATTACTAAAGTTATCTAAACATGATAGAAATTCAAATACTTGATCTAAACATGTTTAGAAACTAAAAATTATAATCAATTTAATTTCAAATGTTAAAAAAATTAAATTACTAAAGTTATCTAAACATGATAGAAATTCAAATACTTGATCTAAACATGTTTAGAAACTGAAAATTATAATCTATATCAAAACGGAAGCAAAATTGATTAAACTAACCTCCAGCCATTGTTGTCTTACACAATGGATAATGGATGTTGATTTCGAGAAGATCTTCTAAACCTTATCTCTTCACTAATAGATGGTGTATTTTATTTTCAAAATTGAAGAGCAGGTATTAGGGACCAACCGAGATATATATTCTTTTTCCACTCTCTCCATCAAAGAGCAATAACCGAATTAGTGGGCAAAGTGGTTAATTAAGTTATAACCAACTCTCTTGATGATGGGAAGTTATTGGACCACTTTGTAACCAACTGAGAAAATAAAACCAACAGGTTCAGCTTCAAATGTATAAGAATTTGATTCAACTTTGCCAAAACTCATAAAAACCAATTGTTTACTCACCCCTAATATCACACAAGAAAGAAACCCAAAACCAATATCTAAGCCTCTTTCTTAGGTGTATCTATGGGTTAAATTATCAGATTGTTATTCCAACGTACTTAACCCTCTTTTTCAATATGGTATTTCTTTTTTACTTTGACATTATTATGGTATTTTAAGTTATGTCCCGATGGCAACAAGCTCCTTTCTCTGGCTTCTGGCTTTAATTCCGACGATCTGTATTTTTTAAGAAAAAAATTATTCCAACCCCTAACCAATCAAATTATACTTCGACATTTCCTAATTCAAATTTATTCCACTCCTTTATCAAATAACATCCTCTTTTCAGCCCCATTTTTCTCTTTCAATTTCCCTCTCAATTCAAGTCTAAATCCTAATCCAAACCTAACGATCTTCATCCAAGTCAATACTAATTTGGATTAAGGTTTATATTTGAATTGAGGGTGTTTAAAGGAGAAAGACCAGGCTTCGTTGATGAGAGAGAAATAAAGAACGAAGGAGGATCTTATTAGATAAAATAGTAGAAAAAAATTGAAATTGGGGGAGGTTGAAGGAGAAAGGAGGGTGTAAATTTAATAATTTGATAAGTATGGAAGAAGATTTAAAGGACTTATCCCCGCCGGTGAGGAAAAAACAGTCTTATTAAAACATCAATCCGTTAATCGGTAACAACTGCATGAGCGCGTGTAATCGCGGATTTCCCTATTGGGTTCGGATGTAAACCCGACCCGATAAGAACCCTCCGTACGGTCATACCGCTGACATCAGTTTACGAGTGGTCAAATCTGCAATTAATGAGGAGATACTCATTAGATGAAGCTCAGGATACGGCCTATAAAATATAGGCCAAGTGAAAAATGAGACTGTAGTCCTTTTGATTTCCTCCTTTTTTTTTTTTGGGTTCCCAAGAAAATTCCAATCATGATGATTGCGTACTTTTGGCGAAACCCACTCAAAAGCATACCAAGAATTTAATGTGAAGTGACTTCCCCTCCTCCCACATTCTTGCTTACTTCCTACGCCCTTTATTTAGGCTTTATCGCACGTTAAAGCATCCTATGGTTTAGTTAGCCTCATTTGTTTTCTCGCATGTTAAGATTCTCAGTTATGCAACATGTTGATTTTAAAAAAAATCACACGTGGAACGGTTGCACTGTAGTAAGAGAGAGAGAGAGAGGGGGGGGAGTGTGGTTGGTGGTGTGCTTAAGGATGTGTCTCTATCATTTTTCTTCTGTAAAATACACCTGAGTTCATAGAACCTTTATGATCAGACGATTGTATGTAAGCATCAAGATGCATATAAGATGATTAAGAATTGGCATTTGTAAATCTGTGTAGTTCTACTGGTTGCGAATATGCCTCTGTAGTTCTACTTGTTGCAAATAGACTCCCTTAGTAATTTTTTTTTACTCTTAAAATCACTAAATATTCCTAAAGTTCTATTAGGGGCTGTTTGGTTGGTTTTCTAAAACCCAAGAATAGGAAATGGGAGCATGGAAATATCCCATTTCCTATTTTCAACCATTTCCATCCCTAAAACTTACTCCAACATTCAATAAAATATTATTTTGTCAACCAACTCATCTAATAAAATATTATTTTATCATCCAACTCATCCAATAAAATATTACTTTTATCATCCAACATCTAATAAAATATTATTTTTATCATCACATCATCCAACTCATCTCATCTCATATTTAAAAACCAATCACATCCTCCAATAATATGGTGACAACTCATCTCATCCCCCTAAATTTTCGTCTCCACCCATTTCCTCCAAAAAAACAAGGAAATTGATTTCCTTAAGTGTGGGTCACATCATCCAATAATATAATGACAACTCATCTCATCTCATCTATTTTCTTATTTTTAAGAATGAACCAAACACAAGAAAAGAACCTATTATAGGAAATATGTTTCTTATAATACATTTTCTTATTTTTTTTAGCCAACCAAACAACCTCAAAATAAGTTTTCTTAAAAAATCACTCACATCATCCAATAATATGACGACAACTCATCTCATCTCATCTCCTATTCTTTAATTTCCTTCTTTTTTTTCCAACCAAACAACCTCAAAATAAAATTTCTAAGAAATAGTTTTCGTATTCTTTGATTTCTCTCTTTTTTTAGACAAACAAAGTGAGGATAGGTACCTAATTGTTTTTTCTTTTTTACTTTTAAAAAATAAATAAGTATATTGATAAAGGGGTGTATTCGCACATAGGCTAACACTATTTTCTCGTCATTATAAAAAGATAATCCAATGGCGGGATTTGCGGCAAAAGAATGAGCCGACAATGGCGGTGAAAAATGCCGCTGGACCATTTTAGCCTCCGCTCCTCTAACGGCGTCTAGAAGTTCGTACGCTACAAAGTAGATTGCAATTAACGGCGGTAAACGACGGCAGACGCGGGCGGCAGCGCAGCGAAATGACACCGCCCTTTTCTCTAATTTTTTTTTTTCATTTTATTATTTATTTATTCTATTTCCACTTTTGGAAATTCTCTGCTCCGTCTGATTCGCTTGCGGCGCTCTGACGTTAGCAGGTGTTTTAATTTTTGGGTTTTATTCGTCATAACCACCTTAATAGGTGAAAGTGATAAATACTATCTTTAATTCTTTTAAGATGGGTTAGTCACCTAGAAGTTTTGAAGATGTTAGTCACGTAGAATTAAAAAATATGATTTTTTTTTGTAGCGCTAATCAAGTAGAACTTTTATAGAATTAGAACTTTGTTGTTTTTTTGGTGCGTTAGTCAAGTAGAATTCTACTAGAATTAGAATTAGGATAATTTGTCATAATTATCCCACTAATTATGCTACCTATATATGTAGTCATCAGTTCACCTCTCTCAATTTATCCTACAGATTGAAAAGAATCAACAATTGGGGGAAAAAGTGAAACAATGACCTTTCGAAGAACAACGCTTTCGCCTCCCTCCCTCCCTCACGGTTAATTTCTCCGCCCCAGAAAATTTCTCCGTCTCTCTTCTCTCTGGTTCTCTTCATTAACTCCTCCGACTTCATCAACTCCGTCGTCTCCACTGTGTCATCTTCTCCGACTTCATCAACTCCTCTGACGCCGTCCACGAACTCAGGTACCACTGTAAATTTAGAATAATAATTATAAATTTTAAATTGTGACAAGTACTATTGTACGTAATTAAGTGAAACTAATATATGATTTTGACAAGATTAATTTGGATATCTTATGGTTAAACAATGATCATGTTTAGCTAGATTTATAATAGTATTAGACACGCATTGAAATTAACTCAAAAAGTAGGTGTACATAGTATAATTTGGTGATCATTCTCCATATGTGTTTTAATATTTGTTGTTCTTTTTGAAGGTTCAGTTTGAGTCATAGACTTAAGATGCAACTTTGTTAAAGATATATGAATAAAAATTCAGTTTATGTGAATTGTGACGCTATGTATTTATAGGTTTTTTTTCCTTTCTTTTTTGATGAATAATAACTCTATTTTGAATCTGGATCATTATTAGCGAAGCAACATTTTGGCATCATTCCATAATCATTATCTTGTATGTTGACATATAATAATGGTTATATAAGACCGTCATTATAAAGAAGGAAAGCTAGATAATATATTGACAGGTCTAAAGTTATTTTGTCAGAATTTTAATGAAATGCTAGCCCTCATGAGAACTTAATATGGTGTCTCAATTTGTTTAAATGGTGAAGTATGAGATAGAAACGCAAAAACGCTGCCTTGATAGAGTAATTATGTTTGGAAGTCATCACATGTTTTGCTTAATCAAAGTCTCACATAAACACTTTCGCGTCTTTACATGAATAACATGATAATTGTCTTTAGACTTTTAGGCAAACTATCGTTGATTATTTCATTAATTAGCGAGGGCATAAGTATATAACTTTGCAGTACTTTGGATTTTAAACGAAGTTGATGATCAGGCCTTTCATTTGCCCTCGCTAGATATCATTGTTTAACCAGAATATATATAACTTTACAGTGCTTTGGATTTCTTCATTTTTTAATTGCGCTTCAAATGAAAGGAATCGTGAAGTTGATGATCAGGCCTAATACCATCTAAAAGGAGGGCATAAGTATATAACTTTAAGTATATAACTTTACAGTGCTTTGGATTTCTTTCTTTTTATAATTGCGCTTTAAATGAAAGGAATCGTGAAGTTGATGATCAGGCCTTTTCATTTGCTTGTAATTAGATCAAAAGATCGATCCATTTTTCTAATTAGAACATGATACGCAAGCTTTTATGATTATGGTTTATATGAAATTAGGGTTTATATTACAATCAACAAAAAAATCAGAACGTCTTGTATATGATACGCAAGCTTTTTAGGGTCTATATGATACGTAAGCTTTTATAATTAGAACATGATACTGCTTAAATTTTTTTGTAGTCTTTATATGAAATTAGGGCGTTTGTCGTCTGGTACCCAATTTATTGTATGTATTCTTTGTTCATTGCAATCATGAAGATAGAAATATATTTTCTTATATCCATGATTTTTTATCAAAGCCAGTGAAATGGACCACTCGTATCACCATGTAGATAACACCACTTTCCATCCTCGCATGCCCTCATAGTCGTTAATTGCACATATTGGCTGTGAAATCATGTGTTTATGATTTGTATAAATGGCTTAAGTGCATATATGATGGATATTATTTTTTCCCCATATATATAGGAAGAAATTATGGATTCAATTTCAAATTGATCTCACATGTTTATTGGGAAAGGAAAAAAGAATGTTTAATGGGATATGGTACATGATAACTAAATTTTTCATTGAAAACTAAGGTCGACGTTTTTTTATAATTTTAAAAAAATTTAGCATTAGCTAGTTAAACAACACTATATTTTGGCTAATCATATCTAAAGTAAATAATTGAATAATCATATTACTAGTGTATATGTATTTTCATTTTATTATTATTATTATTATATATGTGTTTGTTCTTTTTATATCAGATGCATTTATATTTTAATCCAACTCCATATTTGAGATTTTGAAAAGTTAATTTTAAATTTGTTATAAGATGGACATAAGATCTCAGAGTCGAGATCAAGAAGAAATATTTCAAGGTTTATGAAGTGAGGGACAGAAAAGAGCAAGGATGGATTATATGACATGAACTGAAGCAGAGGCTAATGAATTGCTTAGACTGTTAGTAGAGGAGGTTAAGAATGGAAATAAGCAAGCAAATGACAGTTTTAAAAAGCATGTGATTCTGAGGAATGTGATACCCCCTCTAGTTAAAAAAATTGGCAAAGATTTTAGATATAATCATGTAATGAACAAGATAAAGCAATAGAATAGAAAGATTGCACCTATGAAGATCCTGATAAAAAATAACTCTGTTTTTTATTGGAACCCTAGCACACAAAAATTTAGTTATCCCGACGAAGTGTGGAATGACATTTTAGAGGTTGGTTTATATCATGTTATTTCATATATATTAATTTGAACATAATTTTAATTATTTTCATATGTAATGTTTTAGGCACGTCCAAATGCTCCTAAATCTCAAGGATAAACTGTTTGAGAATTTTGAGGATATACAGATGGTATGCGGAGACCATGGAGATTCTAGCAGAGGAGCTATAGGTTTAGGTCCTGACGGCTTGAATGAAGCACGCTTAGAGGAAGTGGTTGGGGAGGGCATACTTGGTGCTGATGCTGAGATGTAATCTTCGGATGGAGAAGATGCTACTGTAGATATGCAACCTGCTACCATCGTTCCCACTGATAGTGTGACATTTTATGGTTTTGGACCATCCACTTTGAACAATGGTAAACGAATGCACAGATCAATTGGTATTATAGTCACATCCTCTGTATATTCTCAGTTATCGTTGCAAGAGGTAGGAGAGGGAGTTATCACAATAGGTAAAGCTTTTCATGAGTTAATTGATGAGTTGAGGAAGATAAGAAAAGGTCAGAATAAAGAATGGGTTAATGCTGTTATGTCTACTTCTGAATTGACTAAGCCACAAAAATGGAATATACTCAGTGAAAATATCTCACAAGACATAAAGGATGTCTTTATTGACATGGATGCAAAAGACCGCCATGAGTTACTACATTTTAGGTTGATCGGTGAGATAATGAATGACTATAAGGATGTGACTCAAGCCAATTCTGATCCAAATGGTGAATATTATGATTCTGATTTCTTTGGAGATGTTTAGAGGTGGTAATTTAGGAGTTTAGGATATTTCTATGTTTTTTAATATTTGTTATGGTGTTAGGATTATGTGGGATTTCATATTGTCAAACTATTTTCATTGAGTAGGTGGAACTTGGGATAATGTCATGTTTTTTTCTGAGATTTGGAAAGTATTTTTAGGATCAATTTCATTTCAATTTGCCAAAACTATTTATTTTTAGGATATTGCTATGCTTTTATTTATTTGTTTATATTATGTTCTTATGTTGTCTTGCCAGCTACCTTAGTTTGGTGTATTTAATGAATGCAGTTTCTATATGTATCATCCCAACAAATGATTCTTGTACGTTGTGTGGATGAGATTAGCGCAATATTATATTTTCTTCTATTTTTCAATAGTTTGGCGATTAACGATTAGCATACAGGTCAACATTTTTTATTGATTGCTACTTGTGTAGGCGTCAAAAATTACATATAGGTCCACGAACACAGCTCGAGACGATGAGTCGTTGAGCGATGAACCATTAGACGACGTGGTGATGAGCCATCGAAACAACAAAGCGACAAACCGTTGAATAACATAGCAACAAGCCATCGGAACAACAAAGCAAAGGAACACGCGCCCATCAGCCACCTCCAAGTGGCCCGCGCGCTCATCAGCCACCTCCAACTAGCCCGCGCGCTCACCAGCCACCTCTAAGTGGCTTGCGTGCTCACCGGTCACATCCAAATGGCCTGCACGTTCACTGGCCATCTCCAAGTAGCCTGCGTGCTCACCGACCATCCCCAAGTGGCCTGCGTGATCACCGTCCACCTCCAAATGATCCGTACGTTCACCGGCCACCTCTAAGTGACCCGCGTACTCACCGACCACCTCCAAGTGGCCCACATGCTTATCAACCACCTCCAAGTGGCCCACACGCTTACCGACCACCTCCAAATGGCTCGCACGTTCTTCAGCCACCTCCAAGTGGCCCGCGTGCTTACCGGCCATCTCTAAATAGTCCGCGTACTCATCGGCCACCTCCAAGTGGCTTGTGCACTCACCAGCTACCTCCAGATGGCTCACACACTTACTGACCACCTCTAAGTGGCCCGCGCGCTCACCGACCACCTCTAAGTGGCTCGCGTGCTCATCAACCATCTCCAAGTGGCCTACACGCTTACCGGCCACCTCTAAGTGGCCCGCGTGCTCACCGACCACCTCTAAGTGGTCTGCATGCTCACCGGCCACCTCCAAGTGGCCCGCGTGCTTACCGACCACCTCCAAGTAACCAGCACATTCACCGACCACCTCCAAGTGGCCCGTACGCTCATCAGCCACCTCCAAGTGGCCCACGCGCTCACTGCCACTTCCAAGTGGCTTGCATACTCATCAGCCACCTCCAAGTGGCCCATACGCTCATCAGCCACCTCTAAGTGGCCCGTGCACTCGTCAGCCATCTCCAAGTTAACGAAATACATGAAGCAAATCGGTGAAGCGTACAAGTCAGCAAAATGACGAAATGCACGTAACGACAAAACAAGTCTAACCCGAAAGTCCGTAAAAGCCACCCTGGTAGCCGAGTCCCGTCAAATGACTCGGCCAAGGCCAGGTGGCTCACACAGTTCCAAACCACCGTAGGGTGGTGTGCACCCAGAAATGCCAAAAACACATTTTTTAATAGTTTTCTCGAGATTCTTTTATTCTAGAGTCTCTCGAATTATTTTGAAGCTATCCCTAAATAAGGTTAAGCGGTTATTAACCGAGGATAATATCAAATCATTAATTCTTATCTAAAAACGCTGCATCCAAAGCCTATAAATACAAGACTATGGTCCTATACGCAGGGGATCTGAAATTTAGGTGAGGTGCTATCCCTGTGAAGAGTGAATCATGAATTTCAGAGAGGCTAGCAGATCTTGGCGAAGTTTTTCAACATAAAAAGGGAGAGTTCGAGAGATCTGAGGTCCATTCCCCTTTTCTCCGGATCAAACTTGGTTTTGATCTCGATAAGAGTCGTAATCTCACTTGGTTGAGGTTATCACTTCTGTGATTATTTCCTTTGTGAAGCAAGAACATTAAAATTTCTGTCAATCGGATTTGATCCGTAGTGGTCTACGGACTAACACGTCCATGGCACAGGTAAAGATCTCACGCAAGCAGCGGGTGATAAACGTTCTCTGTGTGTGTTTCTAGAGAGTTGTATTTTTATTTTTTTATTCGTGTAAGAAAAGTCTTATAAAAAGACCAACTCTTTTAAACTTATTATAAATGATTGAAATTGCAATGAGTTCCATGAATAAACCAACTTTTGACGCTAACAACTTGATGTACAGAGAACAAACAACCGCGAATTTTTTTTACTAAATTTTCACTAATACATGTTCATTTATAGTCATCTTTTTTGATAAAATGAACTATACATATTTACTTTGTTATCAGTTCCCTTGTGTGCTAATAATAGAGTGCTTTATTTATTTCCTATGCACATAAGTTTTATGTAAATTGATTCTATTTCATTGGTTATATTAATTAATAGGATGGAGGAAGATCAAAATTTGCCCATTTTATATTTTTATCATGAAGATTTTGATGATAATATTTTGATTCGCATAATCGAATTAGCTGTTGAGGCTGCGTATCTGATCACAAAGGTATCAGGACTTCTATCACAGGAGTTCATAGGAAATACGCTTAGTTTTCAAAGCCCTCAACATGGTATTTCAGATGTTGGTCCTACATACTTACGGTCCAAGATGGATAATCATCCACAAGATTTTCGTAGAATTTACCGCATGTACCCAGATTGCTTCATGAAGTTATGCAATATCTTGAGAGAGCGGGGTTATATACAAGACACACACCACATTAGTGTTGAGAAGATGATTGCTATTTTTCTTCTCACGGTTAGTCAGAATCAACAATACTCTGTTGCAACAGATCGATTTGATCGTTCAAAGTGGACTATCAGTATATGTTTCAATAAAGAATTATATGCCCAAGTATCTTTAGCATCATGCTTGATGGAATCACCCCCTACTGATCCACCTAATAAGGTTAAATCAGAATCTCGCTTTTGGCCTTATTTCAAGGTAATTCTTATTCCTTAAGATTGTGTACACACACAGACGCACACACGTGCACACACGCGTGGACACCCACACACACATCACTTGATATGGTCTAACACATTGATTATTCAGGACTATATTAGTGCAATAGATGAGATTCATATACCGTGCATGGTGTATAACACAGATCGGACACCATATCAAAAATAGACATGGTTTTCTCTCTTAGAACGTCTTGGCAGCTTACACATTTGATCTTAAATTTATTTATGTCTTAGCTGGGTGGGAGGGTTCTACTAATGATACAAGAGTCTTGAAGGATGCGATGAGTAGACCTTATGGACTTTCACTTCTACAGAGTAATAATCTTTATATAGTATTCTCAATTAAAGAATATTTTTAGTTTTATAATATTTTTTCTCATTCATATTTTTATTCTTGTTTGTAGATAAATTTTATCTAGTTGACTGCAACTATCCAAATAGACTATAATTTCTTGCTCCATACCGAGGTCAAAGGTACCATCTTTCAGAGTTCGGCCTAGCTAATAATCGATAATGACCACGAAATTTAAAAGAAGTTTTTAACCACCGGAATACGTCTCTTAGAAATTGTGTCGAGCGCATCTTTAGAGTTTTTAAGTCTAGATTCACTATTTTCAAGAGCCAACCTCCAGGTTTTCCATATGCCACACAAATAAAGATGTTCATTGCATGTGTAGGATTGCATAACTTTTTAAGATTGGAGAATACAAATGATGACTTCGACATTTCTGATCCTACACTAGAAGCTCCAAGAAATGTTATTGATGCAGATGATGACTCTGATGAAGAAGATGAGTTACAGACTCAACGAGCAGTTGCATGAGCTTAGAGAAATTCTATGGCAGAGATCATGTGGGATGATGAAAGTCGATTCACTCTAGGGTTTTAGATTTTTATTTAGTTGCAAAATATTTTATTATTTTGAGATGAATAATGATTCTTTATTGCATTATATTTTATAGTTATTACTAGACTAATCAATTGCTTATCAATCTTATATTATTTTTAATATACAATTATTAATAATAGTAATATATTCTCACAATTACCCCTACCAAATTATTCTACCAAATTATGCAACTTCATAATATTGTCTACCATTATCCCACCAAATTATCCTACCAAACTATTCCACTTCAAGAATTATTCATCATTGTTCTACTAAATTATCCCAGTGTTAAAAAATTATCCCACTTTACCAATTATCCTAGATCAACTTAAAATGTTCTAGGTGACTAACTCCCCTAAATGTAAATCAACTTACAAGTGAATTTCTTTTACAATCATTAACTTTTAGTCAACTTAAAGTAAAGGAATGTCTAAACTATCCACATTGCCCATCATTAATGACACGTGCCTTGTTTTTGTTTCTCACCAACCCTATCTCTTAACCAGGGTTTATGGCCAGTTTGGTATTATTCTTCTGAGTGCTTCTACTTATTCTTTTAAGAAGTAGCCAATAATAGTGTTTAGTAAAAATATTTTTAGCGTACTTATTAAAATTTCTTCTGCATAAAAGAGAGTACTTTTAGAAACAATCTGAGGATAGTTTTAAAAGCAGCTATATATCTGTTATTTTTTTAACAATGATTATTAAGCACAGTTCTACCAAATATATTAACTATTTAAAGTACTTTTTTATATTTGATTACTAAATAACTATTTTCATTTATGTTGGTGTTAAATGATCACACGGTTAATAATATCCGTGGTAGGATAGGGGTGAGGTTGATGAGGGGCCGCTTTCTTCCTCGAATATCTGGTTCTGAGTTGGTTGCTGGAAAGCCTGCACATGTAGAAACACGTGAGAGGGCGGGGACTGGTTCCTCCGATGATCAAGTCAGCTGGTGAACTTGAGTGGAGAAAATAAAGAACTGTGAGAGTTCTTGTGTGTGCAGTGTAATTTGTAGAAGACACTGATTTTGCAGAAAAAACCAAAATCTAAAAAAGGATCTGATCAGAAGATCCCTGGAATGAAGGAATAGTACTTCTTATTTATAGTAGTGCTGAATGGGCAGAACCGTCATTGTGGCCGAGCACAAGGTGATAGTGAAGAAATATGGGCTGGTGGCTGCGTCAGCATTCTCTTACGGGTGTTGGTTGGCAACTGGAGGAGAGATCACCTCGGCATTAAATGGTAAGTGATCAGAGACATGACGGTGCTGATGTGGTCTGATGAGTCATGAAGACTATTGGGGCTAGATGTATGATGATGCCTGCGAAACCTTAAATATGATGCTGACATGTTGTCAGTAGGAGAGACTCGAGGTTGAAGTTGTCCTCTAGCTTCGCCGAGAAGTAACGCCTCTCGAGTCGACCTCGTGAGGCGTCAAGTAGTTGGCTGAGTGGGCTCGTTGCGAGTCGTCTTGGACAAAATGGATGACAAGTACCGCCTTTCGAGTTAACATGAGGGAATATCGACTCGGTGAGTCGGCTGAGTTGTCGTCCTTGTTAGTCTCTCCGGCCGTCAACTTAATTGGGGCATTGCATGCAGATATACACATATCCGTTGCTAGCAAAAGGTCGCACTTAGATGATTGAAAACGCTATAACAATTTGTTTGTATAATCACTTCTATAAGCTGCTTTTCTAAACTAACTTATTATAAGCTACAAGAATACCAATCTCGCCTTTAATCTTTAATAAAATAGTATATAATTGTTGTTTCCCTTATTAAATAGACAAGAAACCTAAATTGAAAGCAATGTTCAGTTGGCTACTAACAACCCACAGATTTGGTAATAAAAACTCCTCAGCCACCACGAGCCATGGCTGTATCCAATGCTTGCCATAAAATCTCTTCGTGTCTCCGATATCTTCTTCTTGCTCGCCTCAACCTTCCTCCTCCTCCTTGTGGGTCCTCCTCATCTTCTTCAAAGCCCACGCTCAATTTCCAAAGCTTTGCCTCCTCCACGGTGCTCATAATAAAAGCTCACACTTGAAAGCACACCCTCACCAAATTGTCTTGTCACTATTCACTCACAAAAAAATCCCGATTACACAAATTTTGGTATATATATCACACATTAGAAAGTCAAACGTGCACTAGAATTTGGATATCTCATTAACTCGTATTTACTGCTGCTTCTCCTACAAATTGACGGTCTTTCCCAAGTCAACATCATTGCACAATTAATGAAATGGGTCTTCTTGTCACCCCATGATAATATGCGCACCACATATACAAAATTAAAAAAAGGGTTTTTATCTTTAGGTCCAATTGTTTGCCCCAATTTATCTTTAAACCAATCTTTTTTATTTTTATTTTTATTATCTTTTTGCATCATTGAACCCATTCATCTTTAGGTATTTATTTCTTAACGGCAAAATGACCAGATTGGTATATTTTATAGAGGCTTGTTGACATGTTGGTATATTTTCTTTTAGTTTTGTCAGATTGGTATATTTTGTCGACTTCGGCGCTATATAGGCCTTAAGTTTGGCCAGAGTTACTGTTTCGACTAGAGCTGACGGGATTTCTTACATAAAACCCCCTCATTAAAACCTCATTATGCTCCTAACCCCCTCTCCCTCCTCCTCCTCATCCCCTTCAACCTCCCCCCTCTCCCTCCTCCACATCATCATCTTCCTCCTCCTCATTAGACTCTTCCTCCTCTTTGCCAACCGCACCCCCAATTCTCAAAGGTCCTGTCAGCATTTCCACCAAAATTGCCCCCAAAACCCTCCAACTTGCCCTCTTGAACCAACCACAATCCTCCCAATTACTCAATTCAGCAAAGGGAGCTTCAATTGAGCCTTGGATGGGATGCAAGACATCGAATTGTAGTTGGCATTATGAAAGGGTTGAGGTATTTTCCCTTTGAGTGTAGCCCAAGGATCTTGCATCATAGGTTGAAGCCAGGGAATGTGATTTTGGATGTGGGTTTTGAACCGAGATTGGAGGATTGTGGATTGGGAGGATTGCTTCCTACTTGAGTCGATGCTTTGGGCTGTGAGTGTTATGTTGCTCCAGAGTGCTTCCAGAGTTACAGGTAAAAACTTCAAATGTTATTAGCGTTCCTCATCATCAAGCCCATGATCCCAGGTCAAATTTAATGAGGAGGAGGAGGGAGAGGGGGAGGTTGAAGAGGAGGAGGAGGAGGAGAGAGGGGGGGGGGGGATGAGAGGATTAGGAGCATGATGGGGTTTTAATGAGGGGATTTTATGTAAGAATTCTCATTAACACTGGTCGGAACAGTAACTCCGGTCAAACTTAATGCCTATATGGCGCCGGAGTCAACAAAATATACCAATCTGACAAAACTAAAAAAATATACCAACATGTCATCAAGTCTCTACAAAATGTACCAATCTGATCATTTTGCCATTTCTTTACCTAAGTTTTTAAATACAATACATAAGAAAATGCGGCCCTCTTAAATTTTTACAAAAATCCCAATTTACCCCCGACCTCCCCCCAATTCTTTCCTTTCATTCTTTCACTCTTAGGAACTCATCAATTACTTCTCAAGCCTATTAATTCTTAGGGCTTGCTTGCTTGATTTTGGTGGAGATTCATTTTTAAGTATTTTACAGCATAAATTTTGTCATTCACTCAACCCCTAATTTGTAGCATTAATTTTTTATTTTCTTCATCAAAATCATTTCACATTATTATTGATGAATTATCATAATTATTCATTATAATTAATAGAAATAATTATTCTTAAAATCAAAATGTTAACCTGATATTAGAATTATGATTTAATTTTAAAATTTTAATTTTAATTTCATAAATTTGATTTTAATTTGTTGTGAGACCAAATTTTATGGTTAGTTAAATTTGGTCTAAGTTAATTATCTTTGATAAAATTTTATAATTTTGTTTATTTTTGGTGATAAATATAGATGGACGAAGATTTATACTGTGCATTTTGGATTTTAGAGGAAATAATTATTTTATCTGGGAATTGTTTTTGGAATGCATTCGAAACAGTTCTTCGTAGAAGACCAAAAATAAAGCACATTCCTTCAGAATTAAATCCCCACAAAAGAATTAAAATGTAGTAGATGGTAGCAGTATAGTCACGATTGTAGAACATGTAGAAAATCTATTTTGAACTAAATGAGTTTTACACTATACCTTTAGAACATGCAAGTAATTTATTACAAACATGCATGAGTTTTGTACTCAAATTTTGTGTAGGTACCATACACTTTTGTTTTGTAAGCTATGAGGATGTAATCCAGTTAATGTGTTCGGTATAATTGTGTTTGTTCTAATAGTTAATGTGTTCGGTATAATTGTGTTTGTTCTAATAGTTAATGTGTTCGGTATAATTGTGTTTGTTCTAATAACAGGCTATCATTTCAAGATAACATGCTAAACTTTCATTAAAATTTGCTATACTTTCATTAAAATATGTTATACGTTCAGAATAATATATTATACTTTAGAATAACATGCTATACTTTCATGTAACATGCTATGCTTTCATACTAACACACTATACTTTCAGAATAACATGCTATACTTTCATACTAACATGCTATCACTGGTAAAAAACAAAGCATTCTAGACGGAATTTTCTATCTAGAATAGCCAATTTTTTGTCTAAATTGATCATCCTAGACGGAATTCTGTCTAGGATATTAGTCTAGTAAGTTTCCATTGAGAATGCATCATTCTAGATGGAATTCCGTCTGGAAAAACCATCATAGACGGAAATGCATTCGAGACGGAGCAAAATACCATCTAGAATAGTTCTAGACGGAAAAGACAACAATCTAGGATAATCCTAGAGGAAATCCTGTCTAAGATGTATCCTAGACGGAATTTTCGTCTAGGATACATCTTAGCATCCTAGGGAAAAAAATCCGTCTAGGATGTAGTAATTATTTAAAAATATATATATAATAAATAATATTTGCTCCTATACGACCACACTAATCCACTTGATTATCAATAGTATCTACTTACAACCACCAACACAATTCTCCTCAACAATAATACAAATTGTAAAACTTTACAAAGAATGAGTATAGTATTGAATGTCACAAAAATTAAAAGTACACGTATTAGTGTAATTCTCCTAACAATTAAAAAAAAAAGATAGCATACAATTTAATGTTCGCCAACATCGAAAAAAAATCAGTACAATAACAAAAATTGTAAATCATTACAAAAAATGAGTACAATTGCATGACTCCTCTACATCTCCTTCTCGAGAATCTTTGCCACTAGTTGAAACTCTCTACGAGTTCGTTATACTCTCATTTTTTATTATCCAAGATGAATCCTACATGAAAGTTGCACTTTGTATCATATACTATACATATATTAAATTTTTTGTAAAGGAGAAGTTAACATATAATGGTGCCAAATAACAGTTTAACTGCACAACTTCAAACCATGTTATCATGTAAGAAAGAATAAAGTTGGTGCATGCATGAAGATTAAATAAATGGATTTGGTTGATGACAAACTAGTAAGCACTTCCGCCAAGTAACTTCTCATAAGGAGAAAAAATGAACTTCACATAATAAAATATAGATACCTTAAAAGTTATTATTTCCAAACTACAAGTGTATTATTCATAACTTCAAACCATAAGACCATATAAAGAAAAATATAGTTGTAGCATGCATGAAGTTTAATTGTCAATTCAGTTTCAAACTTGATTATAAAAAAATGGCAGAAAGTATTGTTCATTAAGGCAATTCACAAGCTAATAATTAATTGATATCATTTAGCAAGAGAACAACAACAATCTGGTCTGCATGAAGAAACATGGAACATAAAATTGACTCCTTTTTGAATAGTTGAACAGTACACTCTAGATTATTCAAGCATCAAGTTGATAGTTGCATGCTATATAGCTAGCAAGTGTGTCAGAAATATGGTAAGTTTCAGACTAAAGTATACATAAAATTTTGAAAGGGATTCAATAATTTAGAGAATTACCCTTGCTTGTATCCCGGGTCATCCCTCAAATCCATAGACGTACCACTTAATGTGTGGCCAGCTAACCTTAATGGACTCACATGCTCAATACTCTCCAGGTTAACAAAGTTTTGATTCGGTGCTGACCCAGATACCCGAACAATTTCTAAATAGAATATCATATGTTAAAACATTCATTACAATAAGAAATTCACGTGGTACTGATTCCTACTAAAACATTCAATCAAACATAAGACCTATATAGGCACAATCATATCTTCCACAATTGAAGTTATCAACTTCATGCAACCGAACAATCAATGGTTTGGTTCAATTTATCAACTTCATTTTTGTAGTTATCTCCACAATTGTTATTGAGTTTACATAAAATTGCTATAAGGCTATTAACACATTACAAACAAACCCAAAGTCACATAATAATTATGCCCAAAGCTAATTCCACAAAATTCTCTTTATTATCACTATAATTGAATCTGGTTTCTTTTATAATAGCAATATAATCAAATAAAAAATATTTGAAATATTGATCAAAACCTCTCATACCTTGATTGAGAAGCCTAGCACATAATGGGAGAACCGGAATAAAGGAAGCCAACTTCTGCCTCTCATTCAATAAATCAACCACATATCTACAAACAAATAACCCCAAAATAAAAGGGTACTAATGTCACAATTCAAGCTATGTATTAGATTAATTCAAGTACTAATAGCCTAAAATCTAATAAATATCAGTTACAATATTGCTATTCATAAAAATTAAAAGATAAGACTACAACAAAAAAAGGAGGTAAACAAAATTGTACTACATGATGTCTTTTGAGACTAAATCACTAAACTAAAAATGGGTTTAGCATTAGAAAGGGTAAACATATAAATCTCTGTCAATTTCACAAGACCACTTAAAGCACATTCAACATATGCGACTAATAATCTTGAACATGAAATTCCTCATAGGTGTCATCAGTATAAATTATCAATCCAACACCAACCTATATCATGGAAATTCAACACACCCTACCAAAATGAGCATGAACATTTGAAAGCAAAGCATTCTAACTTCAACAATACCTTATGTAACTCTCATAAGCTTGTAGGCGTATAAAATTGCCTATAGGTCCCACAACACAGCTCGACACGGTGATTCGACAAATCAACGAACCATCGAG
>BQKN01000383.1:464570-504832 GCA_022839385.1 Asparagus kiusianus | reverse complement strand
TAATTCGATAAACGATTATTAAAGTGTACAATGATATCAATAATGAAGAAAGCAACGAATTTTCCCGCGAACAAAGCTAGCTGTGCTTCCACCCTCCCCGGAACCTCAGCCAGCGTCCCCAGTACATCACCCCTCTCGAGCACCACAACCAACTCCCCTGCCTCCTCAATCGCGGCCTCCGTGTCCACAAACACCTTCCCTCATCTCACTGCCACCTCATCACACTTCCTCATCTTCCTCGTATATAACCCCATCAGATTCAAATGCGCCCCTTCTTTATCTACTCCCCTCTCACCAGCAGCCTCTCCGAGCCCATGGTGCAGATGATGACATCAACGATCTCGACGGCCTCGTCGAGGTTCCTGGCGACCTCGAAGGTGAGCTCGAGGTGGAGGTTCTGGAGGTTGGAACCTAGGGGTTAGGATTTGAAGAGGGTGCGGTTACAGAGGAAGAAGCTGGAAAGGGAGGGGCAGGTGGAGAGGTGGGTGGAGGCGGCAGTGGAGAGGGCGGAGGTGCGGAGCAGAGTGAGGGGAGTGCTGTCGAGAGAGGCGAGGGGTTGGCCAGAGGAGGAGAAGAGAGAGTACGAGGCAAAGATGTAAGGGGAGAGGGAGGGGAAGGAGATGGCTAGGAGCTAAGAGGAGATGGTAAGGAGCATGTGAGGTGTATCGACGGAGGAATTTGAGAGAGACAAAGAAAAAGATCTATTTTAAGAAGGATTTGAGAGAGATGGGGGTACCATATGTCTTGAGATATGGTTTTAGTGTTTTTATTTTTTTTTAAAGTGGGGCAAGCATCCTAGACGAAAATTTCGTCTAGGATGCATCCTAGATGAAAATTCCATCTAGGATGCTAGCCCTATTTAAAAAAAATTAAAACACTAAAACCGTCAACTTTGCTATTATAGACGGAAAATTCCGTCTACGAATATTCCGTCTAGAATATTCTGTCTAGGATATGATATTTTCTACTAGTTTATACTTTCAGAATAGCATGATATATTTTCAGGATAACACACTACATTTTAAAAAAATATGTTATACTTTCAAAATAACACGATATACTTTCAAAATAATATGTTATACTTTCAGAATAATACGCTAATAATATGCTATACTTTCATACTGACACACTATATATTCATAATAACACCCTATATTTTTACAATAACATGCTATACTTTTATACTAATACGCTATACTTTTATAATAATATGCTATACTTTCAAAATAACACGCTATATTTTCACAATAACATGATATACTATCAGAATAACTTGCTACACTTTCATACTAACATGCTTTACTTTTATAATAATATGATATGCTTTCAGAATAACTTGCTATACTTTTGTACTAAAATGCTATACTTTCAGAATGACATGCTATACTTTCATAGTAACATGCTATACTTTCAGAATAATATGTTATACTTTCATAGGAACATGCTATACTTTTAAAAGACCTGCATATCTACATAAAATATAACAAAGGATAGAAAATGCATAAGGAATTAACACATATCCACCAAATCCAATATCGTTGTATAAACAAAATACAACCAAGAACACAAAATACATCCATGACCACCAAATACATAAGGATGTAAAAAATAAACATCACATATCCACCATATCTATATCCAATACATTAGGGTGAATAGCTTTTATTACACTCTATAAGTAACATGACATACAAGACACATATACATCATATCTATTGATATTATTGTATGTGTTAGTAGTAGGTTTAGTCCCACATCGGTTATGAGAGCACACCTCACCCTCCTCTACTTGTACACACACACACACACACACACACACACACACACACACACATTCAATACTTAATTTAAGAGAAATTTACCACAATACTCTCTCTCTCTCATTTAACATGGTATCAGAGTGAGGTTAATCTTTTTGGCCAAATCTTGGCATCACCGCATAGCGGCCTCTTCGTTGTCATCTTTGTGCTTGCCACATCGCGGCCTCCATGGCCACCGTCTCTCGGCCTCACACGAACGGTATTACCATTTCACATTCACTAACGGCATCGCCGTTTCAAGACCGTCTCTCGGTCTCAAACTAACAGTATCGCCGTTTCAAGCTGTCTCTCAGCCTCAAATGAACGGCATCGCCGTTTCACAGTTAGTAACAACATTGCCGTTTCAATCCATCTCGACGTCTCAATGTCTCAACATCAGCGTTGATCCATCATGGGTTTCATTTTTTGTAGGCTTCCCTTGCATTGTCACTTAGTTGTGGGGCTTCCAACATTGCTGTTAATATGGCTCCTTCAAAAAAGATCCCCAAACCACCCCAGCCCCTCAATGATCAAAGTGATTGGGTGGGGTGGTTCACCATTGTCGCAAATGCCTTGCGTGGTGCTAGTCTGCTCGATCATCTCACCAGTTTGGGATCAGTTTTATTGTCCATCAGCATTATTGCTTCCTCCAGTACTGTTACATCTGGGAGTAGTGATACCGATCTTCATACCACACGTGGTCTCTATATCAAGGAGAATTCGGACTAGCAGTTGTAGGAATTTCGTGTCATGGAATATCTTACTCGCTTTGTTGGCTTTGGTCTCACTATCGAGATTGGTTCGCTTCCCTCTACTCGGGTCATGTGGAGTCATCTCACTGAGTGCTTCACAGAGTGCTCCGGTGCACAGGAGACATATCTTCTGCAATGCTTTGCTATACAACACAAAGGTAGTTCCACTCTATAGTCTCATTTTGGTCAAATACAAACCTATTGGACATAATTACGCTCCATGCTTTCTGGACGTGATTCCACATACGAAGACTAACTAGCCTGGTGTGAACGATGTGAGGTGCACAACTGTTTTAGTCCCTTCCTGAATATTCAATAATGGCTGACCATCTACTTCATCAGCCTCAATTTCTAACTTTGGCCTCGGTTATGGGAGCTCTCGCTGCTTATGAAACACAACAACAGACCGCAGAACTCTAATTTGACAACAGATGCTCCTGCCTCTTCACTTGAGACTGTTCTGTCTGTATCAGTCATTGCTCCTATTATGAATCGTACTTCTCAACATGCTCGATCTAAGCTTTTTTGCATATATTGTAAGAAGGGAGGATAACATATTGAGACATGCTTCAAGCTTCATCCTGAGTTATGTTCCCCAGGTATCGGTTGTGGTCGGCAACCCCCTCAGTCTCAACCCTCTCGTGCACCAAGATTGCTGGCCAATGCTATACCATCTATCACTTCTAACACTATAATTCAAGCTATTGAAAATCTTCGTCGTTAACTTGATGCTCTTCAGCATACCATCTCTACATCACTTTCTGGCTTTGCTAACTCATCGACTGCACAAATCTCTTGTATGAATGATCTCTAGATTTTCAACTCTTACTGTTCCTTTCATATGACTCGTAATGCCTCACTCTTACCCTCTGTATTCACTTCATCATCTCTTCCCATTATCTATACAACTGGTTGAAAATTATTGTCTATCACTTAGTATGGATCTATCACCCCACAAAATGACCCATCTGATCATCTAACACTTAGCCCCGTCTATGTGGCTCCTCAGTTGTGCTTGAATTTAATTTTTATTAGTTCTTTATGTATGACTGGTCTACTTGTCTTATTTTCTTCTGATACTTGTATTGTGCAGGATCCACAGATGGGCAAGACAATTAGGGTTGGTCGTAGGAGGCACAAGCTATATTTTCTGGAATATCGTCTACCTCGCTTTCTGCTAATTTATGACATAGATGACTTGGTCATGTGTCCAATAAAATACTGGAGAGTCTTATCCAATCAGGAGTACTTGGTTCTGTGTCATCTAGTTCTCGTATTAAGTTATGTACTGGTTGTAAATTAAGTAAATTTACTACTCTACCATTTTCAACTAGTACATCTGTCTCCACTTTCTTATTCGATTTAGTCCATTCCGATATTTAGGGGCCAGCTCCTCTACCTTCTTCATATGGCTATTTATATTATGTTAGTTTTATCAATGATTTCTCTTATTATACATGGGTCTATTTACTTAAAAATCACTCTGAGGTGCCTGCTGCATATCAAACCTTTATTGCTATGATCTTCACTCAATGGAAAGCTCATATTAAAGTTTTTTGATCTGACTGTGACAAAGAGTATTTATCCTCTACCATGCACTCTATCAAGACCTCTCATGGAACTATCTTTCAACAATCATTTCCCTACGCTCATGAGCAGAATGGTATTGCTGAACGTAAACATCACCATATTCTCAATACTGCTTGATCAATGCTCATTTCTTACTCTGTTCCTCGTCGTTTCTGGGTTGAAGCCATTCTCACCACTATTCACGTTATTAATATCACTCCATCTAGCTCTCTTTCCAGTGCTACTCCTCATAGTCACGTATATACTCATACTCCTCGCTATGATATGGCTTGCATCTTTGGTTGTTGATGTTTCATATTTTTGTCATCTCACGAACGTGATAAATTGTCTCCCAGAGCTGTTCCTTGTGTTTATTTAGGAATTAGTCTGGAACATCAAGGTTATTGTTGTTATGATCATGCATCTCATCGAGTTCATATATCTAGACACATTCAGTTCGAAGAGGATTCTCCATATTACTCTGGTTCTGATAACTTTAATTTCCTCCATACTACTGATCGTTCTTCACCGCCAGCTGCACCACCCATTTCCTTACCTCGGTTCTCCTTTTGAGATCTTCCTGACATCTCTCCATCTCCTTTTGTTGAATATCCCTCACCCGAGCCTTCTCATACACCATCTGCTCCCCCTAGCTCCCTCTCCCTTGGACATGGTGCCCACTACAGAACATACTGCTGACCGTCGCACACTTGTGCTAAAATCTCCCCCACCTAAGATTCCTCTTGCTCTTCGTCGAGGTAATGATCGCATGTCATACCTAAACGGTATGCTTCAGTTACTTCTTATTCACCTATCATTTATAATATTCTTACTACCATTCATACTACCATTAAGCCAAAGTCCTTTTAAGAGGCAGTTCAATTTTTAGAGTGGCAACAGGCTATGACTGAGGAATTACAAGATGTTGTTCCTTGTCCTCTTGGTGTCTCTCTAGTTGGTAGTAAATGAGTTTATAAGGTCAAATATCGTCCTAATGGCACCATTGAACGTCGAAAGGCCTGTTTAGTGGCTCGAGGTTTTACTCAACAATAAGGTATTGATTATGAGGAGACCTTTGCTCTTGTTGCTTAGATGTCCACTCGTACTCTCCTTGCAGTTGTTGTTGCTCATCGTTAGCCAATATATCAGATGGATGTCAAGAATACTTTTCTCTATGACTCTTTATCTGAGACAGTGTATATGTAACCGCCTCCAAGGTACAATATTCCTCTAGGACATGCATGTCTCATCCGTCGTGCTGTTTATGGTCTCAAGCAGGCACCCCGCGCTTGGTTTGAGTGTGATATCATGCTCAAGATGAGCTTTATGAAAAGTCATCAAGATGCTTCTCTGTTTGTTCGCACTACATCGTGTGACAGAGTTGTACTATTCCTTTAGGTAGATGGTATGATCATTACAAGTGATGATGTTGCTGGTATACAGTACGCAAAATCTAAATTACAACAACAGTTTCACATGAAGGATCTTAGATCTCTTAGCTATTTTCTTGGTCTAGAAATTTCTCAAGACCTGTAAGGAGTACTACTGTCTCAGCAGAAGTATTATCGGATATTCTAGCTCGTGCTGAGCTAACTGACGATGCAACTGTCGATATTCCACTTTAACAGAATGTCAAACTTCTCTCTACTAATGGTGAGCCTCTATCTGATTTTACCCGATACCTACATCTTGTTGGTCAGTTGGTCTATTTGTGCATCTCTCGACTAGATATCTCTCATGCTGTTAGCATTGTCAGTCAATTTGTTAACGCCCCATGTTCTGTACACTATGTTACCTTATTATAGATTCTTCGATATCTCCGGGGTACTAGAAATCTTCTATTTTCTACTACATCCGATTTAGAGCTTCGTGCATATTTTGATGCTAATTAGGCTGGTGATGCAACTACCAGAAAGTCTACCATAGGTTATTGCATATTTCTTGGTGATTCTCTTATTTCTGGCGAAGTAAGAAATAATATGTTATTTCCCATTCCAGCACCGAGGTAGCGTATCGTGCAATGTCCACAACAACTAAAGAGATTACTCATCTTCGTCATCTTCTCAGTAATTTTGGTATTTCTGTTCTGACTCTTACTCCTCTTTATTATGATAATAAAAGTATCATCCAGATTGCTAATAATCCAGTATTTCATGAGAGAACTAAACACATTGAGATCGACGCTCATTTTGTTAGTCAACAATTTATCAAGGACACGATAATTCAATTCCTCATGTTTCATATGTCGATGAGCTTGCAGATTTCTTCACAAAGGCCTTATATGTTCATCGATTCCAGTTTCTTGTATGCAAACTCACTTTGTTTGATTCAATATGAGTTTGAGAGGGGCTGTTGATATTATTGTATGTGTTAGTAGTAGGTTTAGTCCCACATCAGTTATGAGAGCACACCCCACCCTCCTCTACTTGTATATATATGTGTACACGTTCAATACTTAATCTAAGATAAATTTACCCTAAGACTCTCTCTCTCCCCCCTTTAACAATATCTATAAGTAACATACATATGCATGAGAAATAAACAGCATGTTCATAAATTTTCATGTGATTTTGCTGTGATTCAAAGCTTTGTCGCACCATTTGGCCTAGCTGAGAGTCTTTGAATTAAAGAGGGTAATTGGAACCAAAAATTGATCTCAAAATCTAATACATGAATGCTTGTTGCCTTCCTTGTTACTTCCATAATGGTTTGATTTGAGAGATATGAAAGGGCAAGCAACTCAGTATAACTATTATGCCTTCAAATAATCGGTAGCAGCTATTCGCATCACTCTATAAGAACTATATATTTTGCTTCCTATGCTAGCTAGGTGAGCCTCGAGGCCATTGCTGAAGTAATGTGAGAGCCTCTAAGACCTATCGCAAGTTTGTCTAAAAAGAACTTTTATTATTAATAACAACAACATGCTGAAATATTATAGGTTGCACATTCATCGCATAGTGACACAACCAAGCTTATTATGTACAAATAATTATGTGAATCTAGTAGGAGAAAAAGAGAAAGAAAACAAGAGATTGAATGTCACCATTGCAAAGTTTAGCTAATACTAAAGTATTGCGGTTGCAGTATTTGACATTAATTATAACCTATTGTTCTTTAGTTGATGTTGAAATGACCATATTATCAGTATATCTACTGAGTGTTTACAACCTCTGCTTAAAAGCCCCTAAGCACAATATTTGTGACATAAAAATTAAGTAGTTTAGAACACCATTTTACTCATATTATTTGTATAAATTCACCAATGTATATGCCAATACCGTTATTACATCTAGAATAATTAACAATAAAAGCACATAGAACTAAACTTAAAAACCCTAACCACTTCCTTCATTTGAGAGCTTTTGCTAGCAACAACATGTTGCAATATTCTCATATCATTGGAAGAAGAGTATCTCATTGAACTCATCATCATTTTTATGGATATAGTTCACCCCAATATCCATATTCATTGAATTTGAAGGACAGAATCAATTTTTAGTGCAAAAAGATAGAGAAAGGGTTAAAAATTCATACCTTAAAAAGATAGAGAAAGGATAAGAAAAGACTCTGAGCCTCAGAGATGAAAGTGTCCGAGTCCGATAAGCTTTTCTCGATTTTTAATTGGGGAACAATCTGAGGAATGGAGGAATTTAGGGCTCAAATTGGGAGATGATCTTTGGCCAAATTCACCTTATGATATTGAGAGATGAGAGAAAGAGGGATTGGTTAGCATTTTCTTAGGGATCAATTTTAGCCTAGAATTTAAGAAAGGATTAGGTTTTTTTGAGGGATTTCGTTTCAGTTTCAGAAATCTCTCAAAGAAGACGAGAGAGAGAATTTTCTTAGGGATCAATTCTAGCCTAGAATTTGAGGATAGTTAGGTTTTTTTTTCGAGGGATTTTGTTTCAGTTTTGAAAATCACTCGAAGAAAATGAGAGAGAGAGAGAGAGAGAGAGAGAGAGAGAGAGATGAGGTGCATTTTGGGGTTATTGCTACCAAATAGTATAAATACAATATACTTTAACTCTAAAATGGTGATGATGAGAGGTGTCAGGAAAAATAATCTTTACTACTTGAAGGGCAAGACAGTAACAGATGGTCTGGTAACTTATATTACCACAGAGGAGAATACTACCCGTCTATGACACATGAGATTGGGACACATTGGTGATAAATCTCTGTAGACATTGGTAAAGCAGAGGCTATTGAAGGGTGCAAAGACCTACAAGATAGAGTTGTGTGAAAATTGCATACTTGGAAAGAAGACAAAAATGAAATTCGGCAATGCGATTCATAACACCCAAGGTATATTAAATTACATTCACACAGATATTTAGGGTCCTTCCAAAAACACATCTCTTGGTGGGGCCAATTATTTTATTACTTTCATTGATAAAAATTCCAGGAGGAATTAGGTATATAGCATGAAGCATAAACATGAGGTCCTAGATATCTTTGTGGAATAAAAAAAAGAAAGTGGAGCTATAAACAGGTAGAAAGGTGAAGATACTCCATTCTGATAATGGTGATGAATACAAGAGTGATCCACTTTTACAGTTTTGTTAGGATCACAACATTGGGCGCCATTTCACAGTTAGGAAGACACCACAACAAAACAAGGTAGCTAAGAGATTGAACTGTACCTTGCTAGAGAAGGTGCACTGTATGCTCTCACAGAGTGGATTAGCTAGATCCTTTTGGGCCAATGCGTTAGTTTATGCAAGCCATCTCGTGAATAGTTGTTGTGCACTATGATATATAGAAAGACTCCTACGAAGGTATGATCCGGTACAGTGGCTAGTGATTATGATTTGATTCAGATATTTGAGTGTCCAGCTTACTATCATATGAATGATGGGAAATTGAATCTGATGGTAAGAAAAGCAGTCTTGTGGGTTTTAGAGATGGAGTTAAAGGCTTCAAGTTATGCGATCCAAAAGACAAGAAGATAATAATTAGCAAAGATATCACTTTTAATGAGGCTCATACGATGAGGCCTCAGGTCCCTCAACAGGTGAATGAAGGCCAGACTAGTGGGGTATTGTATGATAGCATTATATTTATTGATACTCCTACAGAGGTGACACTAGAAGGAGATATGGCAGATGGGCAGGTGGAGGATACGGTGGATATTAGGACTCTGGAACAGGGTCGTGTTCATAAGTCCATTGTAGCTAATAGACCAAGAAAAATTATTCATCGACCAGCTAGATATGATGATGTGATGATTGCATATGCTTTGTCAGTGGAGGTCATTAATAATTTGGGTCCTTCTACATATAAGGAAGCAGAGTCAAGCTCTGATTCAATCAGGTGGAGGAAAGCTATGGAGGAGGAGATGCATTCTCTTTAAAAGAATGACACTAGGGAACTTGCAAAATTACCAAAGGGTAAGAAAGCATTTCGATGTAAGTGAGTATATGCAAAGAAAGAAGGATCCTCTAATGGGGACATTCGATACAAAACCAAATTGGTTGCCAAAGGGTATGCCCAACTTAAGGGCATTGATTACAACAAGGTATTCTTATCTGTTGTGAAGCATTCATCGATAAGAATACTATTGGCATTAGTAGCACAACTAGATTTGAGTTTGGTCCAGATGGATGTGAAAATAACCTTTCTACATGGAGATTTAGAAGAGGAGATCTATATGTCACAACCGATGGGTTTTAAAGCTGCTGACAAGGAAGATTTGATATGTAAACTAAAGAAATCTCTTTATAGATTGAAGCAATCACCGTAATAATGATACAAGAGATTCGACAGATTTATGATTGGCCAAGGGTACACGTGGAGCCCATATGACCCATGTGTGTATATGCAAAAGCTACATAATGGTGAGTATATTTATTTGTTGTTTTATGTTGATGATATGATCATTGCTTTTAGGAATACTTTAGCTATTATGAAGTTAAAAAAGGAGTTGTCATCTGAATTTGAGATGAAAAATCTTAGAGAAGTAAAGAAGATATTGGGTATAAAAATTGAGAGAGACGGGGTGAAGGAAAGGTTGAAGTTGACTCAAAGGAACTATTTGTAAAAGATGCTAAAGAAATTCAGTTTTGATGGTAATGCCAAGACGGTGAGTACTCCATTAGCTTTCCATATTAAGCTATCAGCTAAGATATCACCTGTTTCAGTTAAGGACCATGAATACATGGCTAAATCTTCATATGCCAGTGCTGTGGGTAGCTTGATGTATGCTATGGTATGTACAAGGCCAGATTTATCATAAACATGAACATGGTGTCTAGGTACATGCACGACCCCGGGAAGGGTTATTGGGAGGCCGTGAAGTGGATCTTACGGTATATCAAAGGTACCGTGGATGTTGGTTTGGTGTTTGAGAAGAATGAGAGAAATGGGCAAGATTGTGTTGGATATGTAGATTCAGATTATATTAGGGATCTTGACAAGCGTCGGTCCACTACTGCATATGTGTTTACACTAGCAGGAGCACCGGTGTGTTGGATATATACACTTTAGTCTATAGTGACTCTTTCCACTATGGAGGCAGAGTATATGGTGTTGACTAAAGCTGTGAAGGAAGCTTTGTGGTTACATGGGTTATTGGATAACTTGGGGATTGCACATGATGCTATTAGGGTTGTTATCTATTTGTCAAAGAACTAGGTGTATCATGCCCGAACAAAGCACATTGATGTCAGATTCCATTTTGTACGAGATGTCTTGGATGATGGAGATATTATATTAGAGAAGATCCGCACAAAGAACAATCCAGAGGATATGTTGACCAAAGTTGTCACTAGGGTAAAATTTGGTCATTGTTTGGAGTTGTTGAACATTCTTCGTTGTTGGGGGCCTTTGGAGGCCATTTGGGTGAATACGTGAGGCTTGATTCCTTGGGCAAGAGGATACATAGGCAGTCAGTTTGATGCAGCCAATTTGATGAGTTGATACCGACACATTGGAGATCATTGTTAGAGTTCTCATTTGGGTTCCTGACTTGTTGTGGATTGAGTCTGTAGTTATGGATTGACTCAACTTCATACTGGACGTAACAAGTGGGATGGTTGGTATTGAGGTCGGCTTAGTTTTTGGAAAAAACTTCGTCGAGATAGAGATTTTTAGGAACGACGAAGAAGATCAGTAAATTTGGAGTGCACAGGACTGATCACGAGTCGGTCGACCGAAGTACATAGGCTGGTCGACCGACAAACTGTGAAATTACAAGGTGAGAAACCTTATCGCTGGTCGGTCGACCGAACATACATGTCCGGTTGACCGAAAAGATGCACGATTATAGGGTTTGGATTCCTGCATCTGGTTGGTCGACCAGTCATGTATGTTCAGTCAACCGAATGTATGATGAGTTACAGGATGAGAGTTGGGCTTCTGGCCGGTCGACCGGATGCTCATGCCCGATCGACCGCGTAACAGTTTTGGGCCCTATTCATTTCCTGACCTGTTTTGAATTTCTATTTGATATAAATAGGAACATGACATTTTCTAGGGTTAGGTGAGAGCTTAAGAGCTGAGATTTGGGCATTGTTTGAGCACTTAGAAAGGGAGAATTTGTGAGGGATTTGAGAGTTTTATTTGAGGGTTATTTTATGAGATTATTGAGTGATTGTAAACCCTATTTGTACTCTCTCTATTAGTGAAATCTCTCCCCTCCTTGCCCCGTGGATGTAGGCTCATTGCCGAACCACGTAAAATTTGGTGTCTTGCTGTGTGGTGTTTGTGTTTTGTTGTTAATTTGTTCTCCTATCTTGTTCATGTCCTTCGATTTCGCTACGCACAACATCAACAACATATTTTGTGCTTATAATTTACAGTTTTGAATTGTGAAAAAGCTATAGAGAACTTTTTGGTGATATATATTTTTATTCCACAAGTAATTAATAGATAAGATATGAACGATATCTTTTTGTTTGAGCTTCTTGGCTAGAAGTTAATCTTGTTATTCATTTATCCACTATCAAAAACCTTTGAATCATAATTTTTGTTCTATACTATATTTAGAGAGGCACTTTCATTGCGATTTCTTGCGTAACAAGATGTTTTAGAAAATTCTCCCCTATTTAATTTTTCTTCTCCTTCTCTTTCAATTTCCTTTCCACAGGGTCCGATAAATTAGGAGTTCTGCACGAATATATATTACTAGTATTAGTTATTTGCCTTTAGTTAAATTTGATATTATTTATTTGTTTTGTGGTCTTCATGGTATATATTCTTCTCGTTGCTAAAGATTTCATAATTTCTAAATAAGCGCATTTACAATTTCTCTTTTTTCAAGGATACTTTATAATATCAACACCAATTGAGATTAAATTAAAATGAAATAAAATTAGGAGGAAACATTATGCAAATTTGTCGAAAGAGAGAAAAAAATAAAATAAGAAGGAAACAGAGGAAGCTTATTACAAGAAAAATATCAAAAAAAGGAACCATAATCACTAGTAGAAAAATGACCAAACTAGACGGAATAACCTACACAGAATTTTTTGCCATCTAGGTTGATCCAAACTAGACGGAATTTATTCCGTCTAGGTTGTTCCGTTTATTTTGTATCATTCTAGATGAAATATTTCGTCTAGAATGATAAACTATATAGAATATTTTATTTTAAAAAACCAAAATTCAACCTAGACGGAAATTCCATCTAGGTTGACAAACAAGATGAAATTTCAGTCTAGGTTATTTTTTTATTTAAAAATAAAATTAAAAAACAACCTAGACGGAAATTCCGTCTAGGTTGCCAACCTAGATGGAATTTCCGTCTAGGTTGGTCTTAATATAAGTAAAAAAAACCCTAAACTAACTCTTCTCCCTCTATTCAGCCGCTACACTCTAATCTCTCTCTCCCCTCTTCCCTTTAGTCCCTCCCCCCGCCGTCGGCCCCCTACCCACCCCTTCCCCCTGTCGTCCCCCTACCCTAGTACCCCCTAGACCCCTTGACCCCCCACCCCCCTATGCGCCGTCCCCCTCTCCTGCACCCCCCTCTTCCCTCCCGCCCCTCTCCCCCGCCCCTCCCCCCCGTCATCCCACCCTATCCCGCACCCCCTCTTCTCCCCTTCCCCCCATCTCCCACCCTTTTCCTCCTATCCCCCACCCCCTCTCCCCTCATCCATTCCCCTATATCATCCCCCTACCCCTACCCCTTCCCCCACCGTCCCCCTACCCCCATCTACGTATGCAACCCCGCTGTCCCCCTGACCCCACACCCCTCTCTCCCTCCACCCCCTCCCCCGCCACCCCCTTTCCCCCTTACCCCCCTCTCTCCCCTCGTTCTGCCACCCTATCCTGCCGTCTCTCGTCGCCCCATCCCGCCGATCACTTCGACTCCAACTTCTTCTAGGCTTAGGATTTCAAAATCTAGAAGCAGATCTGCTAAGGTTTGATCATTTCTCCTCCTCTATTTTTTATTTTTGATACGTAGTCACTGTAGTTTTGTTGATTTTTCTTAGTTTAGGATATGAAGAGTAATTTACTCTTAAATTTGAGGGGAATTTATTTTATTACTTAATGATTTATGTATGAGATTTAACATTTTTCTCTAGATTTAGGCTCCTAACATTTTTTAATTTAGAAGTATAATTTGGGATTCTTTTAAATTATGAATTGAAATGAAATTTAAAAATTGGATGAAAAATCAAATCTTTTGATCACATTTAGTAGAATTGCACTGTATATTTTTATACATTGTGTTAAGTTAGAGCATTTTGTAGAATTCCATTATGTTATAAAGTTGATTTTTTTCAAAATAATGTCAAAATGAAATATTATTGTTTAAATGCGTGAAGAGCGGTTATGGTCTCTTTTATTATTATGTTATTTGTAAACTCATGACTCATGATTGATTATTGTTAAGCATTTGAATAAGAATCCGTGTTTTGTAATCTCGAGGATATTTGCAAGTTATGTTATGATGGAATGGTCATTGTTGTGCACATGCTAATTTTGTTTTAGGAGAGTACTAATAAACCTTACCATTATATATAATTTTTAATATATAAGAATATTATTCGCTAGATAAGTAATTAATTTACTCTAAAGCCCAACTTATTATGATACTTTTCATAATTAGACTCTAAATTAAATCGTTAGATCTCAATAATTACTTCTGAAAATGGTAAAGGATAATGGCAACTAACAGTAGTCCCTTTACACTGAGGAACTTAGTATCAATGTCTCACATTGAATTATATAAGATCACAGTTAGGAAGCCTGAGAATATAAAGCCCAACATTCTTTTTTGAACCATGCACCCCTCATACTATTTTAAAATCTTAAATTCCATCCAAATCTTAGAAATATATTTGTTATAGAATTCCATTATGTTGTAAAGTTCAACTGAAGAGCTGTTAATGAAACCATGATGTGGATATATATTGGAATAATTTTTTTAAATAAAATGAAGTATCTTAGACATAATCAATATGAATAGTAACTCTATTCTATTTCCTTTAAGAAGCACATGCAACCTGTGAATAACTTCCATAACATAAAATCTTTCAACTAATGATTACTTTGTGAAGCTAGTTAATTCAAAGGAAATTTATTTGTTAATGAGTAAATAATAAAGAAAGGATGAGTTTGCTTTTAAGTGATTTTAAATCAAGTCCTTACTTTGGTATAACGACAATACTCATCATCTCTACCACGTTCTCGCTCCTTTCATCTCTTGTACATATTATTGTGGCTCATATATAATTGGAAATAATTGTATTGCGACTATGACTTGGTTTTTTTCATATTGGATTAATTTCAAAATATAGAATGATATATAACACATTATAATTTTTAATAATGTGTTATAATCTAATTTAGGTGAATAAAAAATAATGTTATCCCTAGACTTTCGTCCAATAATTATTGTCAATTCTTTAGACTTATAATATAAGATAGATGACTCATATTTGGCTAGGAAACAAATTCTTCTCCCGAAAATGAGCGTTTATTTTATATTATACGAATAAAAAAATTAGTACTAAAATTCGTAATTATTGGATCTGTCCTTCTCGGAGGGGTTAGGAATATAGTAGTGCATACATTCAACTTTGTATACTTTGTATATTTTTATTCTTGAAAGTTTAGGCAGCACATATTTGTTGTTCTCCGTGTACAATAAGCGAATGTTATTCTGTGTTTCAGGCTATTGCTGATATGTATAATAACATCTGCATAGTGTACAGGGAGAACAACAGGTAGGTACTGTCAAAATTTTCAAGAAATAAAAATATACAAGTATACGAAGTTGGATGTAAGCACTATAATATTCTTAATAATAGAACCCTTCCTATGATAGCCGCTAGATTGGTGTAGTTAGTTAAATGATATATGAACGTATGTGATATGTGTGTTGAATGTATAAGAGTCATGGATGTACTAGTAGTTGTAAGATTAATCATAGTTAATAATTATATATAATTTACATATGAGGATAATTACTGATAAATCATGGATAGATATCCCACGGCTTCATAGATTTTGTGACACGTGATACAAGGAGGGATGTGATGCCTTCATGCGTTATGCTGAAATAAATCCAAGAAATTTAAGAAGCGGTGTTATGTACTATCCTTGTTGTAGGTGTAGGAATATGAAGCTGCTGAATAGAAATGATATACTGATCGAAATGATATACAGATCCACCTTTGGAAATCAGGTTTTGATAAAAATTATAAATATTAGAGGTATCATGGTGAAGGTATCACTAAAGATAAGGATCCAAATGTGCGTGTTGGAACGTCTCGTAGTCAACGAATAGATGACACAAAAACAATGTTGAATGATATTTTTTCTCGACCTAAAGAATATGATGTCGATGATAATGTCGAGGATAATATCGGAGATAAAAGTGAAGATGGTATCCAAGTTGAAGCTGAAGTGGTAGGGGATGTTGAAAGTGTTAAAAATATTAAGGATATGCATTCCTCCATGGAAATTAAGCGAATAATGGAGCTACTAGAAGATAGTGAGAATGACTTATATGTGGGATGTACTGAGTACTCCAGATTTTCCTTTATGCTGAAACTCCTGCATATTAAGATACTTAGTGGAATGTCAGATAATTATTTTAAAATGCTTCTTGATTTGCTTCGGATGGTAATTCCTGGAGGAGAGAATAGCATACCCTAAACAACTTATCAAGCTGAGAAGATTGTCTCCGCTCTGGGTCTTGATTATAATAAGATTGTTGCATGTCTGAATGATTGTATTTGTACCAAAAAGCCAATAAAGACCTTCAAGAGTGTCCGATATGTGGAGTTTCTAGGTGGAAGCAACGCACAAATTCTTCAACAAGGATAACAACGGAGACATGGGTAACACAGAAGAAAATTCTAGCGAAGGTGTTTCGATATTTTTCATTGGTTCCTAGATTACAATGATTGTACATGAACAAGGACACAGTAAAGAACATGAGGTAGCACAAGGAAGATCGAGTAGATGATGGTAAATTGGGACATCCTATTGATACTTTAGCTTGGAAGCATGTTGATAAAATTTATCCTCATTTTGCTGAAGATTACAGAAATATAAGACTGGGTCTATCTAGCGACGGATTCAATCCATTTAGGATAATAAGCTCCGGCTGGTCTACGTGGCTAGTTGTATTAATGCCATATAATTTACCTCCATTGCTTTGTATAAAACAACCATTTATGATACTTTCGTTACTAATAATCGGTAAGCATGCACCAGGTAATGATATTGATGTCTACTTAGAGCCTCTAATTGATTAGCTAAAACAATTATAGTCTGAGAGTATCTTAGCGTATGATGCTCATTTAAAAGAGTCGTTTAGATTACGTGCTATTCTATTGTGGACGATTAATAATTTTCCAACGTATGCTAATCTGTCCGGGTACTCTACGAAGGGCAAATATGCTTGTCCTGTATGTGGTCAAGAATTTGAAGTTCTTCAACTACCACATAGCCAAAAGAGTTGTTATTAGTTTAATCGTTGGTGGTTGCCCTTGAGTCATACGTATAGAAAATTATCAGCTATGTTTGATGGTACAGTTAAGAAGAGAATGAAGCCACGTCAGCTAACAGGTAACAAGATCGTAAAATTACTTGAGGGGTTTCCAAAAGTTAGGTTTGGAAAAATCGTTATTCTAAATTCAACCCGCTCAGAGTAAGAGATTCCTTAAAGTCAAAAAGTCATTGAAGTGAAAGCGGAAGGTCCAAAAAATACAAGTTAAGGACGAAGCTGAAAAATTATCTAGAGGATAGACTAAATTTATTATCTTCTTTCAACTACCTTACTGTCAAAATCTTAAAATCCGACACAACTTAGATGTCATGCATATTGAGAAAAATATATGTGATAACATAGTGTTAACTCTCCTATAAGATGCAAATAAGTTGAAGGATGACCTATGAGCGCATCAAGACCTGACTGGTTTAAATATCCGGAATGATTTGTAAGCTAAAGATGTCGGCCTTAAGAAATTAAAGTTGTCTTTGTCTCGTATTACAATGTCAAATGAGCAGATTCATCGATTTTGTGAAATTATCAAATCGGTAAAGTTATCAGATGGTTACTCTGCTAATATATCAAATAATATCCAGGTGCAAGAGAGAAAACTCTTAGGTTTGAAGACCCATGATTATCACATTCTTCTTTATCAATTGCTCCCAGTTGCAATCCGTAACTATATGGAGAAAGAAGCGTCAAAGATTATTATTGAGTATTGTAGATTCTTTAGAAAATTATGCTCTAAAGTCATACATGTAAATGAATTTAAAAAACTTGAAGCCGAGGTCCGAGTTACTCTATACAATATCGAAGTAATATTCCCGGCTTTATTTTTTATAATTATGGTCCATCTTACCCAGCATCCTACAAAAGAGGCTAGAATCGCTGGTCCTGTTACTTATCGTTGGATGTATCCAATTAAAAGGTAATTTATGATTTTTGTTACATTCATTAATTATATATGCATTTTTAAAATTATCTTGCTAATAATTACCTCTTCTTATAATTTTTAGATACTTGGGCTCCATGAAACACAATGTTCACAATCGAGCTCGTCCCGAGGGCTCGATAGCTGAAGGATATATGGCTAACGAATGCTTTGTGTTTGTATCACGTTACTTGCATAAGAAGAAAACCACATCTCAAGTACTTGATAAGGAGAGGGACCATGATAAATATCCGAGATCTCACTTAGATCAAATTCATGCATATGTGTTGGAAAACCTTTATATGTTCGAAGACTATCGAAGATAACAAACAAATAAATATCCGAGAAATATTCATTTTACATATAGTTTATCAATAAAAACTTATGTATTGTTTATATAGGAGACATCTGGAGAAGCTTATGAGTGAAATAACCGGAAGGAATACAACGCATAAAATTCAGAAAAGACATAAGAAAAAATTTTCTAATTGGTTCAGAATTGATGTAAGTGTTTTACAATTAATTGTTGAACATTCATGATATAACATCACCTAAATATTCTCAAATTATTTGGCGTAGGTTAAAAAATCACTTCTTGATGGTACTACATAGATGAAATTATTTTCCATGCACAACGTGCTTATCACGAAGTGAGATGTTATATTGAGCATTTGCTCAATGGATATAAATTTCAAATGCTAGGGACTGATGATAGGAGGGTAACCCAGAACAATAGGGTCATGGGTTTGTTTGTTCAAGAATATTTTTCAAGTATAATAGATTAGAACCCAATTCTAGCTGACATACTATGTTATGGCTAGTTAGAAGATAGTGTTGAGGTAATTTACGGGTTTGGTAAACTAAAACAATATAGTTACACGATGTTCAAGGTTCGATGATGTCCTACAAAAAGCAAAAGGATCATTATGGGTTTACACTAGTCAATCTCCATCGAGAAGTATATACGGATGAGAAATTCATTTTCGCAGAACAAGCTGATTAGTGCTTTTTCATGAAAGATCCGAATATCATGTCTGATTGGGTGGTTTTGTACAAGGAGCCAAGATCTGTTGTTCTTCCTTTTTTTTTGGTCAATGAAAAGTTTTTATTCATTCACCAAATATGAAATGATTGTACATCAAGATACTCATAACATGAGATTACAAACTCATATTCTATCTACTTACAACTATAATGACAGTATCCAATCTCTACCATCAACTAATTTTGGATTGTTGAGAACTATATACAGTATGTTGATCTTTATTTCTCTGAACAATTGACTGAACATTTTTGCACTTGTTCTTGAAGATTCTGTTATTCCTTTCAATCCATATATCTGTTGTTCTTCCTAATAACAATAAAAAAATATTAAAAAAAGTAAAGATAATTATAGTAAACCAATTGGGTCATCTGATGACATTTGGCAAGAATTCTCTTACACACAGAATGTGATGCTTGATTTAGATATGAACTATATATGTTACACTACCTTACCGATTTTTAGATTATCGTATTAAAAACAATAATGCATTTCATAATAACATATCTCATGAGCACGTAAATATTTTTTTCTTAACTATGATGAAAATTGAATTTGTAAATGAACATGGTGAGGAGGCTCTTCAGCCCGGATGGTGATCGAAGATGGAGTATCACCCTCGGTACTGGTACTGATGATACACCACCGTCTCCAGATGTAGCTATAAAAGTCATTTTAATATCTTTTGTAAATTATTAGTTAGCATTAAGATCATAATGTTCATTTGTTGCACATGCAGGTTATTCAACACCCGACCCCTCTGATGCAGCACCAGAACCATCCTCAGATGAAGGTATTCATTATTTAATTTTTGATAATGGTCAATTTAAAATTTACATTAATGATTCTCCTTTCTTATGTAGGTGCTACTTGGACCCTGATATACCCTTCGTATATATTCCATACTGACTTGCGTCCGAAGATGCAAGAACATCTCAATTTACCCTTCCCTCCGGACTCTCATAAGTCCAAGGCTGACTCAAGGAAGTACCACCCATGTGCGGTGAGAAAGTTGGAGGAAATGCTTCCTATGTTGCAGACTAGGAAAGTTGTTTCACTTGCAGCAAAAGAAAGAGAGATAGTGAATAGTAAATTGTATAAATACTTTTAATTTTCAGATGTACATATTATATGATATATTATCATATTGTTATTATTGTAGGTGCTAAGCCAGATCGCATAGAGGGCCGACATGACGGAGGTAAGTCTGAATCTAAACAACCGCCAAGAGGAATGAGGATGGTAATTTGATTGAATAGTTATAATTTGCCCGCTGGTCCTTGGTCGACAAGATTGAATGCATATATTAGGGTTCTCGTACGTAGAGCAAACATTATCAACCCTTATTTTTTACTTTTGAGAACTACCATGGACTGCATACAAGGTGATATAGACTGAGCTTATGGTAATTGCATATTGCTTTAGCTTTTCATTTATTAATAATTAGTAACTGGTATTAGATTGTCCTAACTAAATGTGTATATAAATCTACATGAATGCTTATGCCTTAAGGACTTTGAGGGGGGCTTAGAATTATGTGTTTAATGTCAAGGTTGAAGAAGTCCTCAAACAATGGAGACATGAGATCAAACATGAAACCTATGACAGGTATGAGGAGGACTGGCAGAGGTTTTTAAACCTCGATGACCGAGTTGACGAGCTTCATTTCACGGCTTTCCTCATGTATTGGGACAACGATGCCGCCAAGGTTAGTTTCATAAAAACTACTTTATAATTTTAAGATATTATTTTATTACATATTTACTAAAATATATTTTTTAAGGAATAAATCCATGAAGGGGTTAGAGAATAGAAGGAAGAAGCTGCATGACCACCACTTGGGCGCACACTCCTATGCTAATCTGGAGGATTTTTATTGCCAGGATACGGTATATGTCATTTAAAGCTTAAAATAATCTTAATGCTTAGTATGATTATGAAATCTCATAAATATATAATATAACAGGGAAAATCAAAAATGCCAATACACTTGAAGGCAAAAACGGCGTATGGTATTTTTCGTGATAAATTTAGGGGTGATGAAAATAATCAGGAAAATATCAAAGCAAATATCGAGTTGGTGGTGAGACTTATATATATATCTTAAGTAGTATTATTAACTCTATTTAGTTGTTACTATTACGAAAAAAACTAGAACACAAATAATATGGTCTTTACCTTGAATTAACTATATATTTGTATTTTAGGCGGAATTTGAGACTGCAGCCAAGGAGGCTGCATCATTGAGGATGTCATAGGAGGAGGAACAAGGCGAGCCGGACCCTCACATGCTTTCTGCAGAGGAGAACATCACTCTCACGCAGAACCTAATGGGATATAATAGGTATGGATGGTAAAATATCAATTCAATTTGAATACCACACTCCTATTATATTTGTTTAACAATATTGAATTCGAAAGTAAAATCTAATTTTATTTCCCCCTAATAATAGGAAAGGAAGATATCCTCTACATGGTGTTAGAGCTTCACCCGGCATAAGCATAAGATCATCCACATCATCCTCCACGCCATCTACAATAATGAGAGCAGCCCCAAGCAATTTTTAAGCTATGTCATTTATCGCACGCATCTTTGCATATTTGTTTGACAAGATTGGCCCGGAGCTATATATTCAGGTGACTACTGAGATGACCAGAGTTGCGAGGATGGCCAACTTGATGGATGATCTCATAGGATACGTTATGGAATATTTAGGCGGTACGATTTCCAATAGCACATACGGTGGTATCATACGAATCATAAGCTCGATTGGCGATAATTTCGGCGCTAGGCAGAGCAGCGTTCATGTACCTTATTTTTTCTTATATGTATAAATTCATTTTTGTTTAATATGTTATCAAACACCACATAATTATTTGCCAATTGGATCTTCAGAGTGTAGATATTGGAGGGAGCAACACCCATTCTCGTAACCGGGATAGAGATGCTGCCAACGACGACGATGGCTGAGGTTTTTTTATTTTTTAATGTAATAAACAGTTTTATTTGTTATAACACTCTACTTTTATTCATGTCGTGTACCCTATCTTATTCATATGTATTGCTAGTGTACATGTTGTTGGATGTATATATTGGATGAAATTGGTTTATGTATATTTTAGATTGCATGGTTGGATATGTGCATTGTGTATAATGGAATTGTTGGATATGTGCATTGGATGGTTTGATTATATTTGGTTATTAATGGAATTGTTATGAATTTTGATTATATTTGGATGGTTGGATGTATTCATGTGTATAATGTAATTGTACAGAGAATTAAACATTGTAATCTAAATTTTTTTTGCTGAAAAAAATCAACCTAAACAGAATTTCCGTCTAGGTTGACTAAACCTAGACGGATTTCCGTCTAGGTTGGCTTTAGTACACATCCTAGACTGAAATCCGTCTAGTCTTGCAGACTAGACGGAATTTTCGTCTAGGATGACAGACTAGACGGAATTCTAGTCTGCCATCCTAGACGGATTTTTAACTTCCGTCTAGGTTTCTTTCCGTCTAGGTTGGTCAACCTAGACGGATTTCCTTCTAGTTCGCGTTAATGTAGACGGAATCACACTAGACAGAGCAAACTAGACGGAATTTCGTCTACGTGCACCATTCTAGACGGAATATGGAGCAACCTAGCTAGACGAAAATTTCCATCTAGATTGTTCGTTTTTCTACTAGTAAATGTTTAATGAGTGTACAGAATGCCACTAAATAAATAGAGGAAGAAAACAAAAATATAACAAAGATCAATATTTGTGAGCTACGCAATATAGAGATATTATTATTAACGAACCATTTACTCATATTTGGAACCCACAAGCAAGTGAAACTGATATTTCATCAAGTATGCAGAACTGTGGAGTGTCATCAGTGAGGATCTCTTCCTAGCAGTTGAAGAATTCTTTCAATCAGGTAAACTCTTGGGTTCCCTCAATACTACTTCTATTACTCTTGTGCCCAAAGTCCTCAGTCCCACTTCAGCTGCTGACTATAGGCCGATTTCCTGCTGCAATGTCATTCTAAAGTCATTGCTAGCAGGGTGCAAAAGATTATTGGCTATCTAGTTAATGATGCTCAATGTGCATTTGTAAAAGGGAGACTCATATCTAGTAACTTCCTTCTTGCTCATGAAATCATCAAACATTATGGAAGGAAAAATAACTCCCCAAGAACTATCCTGAATGTTGATCTTAGGAGACACTATAAATTGGGAGTTTATAAGAAGTATGCTGGTTGGTCTGGGATTTCCTATGATTATGGTTCACTGGATCATGGTGTGTATTTCCTCTCCAAAATTTTCTTTAGCATTGAATGAGGGGATGCATGGTTACTTCCATGGTGCAAGAGGATTAAGACAAGGGGATCCTCTCTCCCCTTATCTCTTTGTCATTGGTATGGAGTTTCTATCTAGAAAGCTTAGTGCTTTAAAGGATGATTCCTCTTTCAAATTTCACCCGAAGTGTTCTAAGCTTAAGATCAATCATTTGATATTTGCTGATGACTTGCTCTTGTTCTGTAAAGCTGACATGAGCTCTATAGCAAAAATTTATGAATGCCTACAAGAGTTTGGACAAGCTTCAGGCTTGGAAGCCAATGCAAGCAAGTGTGCTGTTTACATTAATGGAGTTAGTGATAGTCTCAAAAATCAGATTTGCAGCTATCTTAATTTCCCAGAGGGTGTACTGCCTATGAAGTATCTGGGGCTGCCATTAAATGCTAAAAGGCTATCTTATTCTGATTGTTCCAGCCTTATTGAAAGAATTAATAAGCAGTTCCAAACTTGGCAACAGAGAAAGTTTCTGTCCTATGCAGGCAGGCTTGAGTTGATAAAATCCGTGATATTAGGCATTCAAACATATTGGATTAGCAATTACATTATGCCAGTTAAAGAAAGAATTGACAGAATGAGTTCGGAATTCCTGTGGGGACATAAACTTCATCTTGTGAAGTGGGAATCTGTGTGTCAAGGAAAGAAGCAAGGGGGGTTAGGGATTTTCTCAGCTAAGCATTGGAATTTTGCTGCTGCTACTAAGCTCATTTGGATGATTCATCTTAAAAAGGATCTACTATGGATAAAGTGGATCCATGGAAATTATCTACAGAGGTTCAATATCTGGTCTGTTCCATCCAAGACAAATGATTCATGGACATGGAGGCAACTCCTTAAAGTGAGGGATATGTTGTTGCACAAGTTTGGTAATGTGAACAATATTGAGGCTGCTATGACTAAATGTTTTGCTGAGGGTAAACTCCACTTATCTGCAGTTTACAAGTCCCTTTTCCAGCCTTTGATTACAGTGCCCTGGGCTAAAACTGTATGGGATAGTTTCTTATATCCCAAACACTCTTTCATTTTGTGGCTTGTTTGTCATTCAAGGATTCTCACTAAGGATAGATTGTGCCGAATGGGTATCTTGAGCACTAATCAGTCTCACTGTGTTCTGTGTGATAGGCAGGAGCTGGAGACTAGTAGCCATATTTTCTTTGAATGCCAATTTTCAGCTGAAGTTTGGAATTCAATGATGGAATGGCTGAAGTATAGATGGAGATCTTGTGTATGGAGATTGGTTTTAAATTGGTATTCATGTAATTTGAAAGGAAAAGGCCCTATGAAGAAATTGAAGAGGATGTGCTTATCCACTGCAGTCTATATGATCTGGAAGGAGAGAAATCGAAGAATTTTTCAAGGCAAAATGAGTCTCCCTGCTCAGGTTCTAAGAGAGATCAAATTCTCAGTTTTTGCTAAAGTTTACAATGATTCTTCTAATGTACATATGAAAAATATCATTGAGGAACTGTAATTTTTTTGATTTCCAGTTTTACTGGCACTTAGTTGTACTCCTCATTCTCAAATTGGAAAATGAATAAAATTAAAGTTCATTGACCAAAAAAAAAAAGTATGCAGAACTGAAATAAAATTAAGGGAAAAATAGTGCGCAACTTTGCCCCAGGATAGGAAAAGTGAAATGAGCAAAAAGCAAAGAGAATCTTAACACGTAAAGAAACATAAAAAAGAAAGCATGATGTTTAACGAGCAAAGGGAATCTCATGATTTCCCTTTTATATATGTTTCTTTTTATAGTAAAATTTTGAAAATAAATCCTGACATGAATTTTGCTGATGAATAGAAAACATACCTAATTTAGAAAATCATCGAATCACAACCAAAACATATCCTGACTTAGACCGACGTGTGTATAACCTACCTACAACATCATAAGTGGCTGCAATATGAGTTGAAAATGATGAAATTGAGGAACATAGAGAAAGAAATATTCTTGTATACAACCAGGCTAGGAATAAAAATTAAAATTGTGATGAGAAAAAAAATCTATCCTACTACGTTCAGGTTGTCTCTTAGAACAGTACATAGTTGATATATATATTAAACTTGAAACATCAAGATCAGATTATTTCTAGGAGAAACAATAAGGAATTAGAGCTGAAATTTATTAAGGAATATTTGTTGATAGTGTTGCAATGGGTGAAAATAACTAACGACCTTGCCTGCTAAGTATATTAAACATAGTTGATGGGTATATTAAACTTACGTCTATACTATTTCAACAAATATGCTATTTCCTTTCATTGGCTTACTAGTTCATAACCTACATCGATCTATACTATTTCAACAAATATTGCTTTCGTATAGAATCCATGACGCTACGGAATCTATATCCACCACCTTTTTTTTTGGAACATATACTGAAAATTTATACTAATCAGATAACTGACTTCTCAACCAAAACAACACAGACCCGTCTATATATAATGGAAAAAGTATTACATATGTTTAGCTCAAGAATGACCAATCTAAAGCCAAGGGTGAAAACCATGATCTCATTTATTTCTTCATCGTCAATTTACACTAAAAGTTCGGAATATTAATTAATTTTCATGCTTATGCTTAGATTGTCATCTACATATGCCCACGAATATGCATATGCCCGCGAAGCTACGTACAGATTCTTTCATAGCGGATAGTGGTGGATAGTCAATTTTGGTCTTTTTTTTTCCTACTGTGTGTTAGTGTATTAATTTGGAGAGCAAGAAATAATATAATTTCCAACGAGGTTACTATTTCTTCAACAAACTCGGCCCCTATTATTACCTGTTTCATGCTGCTCTAGACAAAAAAATCCGACTGCCAAGGGTTGATGATAGATTGGATTCGAGATTATCAATGAGAGGCGAAGGTGGGGAGACAATTTATGAAAATGATTTCCAGGATCTTGGCATATACAGCTGTGTTGTTTTTTTTATCAATGAATTAAAATTTCATTCATCTTGAGAAATTATAGTACATCAATAAACCAGGTTAAGGCTTTACCTGGTAAACAAAAACAGACACTACAACCTCTCTACAGTTTCCTTCATATGTATAGGTATGTTATCATTTAGGATTTTAGAGTAAATAGAGAGTTTTATTACTCGAAAGAGCTCATCAATCCCCCTAGCTCTCTCTTGAAAAATCCTGGCATTTCTCTCTTGCCAAATGGAGTATACAGTAGCAGAGAGAGCCATTCTCTTCAGGTCCTTCTTAAACCCCTTTCCTCTTAGATTACAGGTATACCAATGTATAAGTAAGCTCCAATCACACGTTCTCCAAGTGAAACCAATCCAGTCCATCACTTTATTCCATACTTCAGCCGAGTATTGGCATTCAAAAAATAAGTGTCTGCAATTTTCCAACTGGTTAGAGCACAGGACATAGCGGTTGGTCTCAAGCATACTGAACCGACACAATCTTTCCTGAGTGAGGAGTCTAGGATGGTTAACAAGCCAAAGGATGAAAGAATGCTTAGGATAGTTTAATTCCCCCCATGTAGTATAAGCCCAGTCAACTGAATTATATGGCTGAGATAAGGCATTGTATATCAGCGTCATCTGAATTTTACCATTTTCACAGCAGCCATCCAGAGTGTTCATCAAGCTTGTGGAATTGCCAAATTTGGTAATCAACATGCTTCTAACTTTGAGAATTTGCTTCCACATCCAAGAATCCCCCTCCCTGTGCTGAACTTGCCAAATGTTAGAGTGTTGTAGATAGTGACCATGTATCCATTTGATCCATAGCAAGTCCTTCTTATGGTGTATCATCCATAGGAGTTTAACAGCCGCAGCAAGATTCCATGTCTTTGCCGAATAGAGGCCTAAACCTCCTTGTTTCTTCTCCAAACAAACTGTATGCCAAGAGATTAGATGGATTTTTTGATCCCATAGGAAAGATGAACACAGCTTGTCAATTTTTTTAAGGACTTTAATCGACAAGATATAGCTGCTAACCCAAAATGTTTGGACCCCAAGAATAACCGATTTAATCAGTTGAATTCTTCCAGCATAAGATAACTTCCTATTTTGCTGCCAACTGAGAAACTGATCAGCAATTTTACTGATTAAAGGGGAGCATTCAAGATAAGATAGCTTCCTAGTTGTTAATGGCAGACCCAAGTATTTCATTGGCAAAGTCCCCTCCGAAAAGCCCAGGAACGTGCAAATTTGAGCTCTTAGGTTGTCATCAACTCCACCCAAATAGACAGAGCACTTGCCAATATTAGCTTCCAAGCCCGAGACCTGGCAGAATTCTTGCAGACATGCTTGTAACCTTGTAATTGAATTTAAATCAGCCTTGCTAAACAGCAACAGATCATCAGCAAAGATCAGATGGGTTAACTTCAGTCTTGAACACTTTGGATGGAATTTGAACAATTTGTCATCCTTGAGCATGGATAATCTCCTGGACAAGTACTCCATGCTTAGAACAAAAAGATAGGGAGATAATGGATCTCCCTGTCTCAGACCCCTTGCTCCATTAAAGTAGCCGTGTAAAACAGCATTTAAAGAGTGTTGTTTCCTTTCATGAACCTATTTTCTTTTTTGTTGTAATGATGTGAAGCTTATACAGCTATGTGTAAGCTCTAAACATTACTTTTGTACTCTTTTTACTAACTTATTCCCTTCCAAGTCTTAGCCGAGTTTATTTTTTGAGAAATGATAGAGGCACACTCTCCACCACACCTCCAACTACACCTCCCCTCCTGATACAGTGCATTAGGGCCCACTTGAGATTTAAAATTTAAATCTCAAGTGGGCCCCGGTGCACTGTATCAGGAGGGGAGGTGTGGTTGGAGGTGTGGTGGAGAGTGTGCCTCTAGTGCCTCTCTTATTTTTTATTAAACATCTATGACTTACCGTTATGGTGATGACTATGGTCGGCTCCCTACAAATTGAGTATGAATCATTTGATAATTACTACACTTGGTCTACCTTAGAAGGGGTAATGTTAGTGTGTACTTATATGGTCTACCTTAGAAGGGGTAATGTGTGTGTGTGGGTGAACTTATGTCAACTTAAGTGGACAAGAGACATTTGTCCACCAAACTTTCTATCCACTCATACATATAAAGTCTATTCATATCTTGCATGGATCCCTAGGTATCATCAATGGATAGAAAGTTTGGTGGATAGTCCACTTAAGTTAACATAAGAATCTCTTTCTCTCTCTCTCTCTCTCTCTCTCTCTCTATATATATCTATATATATATATATATATATATATATGAGAAAACGGGAGATGAGCTGGTAGCGTAGGAAATTTTCTACGCTGCAAGTGTATGACATGTGAGCCCCACACCGATGTGACTAGTAGAGGCCTCACATGTCATACACTTGCAGCGTAGGAAATTTCCTACGCTGCCAGCTCACCTCCCGTTTTCTCTCTCTCTCTCTCTATATATAAGGACAGGGAGCTTCGCCCTGTTTTCTGCTAAAAAAAGCCAGGGTGAAACCATTCAGAAATATATGGTAACCAAAGTCATAAAAGTCCTTGACGACAACAAAACAACATAAGCCTGTCTATTATCGCATTTCAGATCTTTTGGTGTATACATACTCTACGTATATCCTTCTGCAGCTCCATGGGACATGCTAACAACTAGACCAGACTTACACTTTTGTAACTTTATGTATAATATTTTGGAACTCTGTGTACATACGAAAAACCATAAGCTCTATATATACTTTTGGAACTTCAAGTACATATACCATCAACTGAATCAAACATCTTGCATGAACTGTTTTAATGAGGTAGTATCTCTAAACCTTTTATGAACTTCTATGTTTGTCAGTTTTAGGGAATTTGAATGTGTTGGATAGTTGGATAGCAGTATTCCTAATCTATTTTGGTAACATGAGGTTATTAGAATTCCTAATCTATTTTGGTAAGATGAGGTTTTAGGATTCCTAATTTGTTTTGTTTCTGGTTTTAGGATTCCTAGTCTGTTTTGGTTTTAGTTTTCTATATATAGAGAGATTAGAATCAATCATCAAAAGAGAGGAGAGTAGTAATTAGAGATTAGAGAGACTTTTGAGCATGGTGAGAGGGAGATATTGTGAGCAAGTTGAGAGCTTTGGTTAAGGGTTAGTTTGTGAGTTTTGTGAGATTGTAACTCTTTGTACTCTTCTTGATTTAGTGGAATCTCCTCATCCTCTCCCCGTGGACGTAGACAATTTGCCGAACCACGTAAAATTGGTTGACTCGCTATTTGTGTGATTTATAATAGCTTACTTAGGTTCTCTCGATAGGCCAGTCCTAGAACTGATGAGGGGAAGAGCTGATATCCCACTTTGTTGAGATATGTTGCTTAAGGTTCTTATTTCCTTTGTGAAACAGGATTTTCTATTGCGACCTAACTCTCTTATTGTGCTGCCGAAATGCTGCCGAAATTTTCGCTGCGCGCAACAATTGGTATCAGAGCACTACAAGTAGTATCAGAGTCCAGATTTCAGATATATGGTTTTGGAATAAGGTGGAGGAAGATTCTTGTGTGAAGCTTGGTTCTTAGAGTTCTAGACTTAGGTGGAAATAGCATTAGGAGTTATCGTTGAAGATTTTGCTCTCCTCGTGTGGACAGGAGATCTATTTGGAATCCGATCTAGGGTTCAGTTAGGTGATTCTTAATTTCTATCAAAGTTTGATTCTTTCTCTACAACTTGGAGTTAGTTTGCAATGGGAGAAGAAGGTGAAAGTAGCAAGTCGATGGCGAGTACAGTTCAAGTTGGTTTTCAGAACATCAAAATTAGTATGGTGAAGTATGACAGTAAAATCATTTTTGGTTTGTGGATGGGCGACGTATAGGATGCGCTTAATGCTCAGAACTTGGAGGAGACCATCATGGTCCATGAGAGACCACCAAAATATGAAGAGGCGATATGGGAAAAGATGAGTAAGAATGCTTGTGGGGTGATCAGGTCTTGTTTGGAACAAGAGCTGAAATATGATGTGATTGGGGTGACGTCTGCAATGAAGGTGTGGGAAATTCTTAACAATAAGTACCTTACAAAGAGTGCTGAGAACTGTTTGCACTTGCTACGAAGATTATTCAGATTTCAGATGTCCAGAGGTACCTCGCTTGCGGCTTATGTGAACAACTACACTAAGTTGTTGTCGGACTTGGCGAACGTGGATGAGAAAATCATGGATGAGCACAAGGCTATTATTCTTTTGGGCTCCTTACCGGATGAGGAGTATGACACCTTTGTGCTCACTCTGTTGAACAGGAGATCTTCTATCAGCTATAGTGAAGTTACTAATGTATTGACGAATTGTGATTTGAGGAGTAAGGACAAGGAGACTTCCCGCTCTAGTACTTCAGGTGGGACCTTGTCGACGAGAGGTAGAAGCCCATATCCGAAAGGTGAAATAGAGGAAGGTCAAAGTCAAGAGGTCGTCACCAGCTTGGAAAGAACTAATGTGCATTCTGCAAGGAGTAGGAACATTGGAAAAGAGATTGTCCAAAGATCAAAGAGAAGGAGAATAGCAAGAAAAAGGGCCCAAAGGCCAATGAGGTGAATGTTGCGAAAGGCGATGATTCCGATGATTCGAGCTTTTCTCTTTTGATTACTCCAGAGGTGAACCATTTGGATGCATCGGATTAGATGCTTGATTCTGGCGCTACTTATCATGTGACCCCTAGGTAATATTGGTTTGCATCATTTGAGAGACTCATTAGGGGTCTTGTTATCATAAGAAATGATCAATCCTGTGGTATTTGTGGGATAGGTACCGTGCAGATTCGGATGCATGACAGAGTAGTCTGCGAATTGAAAGAGATGAGATTCGTTCCTCAGCTGAAGAAGAATCTTATCTCAGTTGGAGCTTTGGAGGAGAAGGGATTCAATGTGACCTTTAAAGATGCTGTAGCAAAGGTTACTAAGGGATCTTTAATGGTAATGAAGGGAGTCTGCAGTCAGAACTTATATTATCTAAATGGGAGCACCGAGGTTGGCCAGGTTGCTTCGGCTATTTCAGAGGCGAACATGAGCATGTTTTGGCATTACAGGTTGGGGCACACAGGCGAGAAGTCACTGCAGGCGCTGTGCAACTAGAGGCTATTAAAGGGAGCCAAGAGTGGTAAAGTGGAGTTCTGTGAGCATTGTATACTTGGCAAAAAGACAAAGGTGAAGTTCAGGACTGCTATTAATAGGACGATGGGCATCCTGGACGATATTGGTTCGTCACGTTTGTAGATGACTATTCTAGACGTTATTGGGTGTACACCATGAAGCATAAGAATAAAGTCCTAGATTTGTTTGTGGAGTGGAAGAAGAGATTGGAACTGTAGACTGGGAGAAAGATCAAGATGTTGTGATCCGATAATGGTGGTGAATATACTTCAGACCCCTTTCAGTAGCTATGTCGAGACGAGGGCATAGAGAGACACTTCACGATTAGTCATAAACCGTAGAAAAATTAGGTGGCAGAAAGGCTGAATCGGTCTTTACTGAAAAAGGTCTGATGCTTATTGGCGCATAGTGGTTTGGTGAAGATTTTTTGGGTTGAGGCACTTTCATATGCGAGCTACCTCATTAATAGGCTGCCTTCATCTGCGATTGAGGGAAACACCCCTATGGAGATGTGGTTAGGAAAGACAACACATGACTATGACCAGCTTAAGGTATTTGGTTGCCCTGCATATTATCATGTTAGAACTGATAAGTTAGAACCTCGAGCTAGGAATGCCATATTTGTAGGATTCAAGCGTGGTGTCAAGGGATACAAGCTTTAGGATCCAATTGATAAGAAGATTGTGCTGAGTAGGGACGCCACGTTCGATGAGGCTTCTATCTTGAAGTTTTCCAGCTCTCATCACATGGAGAGCGACTCGATAGAGGAGATATCGCAGGTGGTGGAGATCGATGCAGCTCTACAGTGTCCAGATGGTGCACTATCCATTAGAGTGCTGACTGAGGTGACGTCAAACAAGCATGAAGTTGACACGGAGGATACGAGTACTGATGTGCAGGATCAGAGACCGACGGCTCAGGTTCAGGATTCTATTACGGTTCGGAGATAGAGGAGAGACATACGGGTGCCAGCATAGTATGCTGACACAGTTGCGTATGCACTTCCGGTGGAGAGTATCGATGAGATGGTGTCTACTACATTCAGAGAGGCCGAGCAGTGTTCGGAGGCTGATTCGTGGTAGGTAGCTATGCTGGAGGAGATTGAGTCTCTTCATAAGAAGGATACATGGGAGCTTGTTGAGCTTTCAAAGGGGCGGAAGGAGATTGGTTGCAAGTGAGTATACACGAAGAAGAAGGGCATTGAGGGCACTCCATTGAGGTTCAAAACTAGGTTGGTCGCGAAGCGCTATGCACAAGAGGAAGGTATTGACTATAATGAGGTTTTCTCTCCGGTGGTGAAGCACTCGTCGATTCATATTTTGCTAGCTTTGGTGGCACAGTATGGTTTGGAGTTAGATCAGTTAGATGTGAAGACGACATTTCTTGATGGTGATCTTGATGAAGAAATATATATGACTCAGCCATTGGGATTCCTAATTATAGGGAAAAAAATTGGTTTGCAGATTGAAGAAATCGCTATACGGTTTGAAGCAGTCTCCTCGATAATGGTATAGGCAATTCGATGGTTTTATGATTGGTCATCTGTATAGTCGGAGCCAGTTTGATTCTTATGTATATTTTCACAAGTTAAAAGGAGGTGCGTACATCTATTTGTTACTTTATATTGAAGACATGTTGGTTGCCTCTATTTCCAGATCTGCTTTAGATGAGTTGAAGGCACAGCTTTCAAAGGAGTTTGAGATGAAGGATTTGGGTGAGGCGAAGCGTATTTTAGGGATGGAGATCGGCAGAGACAAGAAGAAGGGCAGAATTTATTTGATACAGGTAGGTTATTTGAAGAAGGTTCTACAGCGATTTTATGTTAGCATGGATACGAAGCCAGTTAGTGTACCATTGGGAGCTTATTTGAAGTTTTCAGCTGATCTTTCACCGAAGACAGTTGAAAATCGAGAGTTGATGTTGAAGACTCCATATGCGAGCATAGTTAGGAGCTTGATGTATGCGATGGTATGTACAAGACCAGATTTATCACAGGCGGTGAGCATGGTTTCGAGATACATGCACGATCCAGGAGTGGGTCATTGGGACGCTGTGAGATGGATTTTGAGGTACATTCGAGATACGCTCAATGTTGGTTTGATTTATGAGCGGGACACTACAGGTGGGTAGTTATGTATTGGCTACGTTGATTCGGATTATGCTGGGGATTTGGATAAGCACCGGTCTACGACGGGGTATGTGTTCACTTTGACCCATGCATCAGTGTGTTGGAGATGCACCTTACAGTCGACGGTGGCTTTGTCTATGATGGAGGTAGAGTATATGACGATTACAGAGGCTGTGAAGGAGGCTATTTGGCTTCGAGTACTTTTGGAGGAACTTGGTATATCGCATCAGTCTGTTACTATTCATTGTGATAGCATGAGTGCTATCTATTTGGCAAAGAATCAGGTTTTTCATGCGAGGATGAAGCATATTGACGTTCGTTATCACTTCGTTCGAGATGTTCTTGAAGATAGCGATGTGGAGATTGTGAAATGTTGGCCTTCTTGTTTTGATGATGTTTAACAAACAATTTACCACTAATGTTGTTTGTCTAGTATTTGTATTTCTTATTTATTATAGACAAATAACGTTGTTGGAGGATGGATGGAATTGAGCCTACACGATCACATCAATAAGGAGGTTGGCGGAATGTCGGGTTGAAGCCCTTACAATTCAAAGTTAAAGATCAAGTTCAAGCTTCATCCGCAACGTGTACCAAGTTGAGCTACAATGAAGATCAAGATTGCTTGGGTAATGTAGTTTAGGATTTATATTATGTGTGTTAAGTACCTTAAGCTCAATATCATATACACACACGTATTTGGTTTCTATGTATATATATAGTTATATATATACATGCATGTTTTTGGGTTTTCATGCTTTGGACACACTTGCAAAATACATGTGTTTTTATAAATAGAAATCAATTTGAGAAATTCTTTTTCTAACATGTTTGTTTTCATGTTTATAAACATTTCGCAAAGTTTCATCAAGTTTGGAATTGATTTGTTATGTTTAATGGAATTTACAAAATCATGTTTTTGTTCGTGCACATGTTCGTGCATGTTTTACCAAATAGATGAGTTTTCATAAATGGGAAGTAGTATTCAAGAAATTCTTTCTTTGACATGTTTATCTACATGTTTAGAAACTTCTCTCAAAATTTTATTATTTTTAGAGTTGATTTACTGTACCCAATTGATTTTACAAAATCATATATGTTAACAGTTTTTCAAAACTGTAAATTTGTGTTCAAATATTTATTTCTCTCAACTGGGAAAATATTTTTCCGAAATTCTTTCTCTGACATGTTATTCTACATGTCTAGAACATTTCCACAAAATTTCATAATTTTTGAAGTTCATTTACTGTTTTAAATTGATTTTTCAAAACAACTGCGTACTGCTACAGTAACTCCGGTCGACCGGACCGGTCGACCAGAAATGTCTCTGGACGTTACTCAGCTTTGCATATGGCTCCCGGTCGACCGTACCGGTCGATCGAAGTTACTGTAGCAGCCGGCCGTTGCTACAGTAATGGCTAGTTCTGTTTTTTGTTTATTTTAATATTTTGGGGGTGTTTTTATTGGTTTTTGGGGTTGTTTCATGAGCCTATATATACCCCATGCCCTCATACCTCTATGATGACAAAAAGAAATGTTTTAAATAAGTTTAAAGAGTTTTTAAACAAGGGTTTAAGTTTGTTTAATGTTTGTTTAGAAGCTTTTAAGTAATTGGGTGTTTGAGTTTGAGAATTCAATTCCACAAGAGCTTGAGGAGATCATCTATTGGAGTTTGAGCAATCAACTATTCTCCCTCCATCTCTTGTCATCTATTGAGAAGTTTTCTAAACTCAATTTAGCTTTATATTTCATATTGTTTGATTATCATTTTATTAAGCTAGTGTTCATATTGAGTTTAGTTGATTTTCTCTTTGTTTACACATACACAACCATTGAGCTTAATGTATTTACATTCATAGTATAATTTGGGGTTGTGGGCTTGCGACTAAGAGTTGTGCTTAATTGAGTTCTCACCTTGTTTAGAGAACAATCATTTGATTTATATTGTGCTTATCGTGAAAATCACTTTGTAATACACTTGTACACCGAGTGAGGAGTGTGTGGTGAGAGACGGGGTCGAATCCAAGAGGAGTGGCGTCGGTTGACGTGCCTAGGGAGAGGTTGTAACCGATCGCTTGAGGAGGAGGACACGGGCTAGGACCAACACTTAGTGTGTGAGGTGTGATTGCATAGTGATTGTATTGTAAGGTGTAAACGTTGTTCGGGTGAACGTAGAAAACCCGGTTGTGATAGTGGAGATCTCCTCGAGGTGAGGAGCGGAGACGTAGGTCAAGTGGTTAGACCGAACTCCGTGATCATATCATTTTGTTTGTGATTGCATTGGCGTTCTTATTCTTGTTTTCATATCTTATATCGCCTTTGTGTATTGCTCATCATATTGCCCTATCACTTGTGTAGTTAAATTGTTTACCCCTTGTGTTAGTTTTATATCCTTGCATATATCATATAGCATATCTCATTGCTAGGATATATCCCTTAGTTCATATTGCTTATTCTTGCTTATATCTCTCGTATATCTATCTTGCAAGAATATATTTGCTAATTAATTTTAATTGATATTTAATCGGATTAGATTAGCATAAGACCCTAATCACCCCCCCTCTAGGGTCTAACATGAAAGTCCACACGAAGGGTAATCCGACGGATATGCTCACTAAGATAGTTCCGAGCAATAAGTTTGATCATTGTCGAAACTTGTTGCACATCCGTGATTGTTGAGGCCGTTGACGGTCATTTGGATGAACTACAGGTGGCTTGATCCCTTGGGAGAGAGGGTATGTAGGCAACCACATTGGTGCAGCCGAATTTGGTGAGACGACGCATTGGTACTCATGTTGGTGTCAGCTCAGTTTTGGGAATACTTCACCGAGGTGGAGAATTATTGGATAACAGTATTCCTAATCTATTAGGATTCCTAATCTATTTTGGTAACATGAGGTTATTAGGATTCCTAATTTATTTTGTTTTTGGTTTTAGGATTCCTAGTCTGTTTTGGTTTTAGTTTTCTATATATATGGAGATTAGAATCAATCATCAAAAGAGAGGATAGTAGTAATCAGAGATTAGAGAGACTTTTGAGCATGGTGAGAGAGAGATATTGTGAGCAAGTTGAGAGTTTTGGTTGAGGGTTAGTTTGTGAGTTTTGTGAGATTATAACCCTTTGTACTCTCCTTGATTTAATGGAATCTCCCCATCCTCTCCCCGTCGATATAGGCAATTTGCCAAACCACGTAAAATTGGTTGTCTCACTATTTTTGTGATTTGTAATAGCTTACTTAGGTTCCCTCGACGGGTCTATCCTAGAACTGATGAGAGGAAGAGCTGATATCCTACTTTGTTGAGATATTTTGCTTAAGGTTCTTGTTTCCTTTGTGAAACATGATTTTCTATTGCGACTTGACTCTATTGTTGTGCTGCCGAAGTGCTACTAAAATTTCTGCTGCGCGCAACAGAATGCACATTTGAATGCGATTTATTAATTCATCTTGACAACTGATTGGAAGTTCTCGGTGAGTTTTCATGATAGTTGTTTACAAGAAGTTGTTTAGGATATCATCCAGCACATATTGATGGGGAGGTCACTATTTGCAGGGTTTAGAAGCAATTGTTTAAGAAATCATCTCGCACCTGCACACTCATAGCACGCACGTGCATGTCTTGCTAGTCATATCATCATATCATATCATATCATATCATACTCCTTATAAAAGAGCGAGTTTAAGAAAAACTTTCTATGGTTAATTTTACCCTTAATCTTTACGGATATTACATTTTAATTTTATCCTAATATACTGAAATAATTTAAAGGTAAAATCTTTAACCAAAATTTGATATTAAAAGAGATCAAATAGAAGAACTAATTTTCTATCATATTAAAAGATGACATATGTCCAAGTAATTCTATCTTCCTAAGATATCTCATTAGATTAAAACTATTTATATTCATTACCAAAAATTCCTATTCATAAAAAAGTAGAAAATTTTGATAATCAATTTTTTGTTAATTCTAAACAAGCTCTAACTATCCATAATTATAAAATCTAAAAAATTATCATTGTCCCTCCTTAATTATTTAAAAAGTAAATTTAAATGAACCTCTCAAAACTTAAGAAAAACTTTCTATGGTCAAGTTTACCCTTAATCCTTATGGATATTACATTTTTAATTTTATCCTAATATATTACAATAATTTAAAAATAAAATCTTTAACCAAAATATTAATATTAAAAGAGATCAAATAGAGGAGCTAATTATATATCCTATTAAAAGATAACATATGTCCAACTAATTCTATCTTCCTAAGATATCTCATTAGATTAGAATTATTCATATCCATTACCAAAAATTCCTATTCATAAAAAAGTAGAAAATTTTGATAATCAAATTTTTGTTAATTCTAAACAAGCTCTAACTATCCATAATTATAAAAATCTAAAAATTTATCATTGTCCCTCTTTAATTATTTTAAAAAGTAAATTTCAATGAACCTCTCAGAACTTAAGAAAAACTTTTTATGATCAATTTTACCCTTATTCCTTAAGGATATTACATTTTAATTTTATCCTAATATATTAAAATAGTTTAAAGGTAAAATCTTTAACCAAAATTTGATATTAAAAGAGATCAACTAATAGAGGAACTAATTTTCTATCCTATTAAAAGATGACATATGTCCAACTAATTCTATCTTCTAATATATCTCATTAGATTAGAACTATTCATGTCCATTACCAAAAATTCCTATTCATAAAAAAGTAGAAATTTTTGATAATCAAATTTTTGTTAATTCTAAACAAGCTCTAACTATCCACAATTATAAAAATCTAAAAAGTATCATTGTCCCTCCTTAATTATTTTAAAAAGTAAATTTCAATGAACCTCTTAGAACTTTAAATTGAGCATTAAACTCCCAAAATATATGTAGTTCTCATGAAATCATTAGTAAGTTAGATAATTTTAGAAAACACCCAAAATCTTTTGAAATTTTGCACTTAAGTTCAAAAATGGCTTTACCCTAAAATTTCACATCGGCTAAAATTAACCCTCTAGGATAGTATATACCCCTAAAATCAGTCTTATTTGCAAGTTAACCATAAATTGATAAACAACCCAAAAAAAAGGAAAAAACTATAAATAGCTACTAAAAATTCTAAAATTACAAATAATACTCAGAACATTTACAGAGAAATATATAGGCCCTTAAAAAATTAAAATTGTAGAAAACCTTAAAAATTGAAAATAAACTCTTAACGTTCTAAAATTATGAATGACACACAAAAATTCATTACTTACACAGAACTTCTTAAAAATCCAAGAAGTGCAAACCAACCGCTTTAAAAATTAAAAATCATAAACAACCCTAAAAATCCAAAAATTCAAAAAACATACAAAAAATATAAAAAATATAAAAAATCTCATAAAAAGTAAAATATTACAAATAACATCCTAAAAATTTTAAATTGCAAACAGCCCCATAAACATCTTAAAAATAATAAATTGACCCTTTAAGTTAGAAAACTACAAAGAAACACTAAAACGATTATAAAAACCTAAAAAATTATAAAAAGTATAAACAACCCTTCAAAAAATCATACATCAGACACAAACCTCTCAAAAATATAAAAATTACAATCAACCTCTTAACAATTCTAATAAGTATAAATAAAATTTGAAAAGATCTAAAAATTATAAACGTTCATTATTTTAGATTTTTTGCTAAATATTGTTGGGGCTTAAATGAAAAAACATAAAACTTATTGGGTTATTGGGGTGTACTTGTTCATTTAACTACACATGAATTAATGATGTTAATTTTGAGGATTATCATAAAGAGTGAACTATGAGTTTAAAAAATTATAAAAACCCCCTAAAATTTATAATTTATAAAAAAATCATAAAAACCCCCTAAAATTTATAATTTATAAAAAAATCATGAGAATTTCTAACCTATAAACAATAAAATGAATATACAAAATTACTGACAACCCCTAAAAAATTAAAAATTTTCAAAACATATCATATTCCATTTAAAAGTATAGGCTTAGCAAAAAACTTTTCATGATCAATATTACCCATAACTTTTTTTGAAAAGAATATAACTAATTAAAAAACCTATTAAATTTAAATTTTATAAAAAACACCCTTAAAATTTAGTACATTGCAAATTACCCCTCCAAAGTTTAAAAATTTCTAATATTTTTTTGTAATTCCTTGATTTCAAAGTAATGTTTAATAGTTTTGTGTTTTTTTATAAATTGCAAAAATTTAGGGTTTTTTTAAAATTTTAAATCTTTTGAGGGTATTTCTTTTGTAGTTTTCTAAATTTTAATTGTGTTATCATTATAATGCATAAATATGTCAATTAATAATGATATTAAAGAGTAAGTCGTTCTTAAGATGCATTAGGCCATAATTCAGTGTGCACACGACTATTCCTAGTCATACTCCTTATAAAAGAGCGAGTTTGAGAAAATCTTTATATGATCAATTTTACCATTAATACTTATGGATAAAACATTTTAATTTTATCCTAATATACTAAAATAATTAAAGGTAAAATCTTTGACTAAAATTTGATATTAAAAGAGATCAAATAGAGGAACTAATTTTCTATCCTATTAAGAGATAACATATGTCCAACTAATTCTATCTTCCTAAGATATCACATTAGATTAAAACTATTCATATCCATTACCAAAAATTCCTATTCATAAAAA
>BQKN01000383.1:371926-444129 GCA_022839385.1 Asparagus kiusianus | reverse complement strand
TACGTATTTATAAATAAGTAATATATACTTATGTGATTCTCTCTCTCTCAAGTTATAACTTATAAGTATATACAATATACTTACATATAATATATGTATATATATAATATATAGCTATATGATAATATGTAAGTATTAATACATACTTATATAAAATATAATAAGATTAATCTAAAATTTTAGCAAATTTTTGCTGAAAAAATCAAAAAAAAAAAACTACAAAATCTGGCCCGGGCACCCTAGGTCCGGGTCCTGGCCTGGGATACCCGTTTTGCTCGGACCCGGACCAGGATTTCCAGACCAGGCCGGGCCAGGCCGAATGGACAGGCCTACCTCTAACCAAATTAATGCTAGAATTTTAGCAGTAACCAACCTAAATAACTTTGTTATCCTTATTTTAATGTTTTGTATTTTAAATTCTCTTTTTCAAGGAAATTATATTCTAATTTCCAATAGTATTAAAAAACTATCAGTTGCTTCAGTTTTTCATTGGCGCGAGCGTCTTTGTGACGCAGTCTGATGAGTCACCGGGGGATGACACGTCACTAAACACACATACACACACGTGTGTTGTGTATAGACACACACACGTGCAGATCAATGCTAAACTTATGTAAACACCGTCATAAAGGAAGAAATTGTTATCAATTGCGACCTAAAACATTCAACATGAGCGTAACAAATGAACAAATGACGGTTATCAGGAAGTAAAGTAAAGAAACTTGCCAAGAGCTTTAAGTAACTTCACCAAATAAAGGAACGAACTAAAATGAAGCTCAACTTTCTTAGTCCTCATAAATCAACGTACAAATTGATAATAGGCAACCTAATCGCCGTGCGCTCAATCAAAACCTTTTGAATCTGACTGTTCTTATTTAATCAGAATAAGACTAAAAGCCTACAAGTTGGTATTTAGCTTTTATGATAAAAATACTCTAAAAATTGTTTGGACAGTATAGTAATTTATTTGGTCAAAATTTAAGTAAGTTTATAAGTTAGTTTTTCAAAGGCTGAAGGTGTACCAACTTATTAAAATGTGATTTATAAGCTATCTTATTTGATATTTTATAACATAGGTAGAAATAAAAAGATTAGCTCAAAAGCAAATTTGACCAAAATATGAGCTATTCCATACACCTTCTAAAAAACCTACAAGGTGGTATTGAGCTTCCTGAGAAATAATTAACTAGTCTCGCTTTCTTTAAGATTATCAAATGAATTGATAAAAAGCTAAAAATTTTAGAAATTCATGCCTTAAATTTGGACAATTATCAAATAATCCTCATAACTTTCAAAATGTAATTAAAAATCCTCTTAAGTTTAGGAGTTATCAGAAAACCCCCTTTAAGTTTAGGATTTTTTCTTAAAACCTTCATAATAACATTAAGTACAATTTTTACATGGATGAGTATACAAGGAGATTTTTTTGCTAGTGAAAATTGTAGTTCATACTTTTGAGGATTTATGAAAAAAAATTAAAAGTTGAAGGTGGTTTTCTGATATTCCTAACGTAAAGGAGTTTTTCTATAGTTTGAAAGTTAGAGGGGTATTTGCTAACAGTATTATCAATAAGCAAGGTGCGATGTGGGGTGCAAAGTATTTTTATGTGCTTACGCAAGGCCCAACGTAATGCGCGCTTGAGTGATGCAACACGCACATTGCGCACATAATTTTTCAAGAGAGATAAACAAACATGAGAGAATATGTTTAGGAATTCACATAAAAAATATATCAAGGTAAATAATATCTTACCATCAAATCACAATATAAGGTCTTAAGTTCTAATACTGACACACCCAACATAGTGATAAAGTTCATAATCTTTCAAATCAAATGTCAAATCAAGACTAATATTCAAGCAAAACCAAATAGCAAATGATGATTAGTTAGAGTCCTTAATTGAAGACTACTAAAAAGGCCTACTACATAGTGGTAAAGTTCATAAATTTTTAAATCAAATGTCAAATCTAGACTAATATCCAAGCAAAACTAAATAGTAAATAAGAATTAGTTATGGTCCTCAATTGAAGGTTACTAAAAAGGCCTATTGGATTTATATTGTTTTTTGAGAAATGGATTATCGAGTATAATGACTCGATTGAAATGTTAACAAACAAAAACATACAAGTTTATGTATTGTGGGGTCTAAAAAAATGACTGATTCCTTTAACTGTATTAGCTTTGGAAAAAGACTCTATCGCATGGTAAGAGTCTCGTTACAATCACTCTTAATCGATTACAGAAGAGGAAAAGATTGGTTCGACTTCTCCTTTGTTTAGCATAGGTTCTAGGTGGTGGAAGGATGTCTCACTTGATACTTGAGTCAATCTTGCTTCCCTTTGACGATCAGAACAAGATTGCTTAAATTTAAAGAGGAATTAGCCTCTTAACAAGTGCTTGAGCCGCTGCTAGTGGCTGATTTTGGCTCTTGCCGCCCGTGATCCGAATGCTCAGAGTGTTCTCTCCGCGCGAATGCTCCCGTTGGCTTTTCCATAGCTGCTCATGGCTATTTATAAGCCTTTAGCACGTAACTGATGTGCTGAGATCATGGATAAATGGGCGTTATTGCCTCCTCTAATTTAGCCCACATGGGCTACCTTGGCCCTCGTGGCCGTTAACCTCTTGATTCAGGGTTTCAATACGCAGGGCAAACCTCTTAGCTTGGTGAGGTTCGTCGATTGAGATTAGGAGCATAACAAACTCCTTATATTTAGCCCACGTGGGCTGGCTGAGTCTTCAAGACTATTATAGCCGAACTTCATTTGATGGGACGAGCCTCGCTACATGGCGAGGTTCGTCTGATGAGACGAGCCTCAATACACAGCGAGGTTCGTCTAACAGAGCAAACTTTGTTATGCGGCGAGTTTTGTCCTTTAAAAAAACTTCGTCTTCATTGACGAGCTTGAGATTTGTCTTCATCAACAAGCTTCAGACTTTGTTTCCAATGACCAGCTTTGTTGTTTGCGACAAGGTTCATCATTGAAATGACCTTCGTTATGCTTGTTATGAGGTTAGGTCCTCATTCTAGCATTTTTTAGTGCCTACATATATTACATGCACCCTGCACAAAGTCAGAATGCTTGTGAGGCATAAAAGACGCTGATGCGTTAGACGCGAGGTGATTCACCACTGCCCCGTATCACAGTGCGCATGAGGCGCAGTGAGACGCATGCCTTTGAAAATACTGTTTGCTAATAGTCCAAAATTAAGAAGGTTTCAAAATTTAGCCTTAATACAATATCAATTTTCTACAAACAAACAATTACAATGGGTATTTATTAAAATCATTAAACAAAGATAACCTTTCCACTACAAAAAATAATGGGGAGATAGCTACTATATGTCAATCGTTAATTTGTTTAATGAGCAGTTGTGATTTATCTTTGAGTGTGAGTATTAGATTTAAAATGAATCATAACAATCTACTCGACCACTCTAATTAATGTAATGGCCTCTCCACCACTTTTTTATAATGGAGATGATCCAAATCTTTTTATAAAAGGATTTTTTTGATATATACCCCTCAAATTATATGTATTTCTAAATTTGCGGCCCCTACCCAAACAAAAACCCCCAATCTTAATAATTTCAAATTTACCCCCCAAATTGTCAATAGTCCATAATTATACCCTCATAACCTAATTGTCAATAGTCCTCATTTATATGATTGGATTCTATAGATGAAAAACATGTTAATTATATCCTCATTTATATGGTTGGATTCTATAGATGAAAAACATGTTAATTAGTAGTATGTGAGTATTAGTCCCTCATTGACTAATTAAATGCATTTTAAGTGGTTTAAATTAACATACATGTTATGCACTCATCAGCACCCTTATACAAAGAGCCTTCATTTATGAAGAAAACGCACCTGAAAAAGCGAGGAAGCTCGCCTGAGTGAGGTGAGGGAGCTCACTTGAGTGGGGCGAGGAAGCTCGCCTGCGTGGAGAAGCGACGAGCGTGGAGAAGCGACCTCACCTACGGGCGTGGAGAGGCGATGAGCTCACCTGTAGCGTGGAGAGGTTACCTCACCTACGGGTGTGGAGAGGCGAACGAGCTCAAGCTTGCCTTTCGTGGAGAGAGCTCGCCTGGATAGGTGAGGAGAGGGAGCTCGCTTGCGGACGAGGGTGAGCTCTGTAGGCATCGAAAATTGCCTATAGGTCTCCATGAACAGCTTAACGTTAAAAAAAGATGATGAACATCACTATCCAAGTCACAGAGGCTTAATCGACGTCAACGAATGGTTGGAGTGAACCGACAGACTACGCGAAGCAACGGAATTTCGGAATAACGAAGATACGGACTGATCGGGAGCCCCGCGACGTTTACAAAAAGCACAACACCCCTCATGTCTTATTTACTTTATAGATGATCCAATTATTGGAGCTTATAGAACTCCTCATCGGCTTTCCAATGCACTTTGAATCGTTCAAATCCGAGTATGGACGAAGAAATTACAACGGAAACGGACGAGGATACAAAAATATGTCTCAAACTTAGGAGAGACACCCTGTGGTGTCTCGGCCAAGGCCGAGACACCCCAAGGTGTCCCGGCCAAGGCCGAGACACCCTAGGGTGTCTCGGCCCAGATTGAGACACCCTAGAGTGTCTCCAACGCAGAAATGGTCAGTTACGCGGTTTTAACCGCCCGAAATCCCCTGGAGCCTATAAATACTGCCCCGGGTCCTCACTTTTTTCAGATCTGGAATTTTAGAGAATTGGCGAAGCCCTGCCGAATTGAGGAGTGAAGATCCACAAGTTTTAGAGAGGAGGAGGAGAGATCGGATCGAGTTCGTCGGCATAAAGAAGAGGAACTCATCAGATCTGCATCGCCCGTGTTCGTTCCTTAGGATTATCCCGTTGCGGTAATCTTAAGAAGAGTGATTATCTCGCTTCGCCAAGATAAGAGCTACGGTTTCTCGATCCCTTCACGGATAGATAAAGCTCTGTCCAATTTTTCAGCAATCAGATCTGATCGATGGTGGTCCACGGATATCAACATCCCCATCACAGGCCAAGATCCCACATAAGCAGAAGACCGATAAATGATCTCTGCGCTGTTTGAAGAGAATTGTAATTTTGTATTCATTGTGTAAAAGTCTTATAAAAAGACTAATTTTTGTTTTCGTTGTAAACGTCTGAAGTTTGTAATGAACACGGCAATGAATCAAATAATTTTCTCCGCAAACAAGCTGGCGACTACAGTGGGAGCCAACAGCTTCGCTACCGAAGCTGTCGTGCCGCAGCCGACGATCAAGATCCCGGTGCTCGAAGAGGTCGAATACGAATTCGACCAGCAGAGATTCGAAGAGTACATCTCCTCCTCCTCCTCCAGATCTGCTCATCCTCATAAGCGCAGGGAGATCTCCTCCTCCCATAAGATCCGCCGGTCTCCAGATCTGAAGACCCGAGAAGTCGATCTCCCCGTCATCACTGCTACAGTTGCACCGTGCAACGATCCACCGGCATCCAAAGAAACCAGATCCAACGTTCGTGAAAACTCTTCGAAAGTCAGGGAGTTGTCCGTTGAAAGTGCACCAATGCTGATGAAGAGGGCTCGTCAAAGGCGCCGTCAACATCTCGCGCGTCAATTTGCCAAGGCTTTGGAGCTTGTTGACGGGATCTGCTATGATGCGGATCTAAAACTCAGAAGGCGTAAAGTGTTCCAGCAACCAGCTTTGGGAACCTCCTCCCAACCACCTACTAATGAATGGGTTCGTGTCAAACGAACTCGTTCAACTCTTAAGGAGCGTATCCACAAGCGCCGCACACTGTTAGCGCAGACGAGGATCCTTGTACGGAATGCACAGGAGTTACAGAAAGGAAAGGTGGTCAAAAAGCCACCAAGATCTAAGCAAGTTTGGATGCCAAAGGCCAAATCAGCGCTTAAGGCAAAAGCATCCGAGTCTGCTCTCCGACCTTTGTCAACTCCAGATCTCGCTCCTATTGCTCCCGCACCTCCGGTGAAGCCCTATGACAGCGTGGATCTCCCCAAATCTAGAGTCCTATTGAAGGATCGCATCGGTTCTCTACCCGATGATCGTGGAAAAGCACCTGTTCAGGAGCGCTGGGGACCATTAAAGGAACCCTGAGCAAACATCCAGACTGGGGGTCGTACGCGACCTCCTAACAAATTAATTTCTACAACGGCCCGCTTGGGGGTGCGTGTAGAAAACCAGCAGCCCGTTAATGTTTCACCCTCACAAGGGTGTGATTCCAAACGCGTGACTCCTGTAGATGCCAACAAGGCAATGTTTACTCAGAGAAAAACGTGTCAGACAGACGAACGTGTTATACCTGAGAATCCATGTAAGCAGCCGATAGGTTACTCCGACCGCAACATCGATGAGTTGTACTATCGGGCTGGGGGTACGAATAAATCTCGAAAGAGAAGTACCCGGGAAGCGGACTCTCACTGTCCGTGTATCAAAATTATCAGGGTAGTATTATCAGCGTGTAGCTACCCCAAGACCGCTCCACGGAGGGTCTCGATATTCGAGAGTATCTCCGCAGAAGCATTGAAACCTAAATCAAGGAGTTTTAGCAAGAGACGACGAACGGATCTTGCGTTATTTTCGAAAAGTTGTAATCTTTCATTCTTTTTCTTATTGAATATTTCGAATTCTTTGTAAGCAGATTTTGTTATAATGAGTTCGACAATGAAGGTAACTTTTACCGAAAACAAACTGGCGACCATAGTGGGAGCCAACAGCCTCACTGCCGAGGCTGTCGTGACGCAACCGACATTCAAGATCCGGGTGAATGAAGAGATCGAATATGAGTTCGATCAACAGAAGTTTGAAGAGTACCTCTCTTCCTCCTCCTCCAGATCCGTCTCTCCAAGCAGGCGCAGGAAGGCATCCTCTTCTAGAAATGCTCGCGGCACCTCCGACTCAAAGATCCGAGATCCCCTCGTCGTTGCTGCACTTACTCCCCGCGACGCCCCAATGACGTCTAACGTGGTCGAAGCTGCAGATCCGGATCTTCCCTTCACTATGAGGACAACTGTTGAGGGCGTTCTAACCTTGTCAAAGAGGACACGCCAAAGACGGCGTCAACGCCTTGCGCGACAATTAGCCAAGGCTTCGGAATCGATGGACGAGATCCGCTATAATGAGGATCTAAAATCCAGACAGCGCCGGGAACAACAACGGCGAACAACCAACTCCTCCTCCAAGACAAAAACGAACGAATGGGTTCGTGTCAAGAGAACCCACTCTACCCTCGAGGAGCGAATCAAGAAGCGACGCGCGTTGCTCGCGCATGCCCAGCTCCTTTTGCAGAAAGCAGAAGAAATGCAGAAGGAAGAAGCCGTGAAGAAGCCGCCCAAGCGCAAACAGGTGTGGATGCCGAAGGCAAAGCCAGCGCCTAAGGCGAAGATGAACGAAGTTACCGACCGCATGGGATTGCGGGTCGAAGTTCAAGAGCCCGTTAGGTTTTTACGCTCGCAAAGGCGCAAACCTGAACGAGCGACTTTTGAAGACGCCAATAAAGCGTCGTATCCCCAGAGGGAAACACATTTGTCTGATAATGATGATGTTATACCTGGGAGGTCGTGCCAACACTCTATGGGTTGCTCCAGTTATCAAACTGACGAGTTGTACTATAGGGCTGAAAGCATGAATAAGTCCCGGAAAAGAAATGTTCGAGACACGGATCCTCATTGTCCCTGTGCCAACATAATCAAAGCGGTATTATCAGAATGCTGCTGTTCTAAAGCCCCAAGAAGAGTTTCGGTGTTCGAGAGAATCTCTACCAAAACGTCCGAGACCAAACCAAGGCGTTTCCGCAAGAGAAAACCTGTCCGTCAAGATGACGAATTCCCAAAAGTTTCCGTCAATATGACCGGGAGAGGGAAGTCAACACGACGCTTTAGCCTGGATCAGTTTACCACGGTGTCCCAACGTATGACTCGATTAAGATCAGGGACCAGTAGGCGGAAGAATTACCAAAGGATGCAAAAGGGACTTCCTTTAGAGGATGAGGTGTCAGATGCTGGTTCAGATGCCTGCTCAGCCATAGCATCCGATGACACGACATCTAGTACGGGACAACCCTACGAATCGCTCATGATTAGCGCCGAGCAGGTGTCTAAGATACATGAGGACGCTTTGGCTAAGTAGAAGGAAAATTTCAAATTTGAAATGGAGATGGCCATGCAGCAGATGAGAGAAATGCATGACCAGCAAATCGCGGCACTAACAACTCATCAAGGAGAGTCTAGTCGTCGTAACAATACTAATCAAGGCGATGATGAACGGGAAGTAGAGGATAATGCCAACATGAACATGTTGGCCTTCTTGTTTTGATGATGTTTAACAAACAATTTACCACTAATGTTGTTTGTCTAGTATTTGTATTTTCTTATTTATTATAGACAAACAACGTTGTTGGAGGATGGATGGATTGCACCATAACGACGATATCAAATGGAGGTTGGCGGAATTGTGGAGTGAAGCAACATACAATTCAAGTTAAAGATCAAGTTCAAGCTTCATCCGCAAAGTGTACCAAGTCAAGCTTATTGAAGATCAAGATCGGCTTGGGTAATCTAGTTTAGGTTTTATATTATGTGTGTTAAGTACCTTAAGCTCAATATCATATACACATACGTATTTGGTTTCTATGTATATATATAGTTATATATATACATGCATGGTTTTGGGTTTTCATGTTTTGGACATACTTGCAAAATACATGAGTTTTTACAAATAGAAATTCAATTTGAGAAATTCTTTTTCTAACATGTTTGTTTTCATGTTTATAAACATTTCGCAAATTTTCATCAAGTTTGGAATTGATTTGTTATGTTTAAAGGAATTTACAAATTCACGTTTTCGTTCGTGCACATGTTCGTGCATGTTTTACAAAACTGATGAGTTTTCACAAATGAGAAGTGATATTTGAAAAATTCTTTCTCTGACATGTTTATCTATATGTTTATAAACTTTCCTCCAGCTTTTACTATTTTTGGAGTTGATTTACTATGCCCAATTGATTTTACAAAATCGTGTATCACAGCAGATTTTCAGAAACTGTATTTTTGTGTTCAAATATTTATTTCTCTCAACTGGGAAATGCTTTTTCAGAAATTCTTTCTCTGACATGTTATTCTACATGTCTAGAACATTCCCACAAAATTTCATAATTTTTAGAGTTCCTTTACTATTTTAAATTGATTTTAAAAAAATAGCTGCGTACTGCTACAGTACTCCGGTCGACCGGACCGGTCGACCGAAATGTCTCTGGAGCCTTTTTCTGGTTTGTACAGTGCAAGCGGTCGACCGAAAAAATGGTCGGTCGACCGACCAGCGCCCAGAATGCCCATAACGGCTAGTTTTTTTGTATCCGTTGGAGGGGTTTTTGGTCTTTTGGTTTGGGCTTTTGTATGAGGTATTGGGAGGCTATAAATACCCCCTTATACCTCAGTTTTAAGATATCAAAGAGAATGTTTTAAAATAGTTTAACAAAGGTTTAAACTTGTTTATGCTTGTTTAAGTTTGGTTTAAAGAGCTTTTAATTGAGGGTTTGAGTTTGTGAATTCAATTTCACAAGAGCAAGTGGAGATCATCCTTTGGTGTTTGGGCATTCACTCTTCTCCCACTCTCTTGTCATCTTTAGAGAAGTGTTTCTAAACTCATCTAGCAATTTATTATTTTGATTATAATTTCTATAAGCTAGATTTATATTGAGTTTAGTTTAAATTGTTTTATTGATACTCTTTGTTCACACACAACCTATTGAGCTTATTGTATTTACATTCATAGTATAATTTAGGGTTGTGGGTTTGTGACATTGAGAGTGAGCTTAATTGAGTTCTCACCTTGTTTAGAGAACAATCAATTGATTTATATTATGCTTAATTGTGAGGATTCACTTGTAATACACTTGTACACCGAGAGAAGTGTGTGGTGAGAGACGGGGTCGAATCCAAGAGGAGTGGCGTCGGTTGACGTGCCTAGGGAGAGGTTGTAACCGAGCACTTGAGGAGGAGGACACGGGCTAGGACCAATACTTAGTGTGTGAGGTGTGATTACATAGTGATTGTATTGTGAGGTGTAAACGTTGTTCGGGTGAACGTAGAAAACCCGGTTGTGATAGTGGAGATCTCCTCGAGGTGAGGAGCGGAGACGTAGGTCGTGGGGACCGAACCTCGTAAACATATCGTTTTGTTTGTGATTGCATTGGCGCACTTATTTTTATGTTCATATCTTATATCGCCTTTGTTTCTTGCTTGTTGATTATATTGCCCACTATCTAGTTTAGATTGTTTACCCTTGTGTTATTTACATATCCTTGCATATATCACATTGCCTATATCTCTTTGTTAGGATATATCTTGTTGTGTTAGTTTATATATCCTTGCATATATTTTTTTTATCATATAGGATATATCTCTTTGTTATTCATATTGCTTATCCTAGCTTATATATAGTTGTTATATTTAATACTTGCTAGGATAACTTGTTAATTAATTTTAATTAGCATTTAATCGGATTAGATTAGCATAAGACCCTAATCACCCCCCCTCTAGGGTCTAACAGAACACTCCTCCCGTCAACAACAATAATGGGGGTGGCCCTTCGGATGATAATAACACGAAGGAGGACCATGTTACTTCTCCCCAAAATCACTCGAAGACAGATACGAGTGAGGATAAGAAAATGAGGGACTTGGAGAGCAAGATCAATGCATTGATGAATGCTCAAGAAGTGAAGAGGTCCGGGATACCATGTCCATACCCAAGGGAATGGGAATCAATTCCATATCCGGCGAAATTCTATTTGATCAATTTTACTCCGTTTGATGGAAAGGGTTCCCCTACCCAGCATCTAATCTATTTTAAATCTCACTTAGGAATAATCTCCGGAAATGAGCCTCTTATGGTGCGGTCATTCGTTGGCACTCTTCGTGGAGCAGCCTTCGACTGGTATCACCGTCTCAAGCCAGGGAGTATCAACAGTTACGATGACATGAAAGACATGTTTCTGACGAACTTCTTCGACGACGACACAGAGATCTCAATCGGCACACTATTCGATGAGAAACAGAAAAATGGTGAAACGGTTGAAAACTTCGTCAAGAGATTCCGGAACAAAGCAATGAACTGTAGAGATCCGATCAGTGAAGACTTCATCCTCGAGACCTGCCATAATAATCTTTCATTGGACATCCTCGAAGCTATGGGGATGGCACCACCAAAGACCTGGAAGGACTTGAACGTGCGAGGAGAACGAGCCGAACGATTCCTTAAAAGGAAGAAGGCTGAAAGAGGTCAAACGGTACATAATCTTCCACAACAGAATTTTGTCCCTAAGGGTAAGGGAAAGGCACAAGCGAATGTAGTGGACGCGAACCAGACGTTCGAAGTGCAAGCGCAGCCGCAACAACAGCAACAGAAGGGGCCCCAACAATCAAGGTGGCAACAACAGCCCCAGAAGCAAAAGGCCTCGGAGCCAAAGTTTCCGAAGGTATATTCATTCAAAGAAGATGAAGTTCCCGGTATTTTTAAATACCTTATCGAGAACAACAAGATCAAGTTACCTCCGATCTAGGATCAGGAAGATGCTAAAAGAGTTAATGATCCAAAATACTGTGCATTTCACAGAGCGGTGCACCATCCTACCAAGGCATGCTACGCTCTTAAAGATAAGATCCAAGCTCTAATCGATGTCGGGGTCATCACTATGAAGCAACCTAAGGAGAAGAAATTAGGTGCGAATGCAGTATCGATTAGCTTCGGTTCTGTTCCTTTGAACTGGTTCTAGCATAAACCGGTAATAAATGCAGCAGTGAAGACGGTGAACGATGATCCTCACAAACAGCGCCAGAAAGGACTTGTGCCACACACAGCCCCGAATGGTGAGATTCTTTGGGTTCATCTAGATTTGATTGGAGATGAACAATGGACTGGAACCTCTTCCAAGAAAAGGTCAAAAGGAAAATGTAAGTCTTGTTATGGAGCTTCTGCTATTCCAGGGGAAGATGACGATAGAATTCTGGCCTTTCCGCTTTCCGAGGATGAACAGGAGGCTTTTGTAACCCGGAGCGGGAACGAGTACCACTTCAAGTATTTGGATGCTTCCGAGCAATTGGCTAAGCAGAGGGTAACCAAGACCGTTCCTTCCAAGACATTAACGGAAATGGGAATTGTCACAACTCCTCCAACACCTGTGGCTACGGAGAAGGTCCAACAAAAAGAGAAAGGGAAAGAGCCTCTACACCAGGAAGTCCAAAACCCGAGACAGTCTCGATTCAATCATCCGATTGGGAGAGACAAACCAGGAAATGCAAGCTCTCCGCCCTATTTCGATATCATGGCGCAGTTAGCTAATATACCGGCTAGGATAACCCTATACGAACTACTGCATCTTTCAAAGGACACAAGGAAAGCATTACAAGAAGCCTTGAGTGACTTTGAAGCTTTCCTGACTCGAATCAAGCCATCTCCTGGAGAACCAGAACCGTCAGTTCAACACTGCAATCTCGCGGCGCACCATTTTTCCTGCATTTCCTTCACCAAAGAAGACATGCAGATGAAGAACTCAAAGCATGATCGACCTTTGTACTTCACCGGGCACATTGGCTCCAGCGTGGTCAACCGGATCCAAGTCGATCCGGGTTCCGCTGTCAGCATCATGCCGCTCCGGTTGATGTATAATCTCGGAATACCGGTAAGTAAGCTAGCTTCCACGGGCACTACGATCTACGGATTCAACACCAGCGGGTCCAGACCCTTGGGAAAGATTCGAATCAAATGCCAGATCGGGGATTTAAACTCGGAAGTTACCTGTTACGTGATTGACGCGGAAACATCCTATAACTTACTGTTGGGTCGACCCTGGATCCACGGTAATCTTATAGTCCCGTCAACTCTTCATCAGTGCCTCAAATATGTGGACACTAATAATGAAGTCAAGACGGTGGTCGCGGATAAGCAACCGTTTAAGGGATTGGAGAACTATTTTACCGATTTCCTTCTATACGGTGCCGAATCCGATACTGAACCATCGGCCCAAGGAACGGACAGCGGGGATGAAGCTGATACCGAAGCTGGGCTTGATTATGATGATGGTTTTGTACTTAACGACATTGTACCCATTGTAATCAATCTTGATGATGATGAATCATCGGAAAGTAGTTGTAACTGGCAACTTGCTGAAGAGACATCAATAAATGAAGATTTAGAGTACTCGTCGTGTCTTGATAATATCACTAAAGAACTGTATGACAACCCTGACTTATATATGCCACTTCAATCATTTTGCATGACAAAAAATAGGTACAGGATCCATTCAGGACGACGCTCGTCATTCCTGCAAAGACAGGGGGTGAAAAGGAAGTCGTCTACGGTAAAGGAAGGGAATCTCCGCCACCAGACCACTTTTTGGATGAGGAAGACAATGATGATAAACTTGCCCCTCATCTATTTAGGTATAACACTAAAGCGCGTGATCTCATGGAGAAATATGGATATGATTTCACGCTCGGAGAAGGTCTTTGCTTTGGTCGAGGTCCGCGAGTTCTACCTCGAATGGCCTATGTACCAAAAGGGAAGCCCGGCGATTATTATCGTCACAGAAGAGGCTTAGGCTATGTCTCCTCATCTGATAACGAATGTTGCTGGCAAGTTATCGATCAAATTGCTAACAAAGCTAAAAATGGGTACTCTTCTGATTCTTCAGCTTGGGATTCCGACACTAGTCTTGGAGAAATGTTCAAAAAGCTGATGTCGAACATGACTACGGTCGATCCTGCGACAATAGAGGAAGACGATCAAATGCTAACTTGGGAAGATCCTTGGGTTCATCACCTAAACATGTAATACGACGATAGGTTTGAACAAAGAGAACCTCCTACCGAAGATCAAGTGGTCCAGGTGAATATGGGTAACAAAGATAATCCGAAACCAATATTCATTAGCGATAGCCTCCCACCGGAAGAGAAAGAAGAGTTAATCTCTCTTATCAGGGAATACATTGATGTGTTCGCCTGGAACTATGAAGACATGCCAGGACTCGATCCGAACGTAGCAGTGCATCGTCTTAATATTAAGCCAGATGTCAAACCTATCAAACAACAACAAAGACGGTTTCGTCCGCAGATGATGGAGGCAATCGAGACCGAAGTTAAAATGCTTATTGACTCGGGCTTCGTTAGGGAAGAGCAACATCCCGAGTGGCTCGCCAATATTGTCCCAGTTCTTAAGAAGAACGGGAAAATCAGGGTTTGTATAGACTTTAGAGACCTCAACGCTGCTTGCCCAAAAGATGATTTCCCCCTTCCCATCACAGATGTCATCATCGACAATACATGCGGATTCGAGAGAATGTCTTTCATGGATGGTTTTTCTGGTTATAATCAAATAAAGATGCATCCAGATGATGAAAAACACACCGCTTTTAGAACACCCCTTGGCGTTTTCTGCTACACGGTCATGCCCTTCGGGTTAAAGAATGCAGGTGCTACATATCAGAGAGCCATGTCAAAGATCTTTCAGGAGCATCTCCGAAAGACTGTCGAATGCTACGTGGATGACTTGGTCGTGAAAAGTCGTAATAAGGATGAGCACATTAAAGACTTAAAGACCATGTTCGATTTGATGCGGACCCATCAATTGAAAATGAATCCTACCAAATCTTTCCTCGGGATGTCCAGTGGTAAATTCCTTGGATTCGTCGTCACCACCAAAGGTATTCACATCGACCCCGATAAAGTAAAGGCAATTAATGAGTTACAACCTCCGAGAAACCTTAAGGAACTCAGAGGTTTACAAGGGCGGTTGGCGTATATCCGTCGGTTTATCTCAAACCTCTCAGAAAAATACCAACCATTCTCTAAGCTCACGAAGAAGGGCGTGTCGTTCGTATGGGACGACGCTTGTCAAAAGGCGTTCGAGAGTATTAAAGAATATCTCTTGAAACCTCCTGTACTCGTTGCACCGAAATCGGGCAAACCGTTCTTGATTTATGTCAAGGCGACGAGCCACTCATTAAGTACACTGCTCACACAAGATGACGATAACGGTCACGAACAGGCAGTATATTACTTGAGTCGGACCTTGGTAGGTGCCGAATCCCGATATCCCATGATCGAAAGGGAATGTCTCGCTTTGGTGTTCGCAATTCAGAAAATGCGGCATTATCTAGTTGGACAGACCATTTATGTTATCTCCAAGGTTAACCCAGTCCGAGTATTCATGACACAACCAGCTTTCATGAACTGGCGATTAGCAAAATGGGCCTTGCTCTTGTCCCAATACGACTTACATTTTAAACAACAGAAGTCAGTAAAAGGACAGGCCATTTGTGATCTCCTGGCAGCTAATCCAACTACAGATACCGCCGAGATGTATGACGACCTACCTGATGAAACCCACGAAGTCAACGTAACTTCCCATCAACAGGTATGGAGTTTGTATTTCGATGGTGCTTCTCGAGCAGCTAATATGGCAGGTGCTCCTGGATGTTCTAAGGTTTCCTCCGGAGTTGGAGTTGTGTTAGTTTCCCCAGGAAAACATGTGATGCCTCGAGCCTACTCTTTAACCGAGCCATGCTCAAATAATGTAGCCGAATATAATGCGCTGATCATAGGACTCAATTTCGCTAAAGAACTAGGGGTTGAGTATCTTGAAGCTTTTGGTGATTCTCAACTGATAGTTAAGCAAGTCTAAGGGGAGTATGAAGTCCGAAGTCAGGATTTAATACCATATCACAAGATGGTAGTGGAAATAGCGGAATCATTTGAAGGATTCTTTATCAAACACGTTCCGCGGTTACAGAACACCTACGCAGATGCTTTAGCAGCATTAGCCGTATCTCTGGCACAGCCTCCCGGAACGGAACCGTTTGTTACGGTAACAACTCACCAGCTCTTAGTGTCACTCTACGATGAAGATGACAAAGAAGAAGAGGTTCAAGAGGTATACGCAACTCAGGTCGAGTTCGAACCCCAAGATTAGCGTTTTCCCATCATCGACTACGTCTTGCATGGAATCTTACCAGAAGATGTGAAGGAAAGGGATTCAATTCGACGAAGAGCATCGAGGTTCTATTATAATACAGAGAGTCGAACGCTATACCGCAGGGGGTATGATGGCTTGCTGTTACGTTGCTTATCGACAAAGGAAGCTGAAGAAGTCCTTAAGGAAGCACACGAAGGGATTTGTGATGCACACCAACCCGGTCCCAAGCTTTATGACCGTATCAGAAGAATGGGATATTTTTGGCCTCTTATGATGAGTGACGCAGTCGCATATGCCCGAAAGTATCATGCGTGTCAAGTACATGCGAATTATATGCACCAACCTCCGGAGCATCTGCATCCTTCGGTTACGTCATGGCCGTTCGAGACTTGGGGAATGGATATTGTCGGTCCTATAAATCCCCCTTCGGTCAAAGGTGATCAATTCATCCTGGCAATTACTGACTATTTCTCCAAATAGGCCGAAGCCATTCCGCTCAGAGAAGTTAAGACCAGTAACGTCATTGCATTCATCAAACACCATATTATCTACCGGCATGGTGTCCCAAGACAAATCATACATGACAACAGTCCTCAATTTGTCAGCAACGCCTTTATTAGGTTTTGCGAGAAGTTCAAAATTCAGGACGTCTCATCGACGGCTTACAATCCCACAGCAAATGGATTGGCTGAAGCTTTCAATAAGACGATCATAAAATTGTTATCAAAACTCGTGAAAAATAATAAGCGAGATTGGGATGACAAGCTTAGCACGGCTCTATGGGCCTATCGTACTACGGTACGTACACCGACTGGCGCGACCCCGTATTCCTTGGTGTACGGGTGTGAAGCCGTCCTCCCGTTGGAGATACAAATTCCGTCTCTTCGAATCGCTCTCGCAACCCAGATGACGAATGAAGAACAACATCAGAAACGTCTCGAAGAACTCGAGATGCTCGACAAAAAGCGCTTAGAAGCTCAACAGCATATTGAGTTTTACCAAGCCAGAATTTCTCGAGCTTTCGACAAGAAGGTTCGACAACGGAGTTTTAAAGAAGGAGATTTGGTCTTAACTGAAAGACGGCCTATGATCCTTAACTCTAAGAAGAAAGATAAATTTGAACCCAAATGAGAAGGACCATTCGTAGTAGAGACGGTCTACTCGAATGGTGCATATCGCCTAGTTACCAAGGATGGTGACCGGCTCATGATGCCAATAAATGGCAAGTTCCTGAAAAAGTACTATCCTTAGTACCTTCAGGATAATCAATGTATCAGAAAGTTCTCAGAAGAATCCCACATCTGGTATTCTTAGGGATAACCCAATCACTGTAAAAGTGATAAATAAGATATCTACATTTAAGCTCTAAATGCCAGAATGTTTCCTTTTATTATTATCACATTCTCTGACTCTCATGAGTTCTTTGTGAGACGAAATTCAATCTTTTGACAGGTTAGCGTTTCCTCACAAAATCCCCCACTGATCAAATCAAATGGCAGTGGGTCCACTAAAATTTCTATCCGCCAATTCATGGTAATTGTCAAAGCTCGACGTGTTAAGTCCTGATCACTTAACATCAAAATCCTCCATCGAGTGGCTAGTACAAACCAATATTTCTACTGCTACTTTTATTCCACTCCCTTTGCTTTCAGGTCAAATCTATAAAAGTCAGGACCAAAGCCAGATTCCCCTCTCGATTCCTTCCATGAACAAGAGGTCCATTTTCAATTTGAGCAGTCAAACTTATAAAAGTTAGGATTGTCTCCAACTCTACTTAGTCAAACCTGCATATAGTTAGGACTAAGTTTGAATTATCTCTTTCGATAAACGAAAACCTTTCATCTTTTCCTTTTTTCAGCCAAACCTATAAAAGTTAGGGTCGAAATTGGAATTTCCCTTCAATAAATGAAGAACTCTTTTGGATCAAGCAACCAATCCTATGAAAGTTAGGGTTACTTGAGTCTTTCCGATTCTCGGAGTGGAGATCCCACTCTTAGTCTCATCTTTCCGGATTCTGGGGGTGGAGATCCCACATCGAGTTTCCCTTTCTTACTGAAGATAGAATATAAAATTCTTCCTCTTCGGTGCTGGGAGATAGAATATAAAATTTTTCCTCTTCCATCTTTCGGTCCGTCTTTACCCTGAGAAAAAAAAAGACACAATTCTCAACCTCAAATACGTACATTCTATGCGCGGGGAACTCTATCTCGACTCCTAAATAGAGATAAGCCTACGCCTAACACGCGTTGCCGGTTTAGTCTTTTACCGATTGAAAAAGACACCAGAATTTAAGTCTGGGGAATTTTATCCCAAATCCTAAGTAAGGATAAGTCATCGCCTAACGCGCGTTACTGGGTGCCTTTTCCCATAAAAAATGGTGAAGTCTATGTATCCAAATTCATAGCACTAAGTCTAAGAGGAGTAATTCTTTTAGCACAACGTTACATGTGAGACGGGTTTTAAAATTCACATGCTAGCCCGATTCAAACGGTAATCGGTAAAGGCACATCAAACCCGTTGAAGGCTGGGGGTTTGCCAAAAATCCTGCAGTCTATGTCTAATACACATTGCCGGTTTAGTCTTTTACCGATTGAAAAAGACACCAGAATTTAAGTCTGGGGAATCTTATACCGAATCCTAAGAAGGGATAAGTCATCGCCTAATACGCGTTGCTGGGTGCCTTTTCCCATAAGAAATGGCGAAGTCTATGTATTCAAAATCATAGCACTAAGTCTAAGAGGAGTAGTTCTTTTAGCACAACGTTACATGTGAGACGGATTTTAAAATTCACATGCTAGCCCGATTCAAACGGTAATCGGTAAAGGCATATCAAACCCGTTGATGGCTGGGGGTTTGCCAAAAATTCTGTAAGCATTATGTCCATTGGGTTCACGATCAATAAAGAAATACCATAATGAAATCAAATGTTGGATCTCTATTATTAGATTAAGTCAAAGCATACAATAGAAAGATCATCAGCCCGAAGGCAGTCGGCGATTAAGAACATGAGATTCTAACTTAGAAAGCCTATATGTATAACTCTGCTCAAGTTCTGCTTGCAGATCAGCTCGGATAGATTCTTCAGAATTGCTCAAGATCTTCGCGGCGTTATTTTTTAGCTTCATCAATCTCTCCTGTGTAGGTCCTAATCTCTCAAGCATCTGTCCGCGAGACTTCTCTAGTCCGGCCAACTCCTCTGTCATGATAACAATGGACTCCTCGGCATACTTCAAAGTCTTCTTCAACCTGTCTACTTCTTCACGGCTGGAGTCTATAGAACTGAGTAATGCAGCTCTGTCAGTATCCTTTCTCGCAATACCAGCCATCAGCTGTGCGACAGAATGCTCATGGGACTGAAGCTCACTGCCGATGGAGGATCTCAAATCACGCCACTGTGACAACCTACGCTCCAACTAAGAGGACACGAAAGAAGAAGCTCCGTTAGCCTTTAGCTCCCCCAACTCTCGGAGTTCAGACTCCAAGATAATGAAATCGGCAGTAAGAGAGTCAGCTAGGTCCGGATATCCATCATCCCTGATCATCGTCATGTAGCGAGAAAGAGAACGCCCAAACTGATCAAAGCTATACCCGTGATAAAGAACCTTCTCGATCACGCTATTAAAAAAGACGACGAAAGAGTTGAGATCCATTCGGAATATGTCTCTGCTCGGATCGGAGTCAGACAGAAGGGCAAGGATATGTTCATATGGAGAAGGCCGAGATCCTACAAGCAATCATGTTGAGGAGTAAGAAATTTTCAAACGTGGTAAAATTTAGTTTAAAGTGAATTGCAAGCATACCAATACCAGCAGAAGTCCCCGCAGGCTGAGGTCTGACGATCGGCTCCGTTAGCCTAGTGTCAACAGACTTCGAGACGACGGAAGGGGTGGTCGTCGAGGGTATAACAACCTCTGTAGGTAAATCGGCAGTGCCTCTCGGTTGTGACAGGGGAACACTACTGTTAGGAAAGCTAGCAGTCCCAGCAACTGTAGTCGCATCGGTCATAACGGCCGGTCCTATAGTTACACTTCTTTATTAGTCAAATGGAAATTTAGACAAATAAAGAGGATCATGATGATAGGATTATCTGCATACCTGCAAGTCCATCATCCTCAGGTAAACGGGAAATGTCGGGAGTCATAAGAGTATCAGTCCCGATGGCTGGTCCTATGATTATATTCTCTCGTTAGTCAAAAATCAGACAAATGAAAAGGAGCACGGCGACCTATATCATATGCATACCTGCAGGTATATCACCTTGGGGAAAACTAGAGATGCCGGGAATCATGACTGAATCAGTCCCAATGACTGGTACTGTGATGATAGTCCGTTATTAGTCAGATAAAAGATCGGGCAAAACAAAAGGAATTAGATATATACATGTGGACGGACCACTCTCAAAGGGTGGTCCTGCAGCCTCTTTGGTGACTTGCTCAGCCAGCATATCGACCAATAGTCTGATATCGGACCCTAAGAAACTCGGTGCTGAGGCATACCCTTGCTCCTCAAGACCAGTATCATGAAAGGCTTCATCTTCAGCTGGTCTCTCTAATATGGTTTCTGCAGAATAATTTAAGTTTTGGATATACACGAAAAAGATGGGAAAAGAAAAGCTCAAATGTACCTGCAGTGGTGGCATCAGATTCTTTCGCTCTGATATCCATACTTGGATTCTTCAAGTTATCTGAAAGAAACCGAAGCATAGAAATAATTAAAGGAGAGATAAATCCTGAACTCCTTAACTCTTCCAAATGCTATTCGGATAGGAGATCATCAGATTTAGGTATACCTGAATGTAGAACCGTTGGCTCAACATTATTAACCTGCTCCACAACCATGTTCGTGTCAACATCCATGGGCTCGTCATGAATGGTGTCACACATCTGCTACATGAAGCTATCCAAACGATCATAATCAGGGAATACAGAATCCTGTGGAAGTTCATCTTCTTCATGGTTTCCTGGAACATGAAACATAATTAAGCTTCAACGAGTCCAAAAGGCAAGTCATTTTAAAGCAATGAAGATAATAAAATATTACCTTCCTCTCCGCCAGCGATGCCACCTAACTCCACTCCGTAGGAACGCCGACCAACATGTGGTTTATGAGCAGTCTTCTTCCGTTTCAGAATATTAACTCTCACAGAACCAACGGGCCGTTCATGCATAAGCTTGCTACGTGTCTCAATCTGTGCAGGAGATTTGCCGCTAGGCCGGGATCTCGTATAGCGAGAAGCGAGTGATTCATGTTCATCATCCACTCTACCTGGGATGATAAGAGTCATCTTGTTAGGATAAGTGAATAAGACCTTTTGCTCTGGTTTTCGAAAGGCCAGGATACGACGTTGAGGCCAACGAATGAAAGCAAGATCGGTTAATTCTGAAAAGAAAGAGTCTGACAAACCTACATTAGGTTCCTCTTTGTCAGTATCTGTGTCCACGTATTCCTCCTCAGAAGTCTCGTCCTCATCGCCAGTAGGAAGGAGCTCTTCATCATCCTCTATCCTGTCTCTGCTCGAAAGAGAGGGTTTGGCAAGCTTTTTTCCCTGTTTCTTCAAAAGTTCGGCCCTACGAGCAGCCTGGGTAGTAACCTGAGCCAAATGCTCAGCCTCCAGCTCTGAAAGACTCCTCACGCCTAGGAACTCATTGGCAGAAAGGAACCACTTGCAGCTGAGGAAAGTAACCAACGGCTTGCGCTTAGAGGAAGGAAGAGCAAAGTAGGCTCCAGTGTAGCCCACCATGGTCCAGAGCCATGCCCGAACGCTGTCAATAAGCCCTCCCTCAGTCTTCAAACCACGGCTCGGATTCCCAACATATAGTTGGTCGTAGCCGAACTGGCGAGCGAAACGACACGGAAGGTAAGGCTCTATGTGACAATGATCCTTCACCCAAAGAACAAGATACCCAATGCGGATGTTCACCAACCAACGAAAACAACCAGCGTCGAGGGTAGTCCGACCAGTCCTGGGTTTCTCCTCATCAACCAGAACATCACCATAACGACCCGAGAAGTGAGGAAAACACTTGAAGAACTCCCAGCTCTTACGAACTTGAAGCTCTCGCTGTACATCAGTGAACGTTTTCCCGAGCCATCTACTCCTTTCCAACAACTGCATGAAAGGAACGGGGACATCAACAGTATTAGGCGCCGACATCAAGTCAAGACGATGAAGAACAAGCCACGCCATCAGGTATGTATATGGAAGCTCGACCTTTATAGAAACAAGCTCGATCGACGGTTCAGGGCCCACCTGCGCAAAACCATCGACCAGATACCTCAGCCCACAATGGATGCCAGCAACCATTGCTGGAAGCAGGGAAAGCTCCCTCCCATAAGCTAGTTGAACGGCGGGGAAGAGCACCTCGAGGGGTAAAGCGTCTGAAAACTAATATGGAACGACGTACTTCTTCAACCAGAGGGCAAGATAGCCCGCAAGCAGAGTCCTGGGCTCAATGGACTTCTGTGCATGACAAAGGAATGTCCGGAACTTGGTCCCTGCAGGAAAAGCTCCCTCAGCGCTAGTAGTCGTGTAGGAGCAAGCTTCGGCCTTTTCCATCAACTCGTTAACGACGGAAGGTGTCAATACATCTAGTTCACGAATGGGCTCGCCCGAATTACCCTCCAAATTCTAGAATAAATAAACAGCGAACTGCTTCAAGCTGATTTGCTTCTTCCTCTTCGCTCGAGGGGTAACCTTGACTAGAGAAGTATGGTAATGGTATGTGAGGTCCCAAAGAGTATCATACATATCGGGAGTATCCTTCTTCAACCACTCCAACTGCAGGTTCGAGGGAAAGTACTCCTGGTACGGACAATCCCCCATGGGAAGACCCGAAACATGGTGCATCTCGTGCAAGGCCAACCCCAACTCTCCACCGCTAGTCAAAAATGTGTTACTATCGGGGATATACGTCTCTAACAATGCCAAGAAGTGGCGGCAGCTGACTGAGAATCCGTACATAGTGGCTCGTATGGGGGCGTACAACCCACTGCTCTTCAGATCTCTCTCCCAACGCCCTAAGACATAACTGGTCATACGGGTCCACCATCCCTTGGGCTGCGAGTAAGCCCAACCAAAACACCTGAACTCTGGTGGAGGTAACTTCCTCCCAAGTGTAGCCAGGCGGTTTTTCACAGTAGGAGCAGCTGCTGACATCTCGCCTGGGGGTGCGGTATCAAGACCCAGAATCCCTGATCGAAGACCGTGAATATAATGATGTCCATTGGAACCTGGAGTCTTATGAGAGGAAATATATCCACAGTGAACTCGATCGCTATCATCTGTAAGATTCCATGACATTTGATGCTCTACGGCCTGCCCCTCCAAATGAGTAAAGGAGTGCTGACGGGGAATGGAGGGGATGTAAAGGAGAGCCCCCTCATCATTATTCAGCCAATGCTCGTCATCCAGATGCAACCTGGCCGGATCCTCAACGGAATCTCCAAACAGATAACTAGGCCTCTCCAAAGCCTGAGTAGAAATAGAGTCTGCAGTGAAAGGAGCATCCGTGATTAGCTGGCGTAAGGAATGACGCCCCCCTCTCGTAGCAAACGGCGGGACTCATCAGAACGATTCCCATCAAACTGAGGGAGAGGACCAATGGCCTGCCTGATGGCAACAGAGGAGAAGACCCCCCCCCCCCACTACAGCCAGTAGCAGCATGAGGGGGAAGACTGTCCGTAGAGAACTCGACTGCAACAAAAACAAGAGTACAGTCAGAAAAATTATCCATGAATTATACAAGGGTTAAATCCATCTCACAAGAGAGCGAGATAAGATCATCCACGGGGTAATTGGAGAGACGATTTTGAGTGTCTTACACTGGAAGAACGGTATGCATCATCACGTAAACAACGTGGTAACATACACCGACCTACAAGGTGTAAGACAACGCGAAATGCCCCAATATACCAGAAGACTTGAATTGGCTAAGCAAAACAAGTCCGAAACCTCGACCCCGCGAAGGAGGATGTCGGTCCTTCCCGAATGACCCGTGAAGGGGCCAAATGAGGGTGTAACAGAACCACGAGTTTCCTAAAACCTCGATCCCCGCGAAGGAGGATGTCGGTCCTCCCCGAATGACCCGCGAATGGGCCAAACGAGGGTGTAACAGAACCACAAGTTTCTTGAAACCTCGATCCCCGCGAAGGAGGATGTCGGTCCTTCCCGAATGACCCGCGAAGGGGTCAAGCGAGGATACAACAGAGCCACGAATTTCCTGAAACCTCGACCCCCGCGAAGGAGGATGTCGGTTCTTCCCGAGTGAACCGCGAAGGGATCAATCGAGGACATGTAAAGCATAAGTGCTCACCCCCGAAAGAAGATGCCGCTGAAGGAGATGCCGCGGGAGCCTCCCTCTCGCTATGCTGGGAAAGGGAGCGACTCCTATGAAACCGAGATCGGCACGGAGACATGGAGAATCTGCAATGAAAATCAACAAGTCAGGTACAATCATAAATCTGAACGTACGAAATTAAAAAAAAAGGGCAAATTAAGAACCTTAACTTAAATCCTATAAAATAAATAGGATTTTATGGTTGAGGTCTAATTAAACCTATGAATTTCGTACATGCAAAACCGTGAGTCCATATTGCGGTGTAAACCCTCATGATAAATTTTGGTGAAATACCCAAAATACCCTTCGTGTTCAAGGCTAAATTATAGTCAAGGACATGCCCGTGTGGAATCATGATCATCATATTTGTTCATCTAACACCCCTCATATCCCACAATTTTGGTTAAATTTACAAATAAACCCTTTTGTAAAATTTAGCCAATTTTGCAAATAGACCCCTCCACAAATTTCGGTTTAATTTCCATATACCCTTCTCAAAACTTTGATCATGGTTTTGTGGTCTAAACTCTTAGAATTTCAGCCCCAAAATTTCAGCCCTTTTGCAAATAAACCCCTCTACAATTTTCGGGTTGATTTTGCAAATAAACCCTTCAAACAATGTCGTTCCTTTTGCATGAAAACACCTTTCAAATTTTGGCCAAATAGACATGAAATTTCAGTCCCAAATTTCAGTTTACTTTTGCACAAAAGCCCTCAAATTTCAGTCCACTTTTGTACAAAAGCCCCCCAATTTTGGCCATATTACATTTTTTGCATAAAACCCCCCAAAAACTTTGTGCATACACAACCCATCATCAAGCTCCTATCTTTTTCACAAAACCCAACCCATGAGAACAAAAAGCTATGATCTTTGCATACAAATTCATGGCATACCCTCATTGCAAGCATAAAGTTTCAATTTTTGTCAAAAAAAGAGAGTTTTTGAGAGGAAACTTACCCAAAACCAAGAAGCTTCCTTTGAACTTGAGGATGAAGGAGAAACCCTAGCTTGAGAGGAGAATATTTTCGGCCAAAGGGAGAGCACAAAAATCCAAAATTTTCTTGGGTTGAAGGTTTTTAAAGAAGAGTTTTTTTATGGGTTTGAAGTTCTTAAAAGAAAGAAATAATGGAGTTTTTGGATAAGAGGAGGAAGAAGGTGTTTGAGAGGGAATGTAATTCTTTTGAAAATTTGGGAAAGAGGGGGAAAACAAAAGAGGAAACAAAACCAAAACAAAAGAGGAAACAAACAAAAAAGAAAAAGGAAGAGAGAGGGGAGGTGTCTCGGTTTCTTAACCGAGACACCCTAGGGTGTCTCGGCCTTGGTCGAGACACCCAAGGGTGTGTCGGCTAAGGTGGAGACACCCGCGGGTGTCTCGATCCCCAGTTGGTCCCCGAATACCCTTTTCAAGCTCGAATTTGTCCATTTTCGTCGGTTGTTGGATGTTTCGACGAAATCAACACTAATCGACGCCAGGCGATTCAAAACCCTAAGGGTAACACCGGTCAACGCGTAACCCTAGGTCAATACCGATCAACGTGTTGCGATCAAAAAGTCAACATACGACGTTCAAAACCCTAAGAGTAACGCCGGTCAACGCGTAACCCTAGATCAACGCCGATCAACGTGTTGCGATCAAAAAGTCAACATACGACGTTCAAAACCCTAAGGGTAACGCCGGTCAACGCGTAACCCTAGGTCAACGCTAGTCAATGCATTACGATCAAAAAAAAGTTAACGTACGACGTTCAAAACCCTAAGGGTCAACGCAGGTCAACGCGTAACCCTAGGTCAACGCTAGTCAACGCGTAACCCTAGGTCAACGCTAGTCAACACGTTGCGATCAAAAGTCAACGTCAGGCAATTCAAAACCCTAGGGTTGACGCCGGTCAACGCGTAACCCTAGGTCAACGCGAATCAGTGCGTTGCAATGAAAGAGCTGATATGACGGAGATAGTCAGTTCAAAGTCAACTCGATGACGCGAGCCAAACTCAACTCATAGGTTTTAGATTTGAGACTTCGACGACGGCCAGCCGATAAACGCAGCGCCGAAAGAACTTCAACTATTCGTCAAAGCAACGAATAGATTGAAAATCGAAGGAGTCAAAAATCAAAGCTAACTACAGGTCCTTTATGCCGATCGAAGACTGGACCAATTACGTCCAAAGTATTCCAGCCTCTTCTATAAAAGAAACGAGTCTGGAACGCTTTGGAGGGGGTATCTGTAGGCATCGAAAATTACCTATAGGTCTCTATGAACAGCTTAGCGTTAAGAAAAGATGATGAACGTCACTATCCAAGTCACAGAGGCTTAATCGACGTCGACGAATGGTTGGAGTGAACCGACAGACTACGCGAAGCAACGGAATTTCGGAATAACGAAGATACGGACTGATCGGGAGCCCCGCGACGTTTACAAAAGGCGCAACACCCCTCGTGTCTCATTTACTTTATAGATGATCCAATCATTAGAGCTTATAGAACTCCTCATCGGCTTTCCAACGCACTTTGAATCGTTCAAATCCGAGTACGGACGAAGAAATTACGACGGAAACGGACGAGGATACAAAAATATGTCTCAAACTTAGGAGAGACACCCCGTGGTGTCTCGGCCAAGGCCGAGACACCCTAAGGTGTCTCGGCCCAGGTTGAGACACCCTGGGGTGTCTCCAACGTAGAAATAGTTAGTTACACGGTTTTAACCGCCCGAAACCCCCTGGAGCCTATAAATACAGCCCCGGGTCCTCACTTTTTTCAGATCTGGAATTTTGAAGAATTGGCGAAGCCCTGCCGAATTGAGGAGTGAATATCCACAAGTTTCAGAGAGGAGGTGAGATCGGATCGAGTTCGTCGGCATAAAGAAGAGGAACTCATCAGATCTGCATCGCCCGTGTTCGTTCCTTAGGATTATCCCGTTGCGGTAATATTAAGAAGAGTGATTATCTCGCTTCGCCGAGATAAGAGCTACGGTTTCTCGATCCCTTCACGGATAGACGAAGCTCTACCTAATTTTTTAGCAATCAGATCTGATTGACGGTGGTCCACGGATATCAATATCCCCATCACAGGCCAAGATCCCACGCAAGCAGAAGACCGATAAACGATCTCTGTGCTGTTTGAAGAGAATTGTAATTTTGTATTCATTGTGTAAAAGTCTTATAAAAAGACTAATTTTTGTTTTCGTTGTAAACGCCTGAAGTTTGTAATGAACACGGCAATGAATCAAACAATTTTCTTCGCAAACAAGCTCGCCTGTTGTGTGGTGGGAGCCAGCTGGACCCAGTTGGAGATTGCCCTAGGGTTTTCTTATAAAAGGGAAACCCAGTTCATGAGCGAGATTGAGCAGAGCAGCTCTCATATCATGATTTTAAAGAGAGTGGTTTTCTGTAGAGGCGGCAGCTCTTCTCAAGAGTTTTGAGAAGTCTGTAGCAGCGATTTGAGAAGAGAAATTGAGCGGTGATTTTAGATTAAAATCACACACGGTATTTTGAGAGATCTTAAGTTTGAGATCTTCTCTGTTTCAAGCTTTGTAATTTCTTGTGGTTAAATAAGAAATTATTTGTGCGGCTCCCGTGGACATAGGCAAGTTTGCTGAACCACGTAAATCTGTCATCTCCTTTACTTATTGTTTTATCTGTGTATCCGTTATTGCTTGTTGGTTGTTTTTTCTCAAGATTGATTTAGCTTCTGCGACGGTGTGGGTGTTCCGTCGCTCCCAACAATTGGTATCAGAGCCTTTTATTCAGATTGGTAGTAGTAGAATTTCTGATCAGAGGTGGTACTTGGTTATTGTGTGGTGCACATAAGGTATTTGTTAAAATTTCCTGAGAGAAGTAGATTTATTAATACAAGCGGAGAATGATGTCTACAAGTAAAACAGTTAAAGTTAGAAAGTATGAGATCGAGAAATTCAATGGGAAGAAGATTTTTCCTATTGTAGAATGCAGATAAAAAAATTCATTGATTTCGCAGAAATTGTATGAGGCATTGGAGGGAAAAGAAAAGAAACACAAAGATATGTCAGATGAGGATTGGGAAGAGTTAGATCTTAAAGCATGTGTGTCGATTATCCTATGCCTTGAGAGGGACGTTGCTTTCTTAGTTGATGGAGAGAAAATGGCTGCGGGCGTGTGGTCAAAGTTAGAGAGTACATTCATGACGAATAGTATAACAAATCGAATCTACTTAAAGTCCAAATTGTATACTTGCAAGATGGAGGAAGGCTCGTCAATCCGGGAATACATCAACAAGTTCGATAGGATCATATCAATTTTAAGGACATTGATGTGACAGTAGAAGATGAGGATCAAGCGCTTCTGCTACTCCTTTATTTACCAAAGTTCTAAGAAAATCTGGTTCAAACACTGATGCTTATGAGTGACAAGTTGAAGATGAATGAGACTAGAATGGCGCTTCTAGCGGATGATCTTCAGAAAAGTGTAACTAGTAACATGGCCATTAGTGGTAACAAGGAGCAAGCTTAGGGACTGTTTGCTAGAGGAAGGGTCAACGAGCGAGGAAAAGGCAAGGGAGGAAAGTCTAGATCGAAATCGAGACCTCTTGTGGGAAGATCGTGTTTCAAATGCGGTGAGCTAGGGTATTTCAAGGTCGACTGTCCTAATAAGAGAGTAGGTGGAAAAAAGAAAAACAACAAAACTGAGAGGAGAGAAGGCAAGGAAGAGGTATACTAGATTATGTGCACACAAATGTTTGGGATCCTGCTCAGACAACTTCCAAGGGTGGTTCTAGATATTTTATCTTGTTTATAGATGATTATTCAAGGTATACTTGGATTTATTTTCTAAAGCATAAGAATGAAGTATTCGAGACATTCAAGAAGTGGAAGGAAATGGTTAAGAACAAGACAGAGAAAAAATTAAAGACACTAAGATCTGATAACAGTATATAGTATACAGATGGTGCTTTCAAGGAGTTCTATAATCAGGAGGGCATTGCTTGATACTGGACAGTCAGATCTACACTATAACAGAATAGAGTCGCAGAGAGGCTGAATCGAACATTATGGGAAAAAGCAATGAGTATGCGATCATGTACTAGATTGGGCAAAGAATGATGGGCAGAAGCGGTGGCTACAGCTTGTTACATTATGAACCGTTCTCCACATTCAACATTGGATGGTGATGTACTCTATCGGGTATAGTCAAGGAAGCATGCAGATTATGAGAGGCTCAGGATTTTTAGATGCACCACCTACTATCACATCAATGAGGGAAAGCTTGACGCGAGGGATAGGAAGGCAATATTTTTAGGGTATGCAAAGGACGTAAAAGGCTATCGCCTTTGGTGTACAGAAGATTCTAAATTCGTGACTAGCAGAGATATTACCTTTAATGAGAAATCCATGATTGCTAGGGCATCCAAGAATGGTGGTGTTGGTACTGTTGGGACCTCTAAGTTCTAGGTGATTGAAATAGAACCTAAAGACCAACCAGGTTCTAGTCATGTTCAAGGGGAGGATCATGAAGATGATGAGCTTGAACAAGAGGAGGTTCAGTAAGAAAATATACAAGTATTACAACAACAACAGCTCACAGATAGTTAAGCTTCCACTAGGCCAAGGCGAGCATACAATAAGGTTCAGAAGATGGGGTCAGATCAGCCTCTGAAGCACTATGGAGAGGTAAATCTGATTGAGTACGCACTCCCGATAGAGGATGATGAGACGATCACCTTTAAAGAAGCTATTCAGGATAGGAATAGTGAGAGTTGGTAGGTTGCGATGGAGGAAGAGATGGAATCTCTCTAGAAGAGCCAAATATGGGAGGTAGCCTCATTGCCCGTAGGGAGAAAAGTTATTGATTGTAAATAGGTGTACAAGAGAAAGGAGGATCCTTCCGAGCTCAGTGGTACATGGTACAAGGCTAGGCTAGTGGCTAAGGGGTTTTCACAAAGAGAGGGTGTGGATTACAATGAGATCTTTTCTTCGGTGGTGAAACACACTTCTATTCAGGTGCTATTGAGTACTGTTGCTCATGGTGATCTTGAGCTAGAACAACTCGATGTCAAAATATCCTTCTTGCACGGAGATTTGGAGGAGGAAATCTATATGCATTAGCCTGAGGGTTACAAGGATGAGGATAAAGAGAATCATGTATGTCGCCTGAGAAAATCACTTTATAGATTGAAACAATCTACTCGGCAGTTGTACAAGCGATTTGACTCTTTCATACTAAAGTATGGGTTCTCCAGAAGCGATTATGACTGTTGTGTCTATATTCGGAAGCTTCGTGAAGGTGATTATATCTATCTTCTTTTGTAGGTGGATGACATGCTTATTGCTTCGAGAAGCAAGGTGGAGATAGATATTATGAAATTTCAACTTGGTAAAGAGTTTGAGATGAAGGACATGGGTGCTGCTAAGAAAATACTGGGAATGAAGATTAGAAGAGAGCGGGCAAAACAGCAATTGTTCTTAAATCAGAAGGGCTACATTGAGCGGGTTATCGCTAGGTTTGGGATGTAGAGTGCTAAGTCGGTGGTGACTCTATTCGCTCCACACTTTAGGCTCTCGGGTAAACAATCTCCCACTACAACAGAAGAGAAGACACACATGGAGCGTGTACCTTATACTAGTATAGTTGGCAGTTTAATATACGCAATGATGTGTACATGTCCAGATATTTCACAGGCGGGCAGTGTTGTCAGTAGGTTCATGGTGAATCCGGGAAAGGCACATTGGGAAGTAGTAAAATAGGTCCTAAGGTACTTGAAGGGTACCGCTAATACGGGTCTGTGTCTTAGTGAAGATACATGTCAGATTGATGGATTTGTGGATTCATATTATGCGGGCGATCTTGACAGACGGCGGTCTACTACTGGTTATGTATTCAGAATACATTGTGCTCCAATTAGTTGGTGATCAATGTTACAGGCTACAGTGATACTTTCTGCTATAGAGACTAAGTATATAGCCATGGCAGAGGGAGTGAATGAAGCATTATGGTTGTGGGGTCTACTAGATGATTTGGGGATTATGCAGGATTACGTGAACTTGTGGTGCGATAGTCAGAGTACGATTCATTTGGTTAAGAATCATGTTCATCATGCTCGTACCAAGCATATCAATGTTAGGTATCATTTTGTACGAGATGTCATTGAGGAAGGTGATATTTCTCTTATGAAGGTGCACACGAATGAGAATCCAGTAGACATGTTGACCAAGACGGTGACAAGTAGCAAGTTTCAGCATTACTTGGACTTGCTTCATATTAGCCTTTCTTGATCTGCCCAAGAGGGTAACAAGCAGAACTACGATTAGCTTGATTCCGGTCAGAGGGTATGTAAGCAACCATGGTATAATAGTACAACTGGTTTGTCCTGGTTTGACGTTCGTGTTGTTCTTCTGGTATTCGTTCAAAATTTGAGGTTTATCAAATGATGTACGAGGTGGATAATTAAAGAAAACGCACCTGAAGAAGCAAGGAAGCTCGCCTGCATGGAGAGACGACGAGCATGGAGAGGCGACCTCGCCTACGGGCATGGAGCGGCGATGAGCTTGCCTGTAGTGTGGAGAGGCGACCTCGCCTGTAGGCGTGGAGAGGCGAACAAGCTCGAGCTCGCCTTTCGTGGAGAGATCTCATCTGGAGAGGTGAGGCGAGGGAGCTCGCCTGCAGGCGAGGTTGAGCTCGCCTATTTCGTGGTTGGAGCCAGCTGGACCCAGCTGGAGATCGCCCTAGGGTTTCCATATAAAAGGGAAACCATGTTCACGAGCGAGATTGATCAGAGAAGCTCTCATCTCGCGATTTTAAAGAGAGGGGTTTTCTGTAGGGGTGGCGGCTCTTCTCAAGAGTTTTGAGAAGTCTTTAGCAGCGATTTGAGAAGAGAAATTGAGCGGTGATTTAAGATTAAAATCACACGCGGTATTTTGAGAGATCTCAAGTTTGAGATCTTTTCTGTTTCAAGCTTTATAATTTCTTGTGGTTAAATAAGAAATTATTTGTGCGGTTCCCGTGGACGTAGGCAAGTTTGCCGAACCACGTAAATTTGTCGTCTCCTTTACTTATTGTTTTATATGTGTATTCGTTATTGCTTGTTGGTTGTTTTCTCTCAGGATTGATTTAGCTTCTGCGGCGGTGTGGGCGTTCCCTTGCTCCCAACAACTTACTATTTAAATCCTCTAAACTTGTTCTTTAGCTCTGTAATGTAATTCTTTCTTAACTTTACTGTCGTGGTTGGTGAATCCTTAACTATGAATATGTTGGTTTATGCACTTTTTCCTACAATATGTATATAAAAATAGATCAACGATGAACTCATGTAAACACATCATAAAGGAAAAAATTCTCATCAACTGCGACCTGAAACATTCAACATGAGTGAACAATGAACTAATGACGGGTTTCGGGAACTAAAGTAAAGAAACTTGCCCAACGGCTTTAACTTAACTTTACAAATGAAAGAAAAAAAATGAAGCTCAACTTTCTTAGCCCTCATAAATCAATGTACAAATTGATATTGCCGTGCACTCAATCAAAATTTTTTAATCTAATTGTTCTTATTTAATCTGATTTGGACTAAACCCTACAAGTTGGCAAAGCTTTTATGATAAAAATGTTATAAAAATTGTTTGGACAGTATAGTAATTTGTTTAGCTAAACTTAGTTTAAGTAAGCTTATAAGTTAGCTTTTTTGTTTTCAAAATGTGATTTATGAGCTAACTTATTCGATACTTTATAAAATAGGTAGAAATAAAAGAATAATCTTAAAAGTTAGCATGACCAAAAAAATATGCTACTCCAAATACTCTCTAAAAGCCTACAAGGTGGTATTGAGCTTTGTTGCTATCAATTATCGAACAGGGAGTTTGTTTAAGGATTGGAGTTAAATGGGGGTGTTTGTTGGGAAATTGAAGAAGACAATTGAGGAATGTTTTTGTATTATTCCTTCTGACAGACTCAAAAAAAGAATTAATTATAATTCTCTCGATACAATCTCTTTCTAACAACTTAGAAAAAGAAATTACAATCTTCTTGTATCGGATTCCCGATTTACAAAAGAGAGAAGGAATCGACGAAGATCCTTCCCTTTGTTTAAAACCAGGTTCTTCTTGGTGTTGATGGAATACCTCCCTCGAATGCTTGCGTCGAGTTTACTTTCCGTTGACGATCCGACGTTTCACCTCGTTGGAATATTGTCTTTGCCTCTTGACTCGAAGTCTTGGATGAACTTACATGGCAAGTTTGAAACTCTTCACAAGTTAGGGAACTCTGAGCGAGTTATAACTCTGTGGAAGAGTTAATTGGTTTAACCGAAATCAGTTTCAAGCTAAAGAAAAGCTCCAAGAGTAGCTCCAGAAGATCCGAAGATTGCCAGGATCCGATCTGCCAAAGAGATCTCCTCTGATCCCAAAAAGCTAGCCCTTAACTCAGTTAAGTCTGTTGAGATTTATAGGGGGATTAAGGGGTGTAACTGCCCCCTTAATCTCTTCTAAGTGGGCGAAAACCCCTTAAATCATGGGAAACGGTTTTGAAATCGTTCAGCTGGTGTTTGAATGAGTCAAACGCCAAATTTGCGTTCTGGCATGAATTTTGCGTTCGAACGCAGCGTTTGAAAACTCGAACGCGCGTTTGGAAGATCGGACACAGCGTCTAGAAGCTACATTTATAGCATTTTGAAGTTGCGTTTACATTGCTTTGACTCTGGAATGAGGCCACTTGCGTTTTTATTTCTGGGGTGCAGAGATGAGCTCTGCATCTTAGACTGAAGAGATCATTGGCTTATAATCTCTTTCGTCAGAGCGTTGTAAAGATCGTCATCTTGTAACCTTTGTCTTGGCTCCTTGAATTATGAGAGTCGTCAGACTGTAACTTCTGATGTTGATTATGAATGTTGTTAAAGTAGAGCTTCCATTGGTTGTTGTGAAGGTCGTCAGATTGTAACCTATATCAATCTACGTGAAAGTTTTCAAATTATAGCCTTCTGGAAGCCGTCAAATTGTAACTTTCATTATCAGTGTTTGATGGGGTTAAGCTATCTACAGTAATTTTTAGACAGTCTACAGGAGTCCTCAAGCTTTCTCAGATGGCTGATCTGAGTTGGTGCTATGCAGAGTATACGCATGTTGGGTCATCTAGTTAGCATCAAGACAGCCAAGAAGGAAGGGTACTATTATCTCTAGAACTTAGGTGGCTTCACATTCACCTCGGACGCTCCTGACTCGAAAAAGGATTAGAAGGAGATGTTCATGTAGGTTTTCGGGTTTGACTCCATCCTGCTTTGTCCAATTTGGCCCAAGGTCAAGAAGGATGCACTGAAGCCGGGCCTGCTTACTAATGAAGAGAAGCGAGGGGCTCGTCAGGGTATGAGCTTATGTCGAGTCAAGGAAGATTAGCAACCTCTTTGAGCGAGCTTTCCTCTGAGTGGTTAACCTATCTTGAGGGCTTTCGATTGAGGAAGATGGAAATCCGAGTTGTTGTCTTGGCGCTCTCCCTTAAAGAGGCAGATGAAACACAACTAGGGTCGGCCATTAGGCCCTAAAAGCCCCTAAGGGGTGAGTTGGCTCGTGAAGAGGCTAAGGTAATGGCGGTGAATGGCGCTGAGATGACAGCTCGACTAGAAGGGCCAAGTGCTACCATCGAGACTGAGAGAGAGGAGAACAAGAAGAGGCAAAGCCTAGAGAAAGTAAGTGGCAGAGGTCCTCATGGAAGACCGAGCTGGCTCGAGCTAGGTCAGAAGGAGGAGTGGAAGTAAGCTCTCCTACCTCAGTCTAGAAAGTCGGCCAACACCCTCTAACTCTAAGCATTTCCCTCCTTAGGCCGACCGAGATTATCGTACTTGATGAAGCATCCCCCGCTCGGCTTGTAGATGAAGAGGAAGTGGTCGAGCCTACGGAGTCTGGGGTTCAAGCTAAAGAGGAGACAACTCAAGCACCTCTGACTGAGTCGGTCCAGAGGCCAGGCAAGACACCAACCGAGGAAGAGGCGGCCCCACCTCCACTAGCTAAGAGTCGACCGGGGCTGCTCTAACTCTAGGGTCCAACTTTCGATGGTTGTTCTCCCACCATGTCAATGAGTTTGACCCAAACATGTGGGGGCCACTAAAGGATATGCTAAGCAGCTCATTCAAAAATAATCCCTGATATAACAGGGAGCCATTCTCGGACAACCGATATGTGGCCAAGCGATCTTTTGACAAGAGGAGCTCGGTCTTGGAACCCAATATGGTTTAGGCTTGGGCCTTGGAACAATTTTATCTCCCCATGGATGACGAAATACTTGAGGGATGCCCACTGTCAGCCTTCACTAAGCCCTTAAGGGTTATTTCTTAGGGGGGCTCTAATTGAGCAGGAGTTGTTCTCTCATGTCGAGCTCATACGAGACCTCCTTGATAAGTTTCAAGAGGTGCAGGAGACTGACAGAGTGGCTAGGGAAGAGGCCGAGAAGAAAGATGTTGTCATAGAGGTTGAACTGGATGCCTAGAAATAGAGTGATGGCAAGTGGCACCAGGAGCAGGAGACTATGGACAAGATGATCGAGGCACTCAAGGCCCACTGCCATAAGAAGTCGGCCACCATCGAGAAGCTTAAAGAACACCTCGGCCATCTTCAGCATGACATTCTCAACCGAGATGGCTGAGTGAAATACTTAAAGGGTAGGCTTCAACTTGAGAGGTGAGAGAGCGGGTCTCTACAAGAAGTCGATATTCTCTACAAGAAGTCGATATTCTCTACGTACAGCTTAAAGAGAAGGTGGCTGCCCAAGAGCTGCTAAAGAAAGAGGCAACCCGAACGTATTAGAACCGAGAAGTAGCGAGAGTTGCTTCTCACTAAAGTTCAAGCACTACAGGGTCACCTTGGCTATCTCGAGTCTGAAGCCTTTAGGGTGAAAGTCGTGGATAAATACCGCAACAGCCCTCTAAGCAAGGTAGAGTTAGCTCTAGCTTGTAAAGCTAGCTTCGGCTTCCTTTTGGGCTAACTCCCTTGTAAATCTCAACCTGACCCGGATCGTGTCTATTATTCCTCTCGAGTCACCAATTACCTCGATATCTTGAAGGAAATAGAGATGAAAGGAGGAAGGCTAGTGCAGAATGTTGACAATGGGGATGAAGGAGGCGAGGAATCGAAAGGAAGCTCTGATCAAGAGGAAGAGGATATCCCTACTTCTTCTCAGCCTACTTCAGCCCCAGTCGGGTGTCATCTTGCGCTGTCCTACTCCTGATCTGAGTTGAACTCCTTAAAGCTTCATATATCTTTCTCTATTTTTTATCGACGTAAATACCAAAGTAGATGGTGATGTAAATATCTTGATATTTGAATGACAAGTGTGTTTTTGTCTTTTTGACTGGCTCTTTGTTTACATTTATATTTATCTGCAATATACCTTGTTTTGAGATTTATAATTGAAATGAGTTGCTTCTTTGGGTCGAGGCATCTCGACTGCGTGTGTGGTAAGTATCACGACTTGATCCTACGTTGTGGACTTATCTGTGATGGCATCAAGGTCTGCATTGTCGACAAGCCTTTGTTTTATCTTGAATAGGTACCTAGGTCTTTTAGTCGGCATGGTGCGTTGTCAAGTGATACCAAGGTGTTTCAAGTCAGTGTTGATCGAGTTGATGATGTGCTTTGGGTCTATCCCGAGAGGGTATTAAGATCTTAGAATTGATGGAGTGCCTTGGTTTTACTCAAAGTGATACCAAAGTCTTTTGAGTCGGTCGTGTCATTATGCACCTTGGTTTTATCTCGAGAAGGTACCGAGGTCTTAGAGTCGATGGAGTGCCTTAGTTTTACTCAAAGTGATACCAAAGTCTTTCGAGATGACTGTGTTGTTGTGCGCCTTGGTTTTATCCTAAGAGGATACCAAGGTCTTAGAGTCGATGGAGTGCATTGGTTTTACTCAAAGTGATACTAAAGTCTTTCGAGTTGGCTGTGTTGGTGCATGCCTTGCTTTTATCCCGAGAGGGTACCGATGTCTTAGAGTCGATGGAGTGTCTTGGTTTTACTCAAAGTGATACTAAGGTCTTTTGAGTCGGCCATGTCGATGGAGTGTCTTGGTCTTAGAGTCGTTGGAGTGCCTTGGTTTTACTTAAAGTGATACCGAGGTCTGAGAGTCGATGGAGTGTCTTGGTTTTACTCAAAGTGATACCAATGTCTTTCGAGTCGGTCGTGTTGGTGTGTGCCTTGGTTTTATCCTGAGAGCGTATCGAGGTCTTAGAGTCGATGGAGTGTCTTGGTTTTACTCAAAGTGATACTAATATCTTTCAATTTGGCAGTGTCCTTATGTGCCTTGATTTTATCCAGAGAGGGTACCAAGGTCTTAGAGCTGATGGAGTACCTTGCTTTTACTCAAAGCGATACCAAGGTCTTCTGATTTGGCCGACTGAGTTACTGATGACTGACCTTCATGCCTTGGGTTTACTCGCAATGATACCAAGTTCATTTGAGCATGAGTCGACCAAGCAGGGGACGACTCAGCTTGATTCATGATACTATAAAAACATAAACATAATAAAAATTGTTAGAATTCAAAAGATTTTATATCATATGTAAGTTTTATACTCAAAATTACTGAAAATATTTTCTAAGGTGTTCTATATTCTAAGGATGTTGCAGAATCCTTCCATCAGAGCTTCTTAGCCGATAAGTTCCTGGATGCACTTCCTCAATGATTGTATAAGGCCCGTTCCAAGTGGCAGCTAGCTTGTTTCACCATGAGTCTTTATCAAAAATGGCTTTTCAAAGAACCAGATCGCTGACATTAAACCTCCGGGGTCATACCTTGCTGTTGTAGTGCCGAACAAAGAATTGTTAAATTGATGACTAGGGATCGGAGAGCATCCTCCTAAACATCATTGATGAGGTCGTGCCCAATTTGAAGCCCTTCTGAATTTAATCCTTCATCAAAATGCTGTAGTTGGATTGTTGGCATGTCGATGACAACTAGGGCTACCGCCTCAGCTCCATAAGCCAGCTTGAGGGGTTTCCCCCCGTGGAGCTTTTATGAGTAGTGTGATAAGACCACAGGATTCTTAGCAGTTTTTGACCCAATTTACAACCGCCTTATCCACCTTTTTCTTCAGAGCTTAGAGGACGCATTTGTTGATGGTTTTTGCGAATCCATTGCATTTTGGATGTGCGACAGAAGTGAATTTGGGATAAATATTTCATTCTTCATAAAAACTCCAAAAGCCTATGCTGCCAAACTGAATACCATTATTGGTGATGAAAGAGAGGGGAACATCGAATCGGCAGCCAATGGACCTTCACACAAAACTGTGATGTTGCTTTCATCAATTTTAGCTAATGACTTGGCCTCGATCCATTTGGTGAAGTAATCAATGGCAACGATCAGGAATTTTCATTGCCAAGAGGCTATGGGGAGAGGTTCCAACAAATCCAGCCCCAATTAGGCTCAGGATGGGGGTGAGCTCGATGACTGGGGCTCGGGGTGTGGTCGAGAAAAACTAGCACTTCTTATAGTGGGAAATGAGCCTCTTGGATTCAGCCAAGATTCTGTGCCAATAATATCCTTGGCGAACAACATTTTGGGCAAGAGTTCGGGCCCCTGGGTGATGCAAGAGTTCGGGCCCCTGGGTGATTCCCGTAAGTTCCTTTATGAATCTCACGAAGAACATAATTAGCCTTTGCCAGTCAGAGATATCGAAGATAGGGCCCCACACTACTACTGGAGTACGACATTCGATAAAGCTAGTTATCGAGCATTAAATATCTTTTGGCATTCATCTGTAGACTACTCGCTTCAGTAGCATTCTCTAGTAAGGTACCCCTATTAGGTACTGGATGAGTGGATCCATCCAATAGGGTTCTGTAGGCGTCTCGGCCTGCATGACCGGGTTTAAATTCGCCATAATGCTAGGGTGCTTGAGAATGTATGTGTATATAGGTCCTGATGAGCTTCCTAACCTAATCGACCTGAGATTGGATAAAGCGTCCTCCTGTTCGCTGAGGGTGCAGGGGACTTAGGCGATCCTAAAGTCTGTGAAGTTGCTCATCAGCTATCATGACCTGGACCCATGGGCCCTTGTTGGCGCGTGCAAGCCATAGGACCCACAGAGAGCAACTCGATGTTGGTTAACATCAATGTGCCAAAATGCTTAGCACTTAGTTACCCTTGAGTCTTGGCTTTTCTCTATTTTAACCACAAAATTTTTTTCACACTAGTCCATGTGGGACTAAAGTATGGGGCTATCACAATTGCTCTTTGACCGCCATCAAGTACAAGATCATCTTTGGGTCCTTGGTCACATACTCTCCTTTTACTTGGCGGACAACAAGTTAGGAGTCAGCTAGGATATAGAAAAGTTTGGCCTTGATTGCTAAGGCAGCTCAAAAACCCACCAAGAGAGCTTCATATTCGGCCTTGTTTTTCGAGGCGGAAAAAAATCAAAAGTGATGGAGTGTTCATGAGTCGGCCCATTAGGGCTACGCAAGACTACTCCAGCTCTTCTACCTCCTTCTTTGGAAGACTCATCCACCTTTAACAATCACCAAGAGGCAAAATTTGGTGAGTTATGCTAGTGGGTATGACACGTTCGAGGAGTAGGCGCCTTGAATGCTTAGGATGTCTAAGGCTCTGGTTGGGTAAGAAACAAAGGTGGAGATCGTTGATCATCTGATGGGGTCGATTCAATCAAGAAGCTAGTAAATACTTTGGTCTTAATGGTTATCCTCGGCTCGAACTGTACATCATACTCGTTGAGTTCGACTGACCAGATGGCCATCCTCCCTGAAGTGGTGGGGCTGCCAACTGCCTTCTTCAAAGGCAGACTCATCCGCATAATTATGGTGTGGGACTGGAAATAGGGCGATGTCTCCCGACAGTGGTGATGAGAATGAAGGAGGCCTTCTCCGTGAGGGTATAGTTGAGCTCGGCCACCTTCAAGATCCGGCTGACATAGTACACTGGCTTCTGTATGTTATCCTCTTCCCAAACTAAGATGGAGCTGATGGCTTCAGGGGAGATGGCCAAATAGAGATACAAGGTCTCCCCTTCTCTGAGTTGACTTAGCAGTGGCTTGGTGCTCAAATACTTCTTGAGGTCTTTGAAGGTTTCACTACATTTATTCATCCAGCTTTTGTCATCCTTCAGCTCCTTGCTTCCTCTCAAGGTTTTGAAAAAGGGGAGGTTCCTCTCAGCCGACTTCAAGAGAAAGTGGCCCAGTACCGTAATCTTCCCATTTAGTTTTTTGGACGTCCTTCAATGTATGGGGTTCGGGTAGCTGTTCTATGATGGTTATCTTTTCGGGGTTGATCTTAATGCCCCTCTGAGTGATCATGAACCCAAAAAATTTGCTCGATTGTACCCTAAAAGTGTATTTGGCTGGATTAAACTTCATGTGGTAGAGTCGAAGGGTAGAGAAGGTTTCTTCAAGATTCAACATGTGGGGACGATGCTTGTTTAGACTTCACAAGGATGTCGTCCATGTAAGCTTATACATTACGGCCGATCTGGGGTTTAAAAATTTTATTGACTAACATGTGGTAGGTTGAACCTGCATTCCTTAGACCAAAGGGCATCACCTTGTAGCAATAGGTTCCCTGGTCTGTAATGAATGAGGTTTTCTCTTGATCATGCTCTGCCATAAGGATTTGACTGTAACTAGAGAAAGCATCCATGAACCTGAGTAGTTCATGACCCGCGCTCTCATCCACAAGTTGGTCAATTTTGGGGAGGGGGTAGCTATCTTTTGGGTAAGCTTTGTTGTGATCTGTGAAGTCCACACACATCCTCCATTTGTCATGGGACTTTTTTACTAGCACTACATTGGACAACCACTCCGGATATTGTAATTCTTTGATGAAACCGACTTTAAGGAGTCGGTCGACCTCATCGGCAGCCACCTTCTATCTATTGAGGCTGAGATACCTCTTCTTCTATCAAACTGGCTTAGCATGTTTGTCGACTAAGAACTCATGGCCGACCACTTCAAGAGGAATCCTCGGCTCTGGTCCTCAAGCAAATACATTTGTATTCTTAAGTAGGAATGCGATCACAGTTCCTCTCAGCTAGGGCTCAACGAGGCTTGATCGAATCTTGACCTTCTTCTCTCCTTCATGATCAATCGGTATCTCATGGAGCTCTTCGACGGGGTCATCCTCTCTCGCTTCGATACTTTCTTCATCTGGAGGCGTGTCTTCTCGATGGGTCTCTATTACTCATCTTCCCTTCATCAAAAGCATATGATAGTATCTAACTTCTCACTAGTTGCTTCTAGCAATTCTGACTTCTTCAGGAGTTGGGAACTTCATTATCTGGTGGTAAGTGGATAGAATTGCCTGCAAGCTATTGAGGGCAGTTCTTCCTAAAATAACATTATAAACCCACTTGAGGTTCATTACAATAAATTGGGTTTGAATAATGGATTCCTGAGGGTATTCACCAACTGTGAGATTATCCCCTCTAGAAGAAGCGAATGTCCTATGAATCCAATGAGTAGACCGCGACAAGGTTGCAGCTTGGACTTATCAATGACCATTTGACTGAAGACGCTAATAAATAGATATCAGTTGAACTTCTTGTGTTAACCATAATTTTCTTGACTTGAAAGCTGTTGATCTTGGTCGAGATGATAAGGGGATCGTTATGAGGCATCTCAATGCCTCTCAAATCTGAGTCACCGAAGGAGATGAGCTGGTCTGTCCTTAGCTTTTTATCGCATAAGTTGACTTGCAACACTCACCTGACATACTTCTTTCGAGCATTGTTGGATATTTCTCCTGCCATAGGGCCGCTATTGATAGTGTTGATGATACCCTAGTTCCAGCCTCAGCAGGTCGAGTGTTTGTCGGCTGTTAGGGGTGAGATGATATAGACTGAGACCTTTGGCCGGATCCCTCTTGAATGGGTTCTTTTTGGTCTCGCCGGGGGATAAGCTTCTTCAAGTATCCTCTCTGTATCTAGTCTTCAATATCTTTCTGAAGGACTCGATAATCATTGGTAAGATATCCATGATCTCGATGATATAAAAAGTATTACCTTGTATCTCCAAATTGAGGATCCGACTTCATGCCAGGAGGAGCGAAATTGAGGTACCCCTATTTCTAGACCATGTAGAGAGCTTCTGTGAGAGAGGTGTTGAAGGCAATGAGGGTCAGCTTCTTGGAGACCTCGCTCCTATGATCCCTACTGTAAGCCATGTTTGGCTAGGGGATAGTTCGGGGGGGGGTCTATTGCTGCCTCTTCTTTGGAAAGGGGTTACCCTCTACTGCTAGTATGGGTATTATTGTTGCTGCTTCAGCCACCTTGACTACTTTCTTGTAGGCTTGGGCGTCTTTCACGTCCATGTATCCATGAGCCTTGACCATTAATTGCTCATAGATGGTGACTCACTTCTTAATGAGCAAATCAGCCAGCCCGTTACTCTACAAGCCGGCCACGACAGCGGACATAGAGACTGCACCGCCAGGGTCATCGACTTCCAGCCTTTTATCCTGGAACCTCTTGAAATAGTTCTAGAGGCTTTCTCTAGGTTCTTAACATATCCACATCAAGACGTGGGGGGAAGCCTTTGCTTGGTGTCGACCAGAAAGTGATGTACGAACTTCTGGCTGATCTGTTCAAAGTTATGGAAGTACTTTTTGCTAAGGAATTCCACCATAGCTTGGCACTTTCCATCAAAGTAATGGAAAACACGTGCAGATGATTGTATCTGATGCTTGCAGCATGGTCATCATGTCCTAGTAATTATGAGCATGCTCAGCTAGATTTTCCTCACCTTTATACTTCTCCATGTGAGGCATTTTAAACTTCTCACAAGTGGTGTTCATGATCTCGTCGACGAGGGGAGTATTCCCCCCAATGCCCTCCGCAATTGGTTGAAAGGTCTGTTCATAACCAGAAGCCATTTTCATGGTCGACGATCCTAGAGCAATACGAAGATATCGAGGGCCATGTGATGCCACCCCCATAGCGTATTCTTGGTCATCATGACCAAAGCTAGGGCTCTCCCTCGTTGCTTCCACATACTACTGATAGTGTCGGGAGGAGCTACAAAGCGAGTTTGCTAGGGAGGTGGGGGAGACATGTACTCAAGGTAGTTCACTTGTTTTCCAGCTTGTATGGCACACGCAAATTGAGAAGGGATGAATGGTTGCCTCGTCAATGGTGGAGGGATAGCTGAGGATTGGCTTACCGGAGGTGGAGGAAATGATGAAGAGGGTTGCTGGGGAGGAATTTGACTGAGGAGCTTATTGGTAAATGCAACAAACTATTGTTGGAAAGATTGAGAGATCCTTAGCGCAGATTCTTTCAACTGGGCTTGAGTGACATAGCTCGCGCGCAGTTCACCAGAGAGTGGGTTAACGGATCGACCTGGGCATTCAGAACCATACATCTTGCACGAAGAAGGATGATGATCTTCATAGTGGACGCCAAACTGTTGATGTCAGTTATTGAACATGGGGTTTGTTTAAGGATTGGAGTTAAATGAGGGTCCTCAAGCTTCTTTAGATGGTTGATCCAAAAGCCTGCTGTTCTTTCCTGCACACGAAGAACACATAAGAGGCCGGAGTTGGGTTTTCCGGTTGTTCCTCCAATGATCAAGTCAGTATATGAACTTGAGTGGGAAATTTTGAGATAATGAAGAAGATTTTAAAGTTGCGTAAAGACAATCGTATGAGCGTGCAAGGTGATCGATTTTGATTAGTCGCTATTAGGGAAATTGGGTTGATGAGAAATCACAGTTATATAAATGAGAAAAATCATTCAAATGCCCAATGTCTAGTTGTTTTGAAATCTATTGTAATTGAGGCCGAGTCCAGGAAAGTAGCTGACTCAGCAGATAGCTGACAGGTATCGATCACTGACGAAGATAAGTCATTTAGTCATTTATTGTAGGGAAGACAGTTGTTGCTTGGAGCTAACTGGATCTGATGAGTCATAAAGACTATAGTGGCTAGAGCAATGATGACTCTGTCAAAGCAGCTAATGCAAGGGTAGTTGGTTGTCGGCAGGGGGTTCGAGAATATACCGTCTCTCTAGTTTTTTGGCCAAAGGTAGACAAACACCATCTTTTTAGTCGGCTATGTAAGTTGTCGGCTGGAACAATAGGCTGATTGGGGGTGCTCATAGGATCGATCTAGGGGGTAGGACGATAAGTACCGCCTTTTTAGTCACATACGCAATTTGTTGGCTAAAGCAATAGACCGTAGGTACAACTCAAGTTGCTAGTTTTTGGAATGATCTGATTAAGCATGGGTTGGACACATGTCAGCTTCCCAATATATATTAATACTTGGTTAACTTTTAGCCTATAACAAGCATCATGATAATTAATTAAGTGGCCTCGCTTTCTTGAAGATGGTGGCGTTTGATCTTTGGGTCATGATCGGTTTGGTACTTGCATGCTTGCAGACCTAGACGAGGATGTAATCATAGTTTGAATCTTTTAGAGTGCATTTGGATAATATTGTGAGCTTTTTGTAGTAACTTTCTAAAGAAACATTATGTCATTGTGTTCCTCTCCAAAGTGTTTTGAGAACACCATTTTGAGTTTCTTATCAATACTACTTTGACCATTTACATACATATATATTATATTATAATAATATCATATATGAGATATAACATATATGTTATAATATATTTTATATTAACTAATATATATATTCTATTATATTAATTATATATTATAATATAGACTAACATCAGATATATTATATTAATTGATATAATTATTTATTATATTATATTATGTTTGTTATATTATTTTTAATAGTATAATTTTTTTTGTATATTATATAGATAATCAGTATTACATTATATTACATCGATATACATCATACTTTTGCTTAATAATATAATACAATATAAGAAATTGAATTTATCATATTTTAACACTCTTATTATTTTATATTAATTTAATATAAAACATACTAATATAATATTTAATATTAAATAAAATAGCACATTATTTATTGTTTAATATATTTTACTTTTAATAATATTTTATAATTTAATACAATATTTAACTTTAATATAATAGTAATTTTTGCTCGCGGGGAAAATAGTAGCTTTCTTCATTGATGATTCCATTGCACACTCGGTAATTGTTTATCGATTACAAAGATCCGGTCTTTTTATAAAATCCGGTTACAAGAAATCAACAAAAAGTAAAAATTACAACTTTCCTTATTTGTCGAACAAATCACGAGCTCCTGTTTTTCGGTCGCTCGCTTGCGTGGGTTGTTTGCCTGCGCCGGGGGTTTATCCGTTGACCACCGCGCGATCTAGATCCGGGCAGATCTACACGATTCGACGGGTGCTATTTCACGAAGAAAATAACAGCCGGTGGGTACTATTTCACCAAGGAAATAGTAGCCTTTAGCTCTCGGGATCAAAGACCAAGCTTTGATCCGGAGTATTACCTCGTGTAGATCTCAGATCTGATTTCCTCTCTCGAACTCCTGCCTTTTGTGACGCGGATGCTCGCCAAGAACCAGATCTGAATGTCCAAGTCTTCAAGCCTTCAAAACTCAAGAATGAGATCTCAATTCGACAGAGTTTCGGCTCCCAAAAAGTCCTCCTTTTCAAATGAACAACCCCCCTATTTATAGGCAACCAGATCTGTGCCTTGGCACAGATCTGGGCCGGCCACATCAAGGTGGCTCGGCTTTGGGCCGAGCCACCTTGAGGTGGCTCGGCTTCGGCCGAGCCCCTCTAGGTGTTGGGTTTCGTCGATTTCCGTTGTTTCCGGTTCTCTGTTGTTCGGACTCGATTCGTTGTCCTGATTTGGCAGTAAATCTGATTCCTGATTAGGCAGTAAATCCGCTTCTGAGTTCGAGTCCGAAACTGATCTTGATTCGATCGTGATTCGTCCGAGTCCGCTCTTGGTTGGATGACTCGTTGATTCCTCAACCCGTTGGCTTGATTCCGTACACGAGTGGATTCATTCCGTTGTTTGCGTGCGGTTCGTCAGCTTCGTAGCCTCGTTAGTCCACTTCGTCGCGTATCGTTTGGCTTCGGTGTCATCGGGCTAACGGTCGTGTTTGGATACGTCGCCCGATGGTCTGTTTGTCGATCGGCGTCGTCGAGCTGTGTTAAAGGACCTATAGACAGTTTTATACGCCTACAGATACCCCCTCCAAAGTTTTCCAGCCTCATTCTTTTATGGAAGAGTCTGGAATACTTTGGATATGATCGTCCCCACCTTCAATTGGTGTAACAGATCCTTGGAATGACTTCTGTTCTCGATTCTTTCAATCCTCCAGGCTATTCGGTGCTTTGTCGAATGCTTGAAAAGGTTCCGGTGCTGCATTTATTGTCTGACCGTCTGTCGGAATTTTGAACTTGAAGTCGATTCTTGATTTCTTGCTTTTTTAGCTCGAGTTTGCTGCTTCAACACAGAACTAACCATCGGTCGTTGGCATCGAATCTTCATTTACAACGCGTTGTCCGGCGTTTGAGCTTCCTGGTGACGCGTTGTCCGACGTCCAGGCTTCATTACAACGCGTTGTCCGGCGTTTGACACAGTTTATACTCGTACGTCTGCTGGAGTATACACAGTTTAAGCTCTTAAGGAATTGGAGCGTGGCATATACTTGAGTCACGAGACCAATTTATAAAATTGATGCGTCAATGACTCGCATTCATAGAATTTTTGGTAAATTCTCAGCCATCAACGGATTTGATAAGCCTTTACCGACTACCGTTTGAGTCGGGCTAGCATGCGGATTGTTTAAGTTCGTTCCGCATGTGACGTTAAGCTAAAAGAGTTAACCCTTTTAGTGCTACGATATTGAATACGTAGACTTCGTCTTTCTCCTGTGAAAAGACTAAACAGCAACGTGTATGAGACGTTGACTTAGGATTTTTGGCAAATCCTCAGCCTTCAACGGATTTGACGTGCTCTTACCGATTACCGTTTGAATCGGGCTTACATGCGGATTGTTTTAGTCCGTTCCGTATGTGACGTTGTGCTAAAGGAATGAACTCCCTTAGACTTTATACTATGATGTTGAATACATAGGCTTTACCATTTGTTACAGGAATAGGTTACCCGGCGACGCGTGTTAGGCGTTGACTTTAGGATTTTTGGTTAACCCCCAGCCTTCAACGGATTTGATTAGCCTTTACCGACTACCGTTTGAGTCGGGCTAGCATGCGGATTGTCTAAATCCGTTCTGCATGTAACGTTGTGCTAAAGGAATGAACTCCCTTAGACTTTGTGCTACGACTTTGAATACGTAGACTTCGCCATTGTTACGGAAATAGGCTACCCGGCAACGTGTTTTAGACGCTGACTTAGCCTTACTTAGGTTTCAGGATAAAATACCCCAGAATCGAACTCTGGTGTCTTTTTCTACGGATAAAGACTAAACCGACGACGCGTGTTAGGCATCAGCATATCCTTTCTTAGGATTCAGGATGAAATTCCCCATGCGTGTAAGGCATGGATTTTAGCGTTATTAATAACAATCTGCCACAATATTGAATATGTGGGCGAGTGTTCTTTTTAACGGTTAAGAACTAACCGGCGGCACGTGTTAGGCGCAGACTTATCCTTACTTAGGTTTCAGGATAAAATACCCTAGAATCGAACTCTGGTGTCTTCTTCTACGGAGAAAGACTGAACCGGCAGCGCGCGTTAGGCGCAGACTTATCCCTGCTTAGGATTCGGGATAAACTTCCTAGGACGAATCCTAAATTGATAAATTCTTGGAAAAGGATTGGTGTGGGAAGGAAGAATTTTATATTCTATTCCCCGAATAAGGAAGGAAGAATTTTATATTCTATTCCTTGATTCTGGAAAGGAAGAATTTTATATTCTATTTCCAGTGGAAGAAAGAAACTAGAAGTGGGATCTCCACTCCGAGAATCCGGAAGATCTAAATAAGCTTACCTTTTATAGGATCGGTTATCTAGATGAGTTTTTCGTTTATCGAAAAGGAATTTCAACTTTGGTTATAACCATGAAGAGATTTAACCAAATAGAAAAGAGGGGAGTTCTTTCGTTTATCGAAATGAGACTCTGAATTGAAAGTGGACCTCTTGTTCGTGGAAAGAATCAAGAGGGGAAATTTTTGGTGGTTTGAAAGACAATTTTGGTGGACTCAATGTCAATTGAAATTGATCAGTGAGGGATTTTGGTGGTAAAAAAAATGATTTTGGGTTATCCTCTAGAATATTAAGTGTAATATTCTTCGAGGAACTTCCCGATAAATGGGTTATCCTGAATGTACTAGGGATAGTACTTTTTCAGGAACTTCCCATTTATTGGCATTAATTGCCTGACGCCCTCTAGAGAAACGAGGCGATATGCACCGTTTGAGTAGACTGTGTCTATCACAAACGGTCCTTCCCATTTGGGTTCGAACTTACCCTTCTTCTTGGAGTTGAGGATTATCGGTCGGCGAGCAGCGAGGACCAAATCTCCTTCCTTGAAGCTTCTTTGGCGGACCCTTTTGTCAAAAGCCCTAGATATTCTGGCTTGATAAAACTCAATGTGTTGTTGAGCTTCCAAGTGCCTTTCATCCAATCTCTCGAGTTCTTCGAGACGTTTTTGATGCTGTTCTTCTGTCGACATCTCAGTTGCGAGAGCGATCCGAAGGGATGGGATTTGAATTTCCAACGGTAGCACAGCTTCACATTCGTACACCAACGAATATGGGGTGGCTCCTGTAGGCGTGCGTATAGTGGTACGATAAGCCCAGAGCGCCTCACTAAGTTTATCGTCCCAGTCTCGTTTATTGGTCTTCACGAGCTTTGACAGGATCTTGATGATCGTCTTGTTAAAAGCCTCAGCTAATCCGTTCTCAGCGGGATAATAAGCTGTTGACGAAACATCTTCAATTTTAAATTTGTCACAAAACCTGATGAAAGCGTTACTTATGAACTGCGGGCCGTTGTCATGGATGATCCGTCTCGGCACGCCGTGTCGGTATATGACATGATGTTTGATGAAATTGATGACGTTGTTCGTCTTCACTTCTTTAAGCGGAATTGCTTCAGCCCACTTTGAAAAGTAGTTCGTGATGGCGAGAATAAATCGATCACCTTTGACTGAAGGGGGAAAGAGAGGACCAACGATGTCCATACCCCATGTTTCGAATGGCCAGGATGTGGTTAACGTGTGTAACCGCTCCAGTGGTTGGTGCATATAATTTGCATGCACTTGACAAGCGTGACATCCTCGCGCGTATTCGATCGCGTCACGAACCATTGTTGGCCAGAAATATCTCATTCTTCTGATTCGATCATACAGCTTGGGACCAGGCTGATGCGCACCGCACTCTCCTTCATGTGCTTCCTTAAGAACTTCTTCTTCTTCCTCGTTCGAAAGGCATCGGAGGAGCAAATCATCATACCCTCGACGGTATAATGTACGGGTCTCGGTATTATAGAAGAACCTTAGTGCTCTTCGGCGAATAGATTCTCTTTCTTTTACATCCTCCGGCAAAATGCCATATTGGACGTAATCAATGATGGGAAAACGCTAATCTCGGGACTCAGACCCGATTTGAGTTGAGTTCACCTCCTTGGCGTTCGTATTTCTGTCATCTTCCTCTTCGATATCCATATTGTATATGGGTATACAGAGTTGATGTGATCTCACTGTGACTAGAAGTTCAGTTTCGGACGGCTGCGCGAGTGATACTGCTAGTGCTGCCAGTGCATCCGCATAAGTGTTCTGGAGACGAGGGATGTACTCGATAAAGAATTCTTCAAAAGAATCTGCCATTTTGACGGCTTCCTGGTGGTATGGGATCAGGTCTTGGTTTCTGACTTCATACTCTCCACGGACTTGATTAACGATCAATTGAGAATCTCCAAAAGCTTCGAGATATTCGACCCCCAGCTCCTTGGCGAAACTGAGTCCAATAAGGAGCGTGTTGTACTCGGCTACGTTATTGGAACATGGATCTGTCAGAGAGTAAGCCCGAGGCATCACATGCTTCCCCGGGGAAATTAAAACAACTCCAACTCCGGAGGAGACTTTAGAACATCCAGGGGTTACTGCCACATTAGCTGCTCTTGAAGCACCATCGAAGTATAATTACCATACTTGTTGATGCGACGTGGTGTTAACCTCGTGGGTTTCATCCGACAAATCATCATATACTTCCGCTGTATCTGTTGTCGGGCTTGCCGCCAAAAGATCACAAATCGCTTGTCCTTTGACCGACTTCTGCTGTTTGAAATGCAAATCATACTGGGACAAGAGAATGGCCCACTTTGCTAACCGCCAATTCATCGAACCCGGTTGCGTCATAAAAACCCGTACCGGATTAACGTTAGAGATAACATAAATTGTTTGTCCGACCAAGTAATGCCGCATCTTTTGTACCGCGAATACCAATTCGAGGCATTCTTTCTCAATCATCGGGTATCGGGACTCGGTGCCCACCAAGGTCCGACTTAGGTAATAAACTGCCTGTTCGTGACCATTATCATCGTCTTGTGCTAATAAAGCACTTATCGAATGGTTCATCGCCTTGATGTAAATCAAGAACGGTTTACCTGATTTTGGTGCGACGAGAATAGGAGGATTCGTCAGATATGTCTTGATATCTTCGAGTGCTTTTTGGCAAACGTCGTCCTAAATAAACGACACACCTTTCTTGTTCAGCTTAGAGAATGGCTGGCACTTCTCAGAAAGATTTGAGATGAATCGCCGGATGTAAGCTAAACGCCCTTGCAACCCTCTGAGTTCTCTTAGATTTCTCAGGGGCTGCAATTCATGTATCGCCTTCACCTTGTCAGGGTCGATATGTATACCTTTAGTGGTAACGACGAATCCAAGGAATTTTCCGCTAGACATTCCAAGGAAGGATTTAGTGGGGTTCATCTTCAATTGATGACTCCGCATGAGATCGAACATCGTCTTCAAGTCCTTGATGTGATCTTCTTTGTTGCGGCTTTTTACAACCAAATCATCAACGTAGCACTCGACCGTGTTCCTGAGGTGCTTTTGGAAAATCTTAGTCATCGCTCGCTGGTATGTGGCGCCTGCATTCTTTAGACCGAAAGGCATTACCGTGTAGCAGAAAACACCGAGGGGTGTTCTGAACGTTGTATGCTTCTCATCATCCGGGTGCATCTTGATCTGGTTATACCCCGAAAAGCCATCCATGAAGGACATTCTCTCAAACCCACACGTATTGTCGATGGTGACGTCCGTGATTAGGAGAGGAAAATCGTCTTTCGGACATGCCGCATTCAGATCTCTGAAGTCGATGCATATCCTGATTTTACCATTTTTCTTCATGACTGGGACAATATTAGCTAGCCAGTCTGGATGCTGCTCCTCTCGGATGAATCCTGAGTCGATCAATTTCTTAACCTCTGCCTCGATGTCTTCCATAATCTGCGGACGAAACTGTCTCTGTTGTTGTTTGACAGGTTTGGCATCCGACTTAATATCGAGGCGATGCACTGCCATATTGGGATCGAGCCCTGGCATGTCTTCATAGTTCCAGGCGAAGACGTCAATATATTCTCTAATGAGAGCAATTAACTCCTCCTTCTCATTTGGGGGAAGACTATCGCTGATGAATATGGGCTTTGGGTTAGCCTCATCGCCCATATTAATTTGGACTATTTTGTCTTCAGTGGGGGGTTCCCTTTGTTCAAACCTGTCTCCGTACTGCAGGTTCAGATGATGAACCCATGGGTCTTCCCACGTTGGCATTTGCTCATCGTCCTCCATCGTAGATGGATCAGCTGTAGTCATGTTCGACATTAGGGTCTTGAACATTTCTCCCAAACTTGTGTCGGAATCCCCAGCTGAAGAATCAGAAGAGTACCCATCCTTAGCTTTGTTAGTAATTTGATCGATAATTTGCCAACCACATTCATCATCAGACGAGGAAACATAGCCTAAGCCTCTTTTGTGACGGTAATAATCATCCGGTTTTCCTTTTGGTACATATGCTGCTTTGGCTGGGATACGGGAACCTCGATCGAAATACAATCCTTCTCCGAGTGCGAAATCGTATCCCTGTTTTTCCATAAGCTTGCGCGCTTCCGGACTATACTTAGATAAATGTCGACCAGGTTTGTCTTCATCCTCGTCTTCCCTTAGGAAATGATCTGGTAGCGGAAAATTCTCTCCTTTACCATAAATCACTTTTTTTTATCCCCCTATTTTGGCAAGAACAATCCGGGTTGTTCCGAAAGAATGGTGGAGGCGTTTCTTTGTTACATAAGATGATCGGAGCGGCATACATAAATCAGGATTATCGTGTAATCCCTTTATCGCATCATCAAGAGACAACGAGTACTCTAAATCATCTTTTATTTTAATATTGGCAAGTTACCAGTTACAACTGCCATCTGACGATTGTTCATCGTCAAGATTGATTACAAAGGGTACAATGTCATTTAAAACAAAACCACCATTGTAATCGAATCCGGCTTCGGAATCAGCTTCTTCTCCGCTGTCCGTGCCTTGAACCGATGGTTCAGTATCGGATTCGTTACCATAAAGGAGAGAATCAGTGAAATAATTCTCAAACCCTTTAAATGGTTGCTTATCCGCGACCACCATCCTGACCCTTCCATCAGTGTCGACATATTTCAGACACTGATGTAGGGTGGAGGGAACTATAACGTTGCTATGGATCCAAGGCCGACCCAGTAGTAAGTTATAGGATGTCTCAGCATCAATCACGTAACACGTGACCTCCGTCTTCAGATAACCCATTTGGCACTTTATTCGGATCTTCCCCAAAGGCCTTGACCCGCTGGTATTGAATCCGTAAATGACCGTGCTTGTAGACGCCAATTTGCTGACTGGAATGCTAAGGCTATGCATTAGGCGAAGCGGCATAATGCTCACAGCGAAACCCGGATCCACTTGGATTCGGTTGACTTCGCTGGAGCCAATGTACCCAATGAAGTACAGGGGCCGATCATGGTTTGAATTCTTCGTCTGCATGTCCTCTTTGGTGAAGGTGATGCAGGGAAGGTTCTTAGCCGCTACATTGCACTGTTGAGCTAACAGTTCTAGTTCTTTAGGCGCCGGCTTGATCCGAGTGAGGAACACTTCTGAATCGGCCAAGGCCTCTTGCAAGGCTTCTCTAGTCTCCTTAGACAACCACAGCAACTCATATAGCGTTATCCGCACCGGAATATTGGCTAATTGAGCCATGATATCAAAAATACGCGGAGTTTTCGAGTTCTCCGGTTTATCTCTTCCAATCGGACGATTGAAACGAGACTGCTTCGGATTCTGAACCTCCTGGGGTCCCTTCTCTTTCTGCTTATCCACCGGCTGTCGTCGAGCCTCCTCAACCGGTTTCGGAACCGTAATCACCCCCAGCTCTGTGAGAGTCTTGGCTGGTCCCCGTTTTGTCACTCCCTGCTCAGCTAACTGATCACCAGGAGATGGATATTTGAAGTGATACTCATTTCCACTCCGGGTCGTAAAGACTTCTTGTTCTTCTTCGGAGAGCGGTAAAGCTAGGATTCTTTCGTCATCTTCTCCGAGGATAGCAGAGACTCCGCAGCAAGACTTCCCTTTCCCTTTTGATTTCTTCTTGGATGACGATCCGGCCCATTGTTCATCTTCAATTAGGTCGGGATGAACCCAGAGAATTTCGTCGTTTGGGGCTGTGTGTGGCATAAGTCCCTTTTGGCGCTGTCCGTGCGGGTCATTATTCACCGTCTTCATCCCGACTTTGGTGACGCGTTTTGGCTCGAACCATGTTGTAGGCACCGATCCAAAGCTGATTGACACCGCGTTTGCTCCTACATTCTTGGCAGGCTTCGGAGTTATGACCCCTACGTCAATTAACGCCTGGATCTTGTCTTTGAGGAGGTAGCATGACCTCGTAGGGTGATGGACCGCTCTGTGGTACGCGCAGTACTTCGGATCTGTCACTTTGCTGGCCCCCTCTTGATCTACGATCGCCGGCAGCTGGATTTTGCTGTTCTCCAACAAATACTTGAAGATGGCGGGCACCTCGTCATCTTTGAAGGAGTACACTTTAGGAAACCTCGGTTCTGAAGATTTCTGCTTCTGAGACCGTTGCTGCCAATGCGGCTGCGATTGTTGTGGCGCTCGCTGCTACGGCTGCTGCTGAGATTGCAGTTGGAAGGTTTGATTAGCATCAACTGCGTTAGCATGTGCCTTACCCTTCCCTTTTGGGATGAAGTTTTGTTTCGGAGGATTTGTTGCCGGTTGGCCTCTCTCCACCTTCTTTCTCCTGAGGAATCGCTCAGCTTGCTCCCCTTGGACCTTTAGATCCTTCCATGTCTTGGATGGTGCTGTGCTCATTGCTTCCAACACGTCCAGCGAAAGATTGTTGTGGCAGGTCTGGAGGATGAACTCCTCAGTGATCGGGTCCCTGCAATTCATCGCCTTGTCCTGGAACCTTTTGACGAAGGTGTCGACTAACTCCCCGTCCTTCTGCTTCTCATCGAGCAACGATCCGATAGATATCTCAGTGTCATCGTCGAAGAAATTTGTGAGGAACTTAGTCTCCATGTCATCCCAGCTGTTTATGCTACCTGGCTTGAGGCGGCGATACCAATCGAATGCGGCTCCGTGAAGAGTGCCAACGAATGACCGCACCATTAGAGGCTCATTACCAGAGATTACCCCCAAGTGCGATTTGAAGTAAATCAAATACTGAGTGGGTGAACCCATCCCATTAAATGGCGTGAAGTTAATTAGACTGAACTTCGCCGGATATGGGATTGATTCCCACTCCCTTGGGTATGGACAAGGAATGCCCGTCTTTTTCGTCTCTTGAGCGGAAATCAATGTATTGATTTTGCTCTCGAGGTTTTTAATTTTTAGGCTTTCACCTGTGTCTTCGCTAGCATTCTCGTTACCACCCCCTGCGTTGACGGGAGGATTATTAGCATTATGAGCTCCATTTGTATCCTCATCTTCCTGATGAACTTGGTTACGACGACTTGGTTCGCCTTGCTGGTTCGTCAGTGCTTGGATCTATTGATCATGCATCTCTCTCATGTTTTGCATGGCCATCTGCATTTCGAACCTGAAGCTTTCCTGTTGTTTGGCCATGGCTTCTTTAAGCATCTTGGCCACTTGCTCCGCGCTTATCATGAATGATTCGCGGGGTTGTCCTTCACTGGACACGGTATTATCAGACGCAATTGCTGAGCCGGCATCTGATTCTTCATCTCCCGAAGGTACTCTTGTCCGAACCCTACCATATGTTTGCACGAATGATAGCTCCGGACTGAAGACGAGTTACACGTTGGGGCATCTCTGGAATTGCCTCGGGGTTATCCTGAGCCGATGTTCCTTTGCTGGTCATGTTGGCGGTGACCCTCGAATGTTCACCGTCTTCGACCACCGTTCTTCTTCGTCAGAAACGCCTAGGCATTGGCTTTGGTGTTTCGCTACTAAGCCTTTCGAATACTGAAACTCTCTCGGGGACTGCCTTGATGCAATTGCACTCAGACAGTACTGCCCGGATAAGCTTTGAACAAGGGCACTGAGTTTCCAGCCTTCGAGGACTTCTCTTTCTGGCTTTGCTCGTACCCCCAGCACGATAGTACAGCTCGTCCGTTTGAAAGTCGGAGCAACCTATCGTGTGTTGGCACGATTTCCCAGGTATAACGTCATCGTCATCAGACGATAACGTTTCCTTCTGAGAGCGAACCACCTTCTTCGGGCTTTCGAGAGTCACGCGTCTCGAGACACGCCTTTGTGGGCGTGAATTCTCAACGGGCTCCTGAACTTCAATGCGCAGCGTAATGCGCTTGGTTGCCCTGATTTTCTCGTCATGTTGAGGGTTGTGGCGACCCCCAGCGTGTTGAATCGTTCGGGACTTCTTCATTGACCCCAAACGCTCCTGAACTGGAATTTTGCCTCGTTCCTTGGGAAGTGGACCGAGACGCTCCAAAACCAACTTCCTTTTCTGGGACGGTCCTGCGGGATCTCCCGGAGCAGTTGTGGAAGTCATCGGCGGTTTGGATTGACTCGCCGGAAGTTGCACTTTCGACGGTTGCAGTTGTTGCTCCTTGGTCTGAACCACCGCTTCAGACTTCGGCCTCCAAACTTTGCGGGTTGATGGCGGCTTCTTGGCCACCTCATTCTGCAGCTTTCAACGGGCTTCTTCAGCTTTAGCCCGTGCCTGCGCTGATAATGCGCGGCGCTTGCGGATGCGCTCCTCTAGCGTCGAACGGTTCCGTTTGACACAGACCCACTCCATCGTTGGCGGCTTGAAGGAACCACCATTCATTGACTGTTGAGGCTGCTTGCCTCTTTTGCTCTTCAGATCCGTATTGTAGCGGACCCCGTCAACAGACTCCATGGCCTTTACGAATTGTTTTGCAAGGCGTTGACGCTGCCTCTGGCGAGCTCTCTTAGAGAGAGTCACCACGCCTTCAATGGCGGATTTAACCTGCTTGGAGGCCGGTGGAGCTTCACCCGATGCAACTTCGGCACCAATCGGGGTGAAGTCGTCGTTGGTAGCTTCAACTTCTTCGTACCAACGAACTTTCCTCCTGGAGGAGAACTTCTGGGATTTCTTGGACTTGCGGGGGGAGGTTGATCCAGACGAGGACACGTACTCCACGTATTTCTGCTGGTCGAACTCGTATTCGACCTCCTCCACGACCGGGATCGAGATCTGTGGCTGCGACGCTCCGATCTCGGCAGCGAGATCGGCGGCTCCCACTGTGGTCGCCAGATTGTTCGCGGGAAAATAGTAGCTTTCTTCATTGATGATTTCATTGCACACTCAGTAATTGTTTATCGATTACAAAGATTCGGTCTTTTTATAAAATCCGGTTACAAGAAATCAACAAAAAGTAAAAATTACAACTTTTCTTATTTGTCGAACAAATCACGAGCTCCTATTTTTCGGTCGCTCGCTTGCGTGGGTTGTTTGCCTGCGCTGGGGGTTTATCCGTTGACCACCGCGCGATCTAGATCCGGGCAGATCTACACGATTCGACGGGTGCTATTTCACGAAGGAAATAACAGCCGGTGGGTACTATTTCACCAAGGAAATAGTAGCCTTTAGCTCTCGGGATCAAAGGTCAAGCTTTGATCCGGAGTATTACCTCGTGTAGATCTCAGATCTGATTTCCTCTCTCGAACTCCTGCCTTTTGTGACGCGGATGCTCGCCAAAAACCAGATCTGAATGTCCAAGTCTTCAAGCCTTCAAAACTCAAGAATGAGATCTCAATTCGGCAGAGTTTCGGCTCCCAAAAAGTCCTCCTTTTCAAATGAACAACCCCCCTATTTATAGGCAACCAGATCTGTGCCTTGGCACAGATCTGGGCCGGCCACCTCAAGGTGGCTCGGCTTTGGGCCGAGCCACCTTGAGGTGGCTCGGCTTCGGCCGAGCCCCTCTAGGTGTTGGGTTTCGTCGATTTCCGTTGTTTCCGGTTCTCTGTTGTTTGGACCCGATTCGTTGTCCTGATTTGGCAGTAAATCTGATTCCTGATTAGGCAGTAAATCTGCTTCTGAGTTCGAGTCCGAAACTGATCTTGATTCGATCGAGATTCGTCCGAGTCCGCTCTTGGTTGGATGACTCGTTGATTCCTCAACCCGTTGGCTTGATTCCGTACGCGAGTGGATTCATTCCGCTGTTTGCGTGCGGTTCGTCAGCTTCGTAGCCTCGTTAGTCCGCTTCGTCGTGTATCGTTTGGCTTCGGTGTCATCGGGCTAACGGTCGTGTTTGGATACGTCGCCCGATGGTCTGTTTGTCGATCGGCATCGTCGAGCTGTGTTAAGGGACCTATAGACAGTTTTATACGCCTACAATTTTATTATATTATTTTAATTTAATATAGTATATAGTAATCTAGCGTATATTATATCTTGTTTCATAAGTTTCTACATTATATTATATATTCTATCAATATAATATATTATATTATATTAATATATCATTATCTATTAAAATATAATATAATATATTTTATTAATTATACCTAAACATATTATATTAATATATTAAATCATTATAAAATTAAAATATTATTTATAATATAATATATTAAATTTATCAAAATTGAATGTCTTATATTAGTAATGTGATAAAAAATATTATATTAATATTTATACAATATAATAATATATAATATATTTAGCATTATATTGTTAACAAATAATCGTTTATAATATTAAATTAAATTATATTATTTATATATTATAATAATGAAGTATTATATTATAATATATATATTCCATAATTTTAATTTAATATAGTATTCAACTTTAACATAATATTACTTTTATTGTATTATACAAATTCAATTTAATATATGTTAATTATATTTATATTATGTTATATTTAGTAATATATATTACAACACACTACTTTGGTAAAAGGAAAAATTGCTTCAAGGCCCCAAAAATGAAAGAACAATGTGCAACAGCCCCCTGTACTTTTAATGTTTGGTATAAACCCAAAATACATTCTAAAAGATCATTTCAGCCCCTCCAGCTCACTCAATTCTCAGAATCTCGAATCTACCCTTCCCGCCCACTCCGCTACAGCCTCCGTGCCTTGGTAACGGTGCCGCCCACTCCGCTACTATCGAGGCGCTCTCTCTCTCTCTCTCTCTCTCTCTCTCTCTCTCTCTCCCCCTCCCGCACTCTGTCTCTGGCTTTCTCTCCGGCGAAAAACCCAAATATGCACTCTAGGGTTAGGTCGAAACCGGATCGAAGATGGAGAAAAAATTGGCGAACGAATTCGAAGTTGCTCACCATCCTCCGCCGCCGCTGCAACGTCAGGAACATGCACCAACGAACGACGAGCGAGAAGACTCATCGTCGCCTTCCAAGACCGACGAAGATCCTCCCTCGCCTTCCAAGACCGACGAAGACCCCCCCTTTGCCATCTGAGACCGACCGTGGTACCAAGCTCACATCCTCCCCCGCCTCTAAGTCTTCGTCCACCTATGCATCATCATCAGGGAATGGCAGCACCGATGAAGCCACCCAAATGTTGTTGAGTTTCCAAAGGGGTGTAATGAGAAAAAGAAAAATTACAAGTTCACTAAACGCACCACAGAAATCCATAAAGAAGTAAGATAATGTTATAGGTTATATTTTCCAATTTAGATAGATGTTATAGATTTAGTTGAATTGTGAACTATATGCCTGGACATTGGTTAAAGGACATGTTAGCTGATACCTTAATGTTAAATGTGAACTATATACCTCTTATTAATGTTAAGTTTGGCTGTTGTTTGTTAAGGTTTATAGCGTAACTGTTACAGTTCATTGTTGCATGTTAACTATTGGATGTTGGATGTTAAGTGTTGTTGATGTTAAATGTTTAATTATAATACAGGAAAAAGTCAGGTGCTGCTGAAATTAGACCCACTGCTAGTTTCGCCGCATATTGTAAATTTATAAAAGTCCTCGAACCGAGAATGCGGCAGTGTCATTGGGATGCATACCAAGGGTGTACATTCTAGCATTATGTAAAGTTTGGCCCCCCAGCAGTAGATCGACCCACGCTGGAACTTGTATTGAGTCACTATAAGGGTAATGAAGTGGCGTTTTCTCTGCCCGATGCCGAAAGTGGGAGAGAAAAGGTTGTTAATTTTGATATGGACTGGGTGCATGAACATACAGGTTTCCTAATTAATGGGGAAATAATTTACAATAATAGAGATCCTTTCCCTAGGCTTTGGGTGGAGTATTTTGATGAACATTTTACTAGAAACCGAAAGAAATCAGCGAAGAATATGCGGCGATATGTGGAAGAGCTACTGCAATCTCTTGTTGAATCAAGAAAGAAGAAGGATATTAAAGATTTTGTGTTACTACAGATACTTTATCAATGTTCAATGATGTGGTGCCCTAGCAGTGTCCAAGGAATCCCAAGACTCTTGTTCAAATATGTTGATTCAATTGAAAGAGTGAGGAATGTGGCCTGGGGGAAATACATCTATGATCAGACGAAGAAAGGAATTAAGATTGTCAGGGAAGGTCTGCACAGGTCAGGAGTAAGCTATGTACCTGAATGCATGCCTTTGATCCCTGTAAGTTGGATTAACCTGTGCATGTGAACGCTTGCTTGTATTCTGTCAACTTACGTCAAGAAACCATTAAGGCTTATTGGTTCATGTTAACTATTTTAAGGATCTGGTTAACTATATTTAGGTTCATGTTAACTATAGTGTTTCCAGTATTAAAGTTGGTGTTGTCAGTGTTAACTATATTTCAGTTCAGTTCTGTTAACTATATTCATGTTTAAAAGATTAGTATTGCATACTAACATGTATTATTTGTTTGCAGCTATGGTACTATGAAATGACGTGGATTAAAAGTGATGCCTTGAGCAATAGATTCAAGCTACCCCTCAATAACTGGGTGAAGATTGGTGAGAAGTATAGATCTTTCCGAAAGCGCACAATAGTTGCCAAGGCTGCAAAAGCTAGCATCCAAGTTGTACATAAACCAATAGCTAAAATTGGCCCATCCGATGAGAAATATCCAATCAAAAGGCCATTGATGAGGCTTAGAAGGGAAGGGATTGTACCACAATTTCTAGTCGTACATAGGGAGGAGAAGAAAGCAGCAGTAAGGAAGAGGAAGATTGAAGAAGAAAAGAAGGTTGAAAAGAAGGAAGAAGAGAAGGAACATGAGAAGAGATGGTTAATAGGTTTGGTAAGTTTTAAGGTGCTAAATCACCATAGTTAACAAGTTAACCACAACAGTTAACATGTTAGCCACAATAAATAACATGTTTTCTACAAGATTTCACATGTTAACGACAAGAGTTAACATGTTAGAAACAAGAGTTAACATATTTGCCACAAAAGTTAACATGTTTGCAACAAGAGTTAACATATTATCACAAGAGTTAACATGTTAGCTACAAGAGTTAACATGTTACCCGATAGAGTTAACATGTTTGCAACAAGAGTTAACATGTTACCTATAGATTATTGAAGAATCTTTAATTTATCTGTGTCAACTGTGGACCACTTACTGTTAACCTTTATAAACTTGATGTTAACTCTTTGTTATTTCTAAATTATAGATAATGTCAAAAGCCATTGATGAGGCTTTCGAAAGGGAAGATGAGATTGAAATGTTACCAGTTGAGGAGCAACTGCAATTTTGGAGAAATGCTGCTAAAGTAAACCAGAGACTTTGGCGTACACTGAGGGTCTCGAAGAAATTGTATTGTCGAACTTTCATGGACGACATTCGTAGACTTAACGAAAAGGTTAAGGGGTTGGACGAATCTTGTGACATAGTAGATCCCTTGGTTTTAAAGAACAATGTGAAGAAGCTTATTGCACAGCAGCTGAAAGTAAACCCTATAGTGGAAGAAGAGGACAAGCATGAAATCGATGGAGAGGACAACTATAGAGAGAGAGACGACGTCACCATAAATGAAGGTGTTGAGGAAATGGGCAAGAACGAAGAGAGAGATGAAGTGATCAAGGATGAGGAGGACAAGCAGATGGTTGAGGATGAAGAGGGATCGAATGGAGAGAGAGACGATGTTACCAAGAATGAAGTTGTCGAGGAAATGGGCAAGAGCGAAGAGAGAGACGAAGTGATCAAGGATGAGGAGGACAAGCAGATGGTGCAGGAGGAGGAAGGAGTGGTTGATAATGTTTCACTCAGCAAAGGATTGAAGAGGTCGAGGAAGCCGGTGAGCAAAAAATATGTGGGTTATAGAAGTAGAGCTCCAAGCAAAAGAGCAACCAAGAAAGGTAAACTGGTTAGGACACCATTTACTAAGGATAAGAAACTGAGGGCTAAGGGATTGAAGTTGAAAGAAGGTGAGCACAAAGATGAACCCATTGTTGTTGGTGAGAAGGTAGAGAAAATAACAGTTTACTATGACGACGGTCTTAGCAATTGGGATGTGCTAAAAAGCACGTATTTAACAGATGTGGATCGTGCTGCCTTAAAAGAGGTGAATGATGGTATCCTTGATGTTGGCACGTTTAGCTTACGAGTGTTAGATAGCGCTGGGGCTTTTGTACATAACTACAGAATACCAAAAAATGTTACAGAGAAACTCTCAGCTGAGGAGAACAAATAGCTCGCGCAGTACTGCAAGGAGAAATGTAGCCCGTAAGTGATGATTTCAAAATGTAAAGCTTTCACATTTAAATTTAAGCAACAAGGGTTAACATGTTAACAACGAGAGTTAACATGTTATCAACAAGAGTTAACATGTTAGCAACAATAGTTAACATGTTATCACCAAGACTTAACAGGTTATCAACAAGAGTTAACATGTTATCCACAAGAGTTAACAGGTTAGCTACGAGAGTTAACATGTTATCCAGAAGAGTTAACACGTTAGCCACAAGTGTTAACTTGTTATCCACGACAGTTAACATGTTTAGTAATTTAATGCTAACTCTTTAATATTAACTGTGAACCTCTATTTTTTGCTTGTTATGTTTGTACGTTTAGATGTTAGCTATCATGTTTTAAATTTTAACCCTCCGTAACTTATTGCTTGTTAAGGTACGTATATGTCATAACTACTGATAACAGCACAATTACATACCTGGAACTACTGTATATGCTCCGCGGGGGAAGACTCGATGACAGAGTTATAGAGGCCTTCTTAGATAGATTACGGCTATGGCTGCAGTTGCAGGACAACGATGTCTTAAACAAGCAGTACGGGATTGTATCTACATATTTCTGCGTAAGATCAATCCTCATATAATTAGTTAACAGCTAAGATCTTATATTTATCATGTTAACCAGAATAGTTAACATTTTATCCACAAGACTTAGCATGTTATCCACAAGACTTAACATGTTAGCAGCAAGAGTTAACATGTTATCCACAAGACTTAACATGTTATGAATAAGAGTTAACATATAGCCACAAGAGTTCACATATTGTCTACAAGGGTTAACATGTTAGCAACAAGAGTTAACATGTTTTCCACAAAAGTTAACATGTTTTCCATAAAAGTTAACATGTTAGCCACAAGAGTTAACATGTTTTCCACAAAAGTTAACATGTTTTTCACAAAAGTTAATATGTTATCGAAAAGAGTTAACATATTTTCCACAAGAGTTAACATATTTCCACAAAAGTTAACATGTTTCTCACGAGAGTTAACATACTAAATCGTGTGGTTAAAATGTTAACTATATGAACTTGAACCATGTTCACATATTAAAGGCCGCTCTTTCTTAATGTGTTAATTTTGTGTAACAGCATTCACTCTATGGAGACCAAGCTCATTTGCGGCTATATGAACTATATAAACTTTATATACAACAACATATTGACGTTGGCCGATCAATACTCATTTTCCCAATTGTTCGCCATGACCATTGGCATTGTGTCGAAGTTAGATTGAATAAAAATTTCGCGTTGCACTATAGTTCGGTAACTCACTCTGCTTACCTTGAGCCCGTTAACAAAATTATAAACTTCATGGACCACATGAAGGCTGCATTCGATCTTGAAAAGGTGTGTAGGACATTTCAATATAAGGAAATCCCATGCGAGCCTCAAAAGGGAAGGTACATTAACATATGAACCTTATTTTATTAAAGATTTTTCGTCTCCAAAACTGACCTGTAATATGTATTTATGTTTTGTTATTTGTAGTTACGATTGTGGGATATACGTATACCTTTATGTACGGGCTATTCTACAAAAAGGTGACGTATTACATGTTACGCCCGCCGATGATTCGTCAGAGGTAGTGCGTGCAAGGCTTGCGGCGGATCTAATAAAAAAAGGTTGGGAATTAAAAAATAGAAAGGGCATAATAGCCGTGGAGGACCCAGAATTGAAAGCGCCTGCATGAGCCGCAAATGTACAGCCTAAGGAAGAATGCTATGTAGATAAACAACTGAAAACAATCTTCACAATTTTCAGCTTGTATAGTGTATTAACAGCTAATGAACTAGTGCCCGGAGAAAGTTAACATATTAGAAGCATAAGTTAATAATTATATCAAGTCAGCTTCACTTGTTAAATATGGAGAAAGTTTATATCATATCAGGTTCACTTGTTAAATAATACTGTATACGGATAAAGTTAAAATTTTAGAAGCATATTAGCAATAAGAGGTAACAAGCTAGCAACAAGAGTTAACATGTTAACAACAAGGGTTAACATGTTATCAGCAAGAGTTAACTTGTTATCGACAATAGTTAACAGGTTACTAAAGAGAGTTAACATGTTATCAACAAGAGTTAACATGTTATCAATAAAGTTAACATGTTTGCAACAAGAGTTAACATGTTTGCAGCAAGAGTTAACATGTTTGCATCAAAAGTTAACATGTTTGCTACAAGAGTTAACATATTAGCAATAAGAGTTAACATATTAGCAAAAAGAGTTAACATTTTATCTACAAGGGTTAAAACATGTTATCAGGAAGAGTTAACTTGTTATAGACAACAGTTAATATGTTACTAACGAGAGTTAACATGTTATCAACAAGAGTTTGTTGGCCTTCTTGTTTTGATGATGTTTAACAAATAATTTACCACTAATGTTATTTGTCTAGTATTTTTGTTTTCGTACTTATTGTAGACAAACAACATAGTTGGAGGATGGATGGAATAGAGCTTCAACGATGATATCCAATGGAGATTGGCGGAATGTCGGTGAAGCTTATACAATTCAAGTTAAAGATCAAGTTCAAGCTTCATCCGCGAGATTACCAAGAAGAGCTTATTGAAGATCAAGATTGCTTGGGTAATTTAGTTTAGGAGTTTATATTATGTGTGTCATATACTCTAAGCTCAATATCTTATACACACACATTTATTGGTTTCTTCGTATATATATATAGTTATATATATATATATATATATATATACACAAGTTTTGGTTTCTATGCATATATATATAGTTTTATATATATACATACATAATCCTTGAGTTTTTATGGTCATATATATGAAATTATATATTTCATATTTTCTATTGTGTTTCTGATAACATTGCGTAGAATATGCAATTTTGTGAAAATATTGTATTCTTAGTTTATAGACTTCAATATCAGTTTATACATGTTTTACTAAGTCTATAAAAACATTTCACAAAGTTTCAATAGTTGGTTTATGTCAAAACATCAAAATTCAAGTATCTCATATTTTCATGTTTTGGACTATTTTGCAAAATGATGATATTTCTCATTTGGGAAGTCTTTTTAGAAAACCAGTTTTTGTAGCATGTGTATTATCATGTCTACAATCATTCCCCAAAGTTTTACATTTTTTAGAATTTATTTGATATTTTTAAATAGGGTTTTAAAATCAGATTATCTGCATATCAGTTTTCGGTCGACCGATCCGGTCGACCGCTCATATGTTCATTTCTCACTGGGCGACAGAGAGTTGGTTGGTCGACCGGTCCGGTCGACCGAAAAGTTCCATCGGTCGACCGCACCGGTCGACCGACGATGGTCCAGAACTCTTCTTCGTGTTTTTGCTCTCCGTCGGTCGACCGACGAAATTTCCGGTCGACCGACAATAGATCCGTTAGACACTAACGGCTATTTTCCTGAGCTGATTTCTGGGGGCTTTGTTGTCTTTTGTTTTGGGGTTTTTGTTGAGATCTTGAGTGGGTATAAATACCCCATTGCTGATCTCTTCTTTGACTAATAAAAAGAAGTTTTTAAACAAGGGTTTTAAAAAGAGTTTAAGCTTGTTTAAGCTTGTTTAAGGGTTTGGTTTAAAGCAGTTTTAGCTTTCACAAGTGGAGGAGATTATCTTATTGTTTGGGCCTCAAATCTCCATCTCTCCATTTTGATCTAGAGAAGTTTTTCTAAACTCAAACTCTAGCTTTACATTTATATACTTGTTTGATTATCATTGCTCTTAAGCTAGTTTTTATATTTGAGTTTTAGATTTGATTTTGATTTTACTCATTGTTACACACACCCACATTGAGCTTTTAGTATTTACATACATAGTATAGTTGGGTGGTGAGAAATTGTAACCTTGAGTTGTGCTTTCATTGTGTTCTCATCTATAGTTGAGAACAATCATTTGTTATATTGTGCTTAATTGTGAGATTCACTTTGTAATACACTTATACACCGAGTGAGGAGTGTGTGGTGAGAGTCGGGGATCGTCCCAAGAGAAGTGGCATCGGTTGACGTGCCTAGGGAGAGGTTGTAACCGAGCACTTGAGGGAGACACGGCTAGGTCCAACACTTAGTGGGTGTAGAGTGTGATTGCAATAGTGTATTGATTGTAAAGTTTTTGGTTAGCTAGAAAACCGAGTGTGAGGTGTAAACGTTATTCGGGTGAACGTAGAAAACCCGGTTGATAGTGGATTTCTCCCCGGGAGTGGGGAGCGGAGACGTAGGACGGAAGGTCCGAACTCCGTGATCATATTGCTTGTTTGAGTGTGCTTTGGTGTTCTTTCATATTTAAGTTCATATCTTATATCGCCATTGTGCATTGCTCATTTCTATATCATCCACTATCTTGTTTATATTGTTTACCCCTTGTGTTAGTTTTATATCCTTGTATATCTCATATAGCATATCTCATTGCTAGGATATATCACCTTGTGTATATTGTATTTTCTTACACATAACTCTTTGTATATCTATCTTGCAAGAATATATTTGTTAATTAGTTTTAATTGGCATTTAATCGGATTAGATTAGCATAAGACCCTAATCACCCCCCCTCTAGGGTCTAACAATTAGTATCAGAGCTTGGTGCTCTTTGATTTAAGGACTAACCGCCTTGAGTTAAAGATCCAAGTTATCTTTTTGTGCTAATCTTGTTTTGATTGTTTTTGTATCTTGCTTGCCTTTTATATTATGGATATGCATGGTTTAGGTTATGCCATCAATATTGCTCCTAGATTAGATAATTTCCCTTATGCCCAATGGTGTGTTAGATTTAAACTTTTTGTTTAATCTAAACACTTTGATTTATGGGATATTATAGATGTTGCTTATATTGTGCCCACTTTGGAGAAATCCAAGTGGAATAAGAATGATCATCGTATGTTTACAATGAACAATATTTTGTTAGAATATTTGCTAAATACTTTTAATTCATCTATGTCTAACAAATTTGCTCATTTTGATAGTGCTTACAACTTATGAAAATTTATAGAAGCACATCAAGGAGACTTGGAGGCGATCCGACAAGCTTTGGAGGATCCCGCTTCAAGTTCATATGGAGCATTATGCACATGTGCACTAGGCGATAGCCCTAGTGAGGTTTGCGAGTTCGAACCCGATAATGAGTTATCTAGTGATGAACTTGTTTGTGCATCTAAGAAATTATTGCATGCCTACAACAATTTGCATAAAGATTTTATTAATTTAAAATACAAGCATGATAATTTAGAATCCAATCATGAGGAGCTAGTGTCAAAATTGGATGTCATTGCAAAAGAAAATACCATGCTTAAAGAAAACAATAACATGTTAATTTTGGAAAATGAAAAATTAACATCATCCATTTCTAGCTTAACTCATGAAAGAGATAATGCCATGTTAGAAGTAAAGAACATACAAAATGATACTGAATCTTTTATAGATAATTATATATGTTCTACTTCTAATAACAATACTTGTATGCACAATGATGAGTTGAATCATATTAAGAACCGCATATCTTGTTTAGATTCAACCTTAAAAACATGTATTGTTAATAATAAGAAACTTATGGACAAGTGTGCTAAGTCTAGTGTTACAAAATCACCTACACACTATGCACACTTGTATAGCAAAGTTTACAAGTGCTCTATTTGTGGTCGCAAAGGTCATTTAGCTAAATTTTGCTATGATGCACAAAAATCTAAAAATAGTAATATTAATAATTCTTGTGCATCTCATAAGGCTTCTTCATCACATACACATGCATATGCTTATCATGCACATAATAAACATGCTAATGTGTTCAAATGTGATGTTTGTGGACGTTTTGGCCATTTGGCAAAATTTTGCTATGATTTGAAAAGGACTTCACTTTTGCCAAATGATTTTAAAAGACCACAAAAGTTTAAGTGTGATCATTGTGGGAGATTTGGTCATTTGACCAAATTTTGTTTTGATTTAAAGAGAGTTTCACATTTGCAAAACAATTTTAAAAGACCATCCATGTTTGCAAATGTTTCTAATGTTTCCCGTGCACAACCGTTTGGTCAACATAAGCAAATGCTTCCTTTCCATTGTACTTATTACAATCGGAAGGGTCATGTAAGTAATTTTTGTTATGACCGTGTTCGTGCACTACATATGCCTAAGAGGGTTCATAACCCTAGGGCTTTGAGCTTTATTGATAGGGGTCATGTCCCTAAACAAACCGGCACCAAGAATGCTTGGGTGCCAAAATAATTTTTAAACCAAGAATTTTAGTGTTTTTATTTTTCTCTTTCTTGGTTTTGAAAAATGCATTCTAAACTTTTATGAAAACAATTCCTTTTATTGGCAAAATTCTGTTGTTTTCATGATTATTGGTTTTTTCTTTGATGAGAGGCTTTGCATTTATATAACCCTCCGGGTTTATTGGGTGTTTATTCCCAAATTATGTTTACCGGATACTAGAATGTTTATATGGGTTGTTACAAGCTTAAGAGCTTGATAAATTGTTGCCTCTCTTGCATTTATGTAAAAAATCTTGTTTTGATTTGTTTCTTTGAATTCATTATACTTCACTTATATGATGATATTTATATGTTTGTGCTTATAGATCATCTATTCGTGCCTTATAATGTATTCTATGAGTGGTTTGATCAAGTCCTCCAAAGAAAATCTTCTTTATTGATCAAACATCGTTTTTGGATATAAACTTTGATTTATGATTGATTTGTTTTCACTTGAAAACTTTTTGCATGATTCTCATGTTTCTTTTATTTTGATCTCATAAATCTATGTTTATACACTATGGGTTTTATATTTGTGTTAATGAGACACTATTTTTCATATTGATATATTCATATGTGTTCTCATTATCTTTTTGTATGTGAGTGATATTTAGCATATTCATGTATGCTTGCTCACATGTTTTGCCTTGATTTTTTGTATATATTCTATATGGCTTTTTGATAGGGGGAGCAATCCCTATGTATATTCCTTTTTATACTCACCTATGCTTATTGATAGGGGGAGCTTTCGCTCTCTTAATTCTTTTGTCCCCTTTTTGATGTTGTCAAATGGGGAGAAATATTGTGAGTATATCTATTTGATTTGCTTATATGCATGTTTATTGGAACTTGTATATTCATTTCCTTCATGCATATATTCCTTTTTGTAAATTGTTTGTCATCATCAAAAAGGGGGAGATTGTTGGCCTTCTTGTTTTGATGATGTTTAACAAACAATTTACCACTAATGTTGTTTGTCTAGTATTTGTGTTTTCGTACTTATTGTAGACAAACAACATAGTTGGAGGTTGGCGGAATGTCGGTGAAGCTTATACAATTCAAGTTAAAGATCAAGTTCAAGCTTCATCCGCGAGATTACCAAGAAGAGCTTATTGAAGATCAAAATTGCTTGGGTAATTTAGTTTAGGAGTTTATATTATGTGTGTCATATACTCTAAGCTCAATATCTTATACACACACATTTATTGGTTTCTTCGTATATATATATAGTTATATATATATATATATATATATATACACAAGTTTTGGTTTCTATGCATATATATATAGTTTTATATATACATACATAATCCTTGATTTTTTATGGTCATATATATGAAATTATATATTTCATATTTTCTATTGTGTTTCTGATAACATTGCATATAATATGCAATTTGTGAAAATATTATATTCTTAGTTTATAGACTTCAATATCAGTTTATACATGTTTTACTAAGTCTATAAAAACATTTCACAAAGTTTCAATAGTTGGTTTATGTCAAAACATCAAAATTCAAGTATCTCATATTTTCATGTTTTGGACTATTTTGCAAAATGATGATATTTCTCATTTGGGAAGTCTTTTTAGAAAACTAGTTTTTGTAGCATGTGTATTATCATGTCTACAATCATTCCCCAAAGTTTTACATTTTTTGGAATTTATTTGATATTTTTAAACAGGGTTTTAAAATCAGATTTTCTGCATATCAGTTTTCGGTCGACCGATCCGGTCGACCGCTCATATGTTCATTTCTCACTGGGCGACAGAGAGTTGGTTGGTCGACCGGTCCGGTCGACCGAAAAGTTCCATCGGTCGACCGCACCGGTCGACCGACGATGGTCCAGAACTCTTCTTCGTGTTTTTGCTCTCCGTCGGTCGACCGACGAAATTTCCGGTCGACCGACAATAGATCCGTTAGACACTAACGGCTATTTTCCTGAGCTGATTTCTGGGGGCTTTGTTGTCTTTTGTTTTGGGGTTTTTGTTGAGATCTTGAGTGGGTATAAATACCCCATTGCTGATCACTTCTTTGACTAATAAAAAGAAGTTTTTAAACAAGGGTTTTAAAAAGAGTTTAAGCTTGTTTAAGCTTGTTTAAGGGTTTGGTTTAAAGCAGTTTTAGCTTTCACAAGTGGAGGAGATTATCTTATTGTTTGGGCCTCAAATCTCCATCTCTCCATCTTGATCTAGAGAAGTTTTTCTAAACTCAAACTCTAGCTTTACATTTATATACTGTTTTGATTATCATTGCTCTTAAGCTAGTTTTTATATTTGAGTTTAGATTTGATTTTGATTTTACTCATTGTTACACACACCCACATTGAGCTTTTAGTATTTACATACATAGTATAGTTGGGTGGTGAGAGATTGTAACCTTGAGTTGTGCTTTCATTGTGTTCTCATCCATAGTTGAGAACAATCATTTGTTATATTGTGCTTAATTGTGAGATTCACTTTGTAATACACTTATACATCGAGTGAGGAGTGTGTGGTGAGAGTCGGGGATCGTCCCAAGAGGAGTGGTGTCGGTTGACGTGCCTAGGGAGAGGTTGTAACCGAGCACTTGAGGGAGACACGGCTAGGTCCAACACTTAGTGGGTGTAGAGTGTGATTGCAATAGTGTATTGATTGTAAAGTTTTCGGTTAGCTAGAAAACCGAGTGTGAGGTGTAAACGTTGTTCAGGTGAACGTAGAAAACCCGGTTGATAGTGGATTTCTCCCCGGGAGTGGGGAGCGGAGACGTAGGACGGAAGGTCCGAACTCCGTGATCATATTGCTTGTTTGAGTGTGCTTTGACGTTCTTTGATATTTAAGTTCATATCTTATATCGCCATTGTGCATTGCTCATTTCTATATCATCCACTATCTTGTTTATATTGTTTACCCCTTGTGTTAGTTTTATATCCTTGCATATATCATATAGCATATCTCATTGCTAGGATATATCACCTTGTGTATATTGCATTTTCTTGCACATAACTCTTTGTATATCTATCTTACAAGAATATATTTGTTAATTATTTTTAATTAGCATTTAATCAGATTAGATTAGCATAAGACCCTAATCACCTCCCCCCCCTCTAGGGTCTAACAGAGTTAACATGTTATCAACAAGGGTTAGCATGTTATCAACAAGAGTTAACTTGTTATCGACAATAGTTAACATGTTACTAACGAGAGTTAACATGTTATCAACAAGAGTTAACATGTTATCCAATAAAGTTAACATGTTTGCCACAAGAGTTAACATGTTTGCAACAAGAGTTAACATGTTTGAAGCAAGAGTTAACATGTTTGCAACAAAAGTTAACATGTTTTCTACAAGAGTTATCATATTAGCAATAAGAGTTAACATGTTATCAACAAGAGTTAACATGTTATCTACAAGGGTTAAAACATGTTATCAGCAAGAGTTAACTTGTTATAGACAACAGTTAGCATATTACTAACGAGAGTTAACATGATATCAACAAGAGTTAACATGTTATCAACAAGGGTTAACATGTTATCAACAAGAGTTAACTTGTTATCAACAAGAGTTAACTTGTTATCCACAATAGTTAACATGTTTCTCACGAGAGTTAACATGGTATCTAATAAAGTTAACATGTTTGCAACAAAAGTTGACATGTTATTCACAAGAGTTAACATGTTATCAACAAGAGTTAACTTGTTATC
>BQKN01000383.1:334148-351685 GCA_022839385.1 Asparagus kiusianus | reverse complement strand
ACTGTAGAAAAGATATCGTTAATTTTCAGACTTAGGCTATCACTTAGGTCTAGTGAAGATAACAACAACTACAAGGGTCATATGCTCACCAATATTGCTTTACTTAAGGGTTGAGATACCAAATTACCTTGTAAAATATAAAATGAAATATAATTGAAATACCGTCACACATTATTTTCTGTGATACTCTTCAAATATTTGTTCACAGAATTACAGGTCTCATATATATCGCCCTATGGTTTATGTTCTCTATTGATAACATCTGCTAGTTATATTGCACTTTTAAATGATAATGGATTTGTTGATCTTGCAAAAGGGAAAATTGGATTGAAGAATATAATGAAAGAGGATAAAAGGGACAAGCTTCGAGAAGCTTATTCTACAAGGTTACGAATCTTGTAATCGTAGTTTAAATATATTTCATTGGAAGGGTGAGACATGGATAGAGGCTTCCTCTGTGGCAATGTCACAAAATGCTCTGAAGCGAGGACATACCTAGGGCATATGTATAGTATGCAAATCAAATGACGAGCATTACATTTACTTGACGCGAAACATAATAAACAAAGGTACAGCTTACTATTGGTTCATGTTGTGCGCAGCGAAAATTTCGGCAGAGTTTCTGGTGCACAATAAGAGAGAAAGATCAATAAGAATTCTTGTTTCTCAAAGGGAACAAGAATCTGAAGCCTAATATCCCATCAAAGTGGGATATTAGCTCTTCCTCTCGTCAGCTCTAGGACTGCGCGTCGAGGGATCCTAAAAATTATTACAATGACCACAAACACAAACAAACCAATTTTTACGTGGTTCGGCAAACTGTCTACGTCCACGGTACAAGGAGGGGGGATCTACTATTAAAGAGAGAAAGAATACAATGGGTTTACAACTCTCACAATCTAAACCCTCAAATAGGCTCCTTGCTTTTCTTCACAAGAAAAGGTCAGCCTCCAAATTCTTTTTCTCTCTTCACAAAACCCTAAGACTTTTCCTTGCTGCCTGCTCTTCTGCTGCAGCCTTGTACTTCCGCCCATGCCTTCTGCGCTCTAAAAAAAATCATGTTGATTGATATATATATATAGTCCTAGTGCAGCAGAAGTCGGGTTCGTGGGCTCTTCACGCGGCGAAAACACGTTCGCACACTGGTGGGCCCCCACAACATCATGTTTTCATAATTCTCCACCTCGGCGAAGTTTTTCCAAAACTGAGCCGACACCAAAGCATCCAAATATCCCACTTGTTGTGTCCAGTACGCCGTGAAGTTAATTCACGACAACGAACTCAATCCATAACAAGTCGAGAACTCAAATGAGAATGCAAGCACTCTCCAAATGTCGGTATCAACTCACCAAATCGATCTCACCCCCCCCCATCAAAATCCAAATCGACTGTATCATAAAGACTGCCTACGTATCCTCTTGCCCAAGGAATCAAGCCGAACGTAGTTCCCCAAATGGCCGCGAACGACCTCAATCCAATAGAAGAGTTCGCAACCCTTCTCTAATATCATCAACTCTGCGGCTGATAGCACCTCCAATGGCCTCAAACACCTCTACCTGAGGTGAACCAATGACCATATCCAAACTACTTCTATCAGCTGCACTCGAATCAAAACCCAACTCATCATCCGCATCCGAATCCAAATGACTCCCACGCTGTGTCACCTCACCTGGAATCCCAACCAATGCAGAATGACCTGGAATATGTGGAAAAATCCTCACCCAATGTGGAGTAGCATCAATCTCCACCCGCTGCGATACCTCTAAGGTCTGTCTAAAACTCTTCACCCGCTGAGAGTCAATTGGTTTCCTCATCGAAGCCTCAACCAAAGTGACACTACCAGACCTAACACCCAATTGAGTTTTACCTCCTATCACAGCAGTTGACAACTCTTCAATAGGGTGACTCAAATATGTCGAAGCCTCAGTCCAGAAACTCTTCTGGATTGCTTGACAACAAACACCGATCCTCCTCCAGCAAGGCACGGTTCTCCAAATTTGTCACCCTATCTAGTTGCCCCAAGATTTCCTTTCCAATAAAGTATCTCGAAATGCCGTGAGCTCGGCTCCAATACAGAAATAGGTCTATCTTGTACCTCCCAATAAAATCAGAATGAAGTACCTTTACCTTTCTGTCCATTTTACACTTTTTCAAACTGTTAGAGACTACTAGGACTTTCTCCAATGGGGATTTGGTTGCAACCCAAACACGCCTAGAACAGCCACCAACAAAGGAAACCAAACGCCTATTACCTCCCAATGATGCCCCTTGGAAGGCCCCCAAATATCCACGTGAACTCCTCCAGAACGACCCTTAGCACGGTGAATAGAGGTGCCACACTTCACCTCGGTCTTCTTGCTCACATCAACATATTCACTGGACTTCAAACTACAGGTCTTTGCACCCTTTTTCAATCTATGCGAGGAATTAATACTGGAATGGCCAAGCCCCAAATGTCGCAGTCTAGTCGAATCAACAGAAGTCGTCAGTTCTCCACCTGCCACTATACCTCCAGTCAAGTAATACAGATTATTCTTCCTGACGCCCTTCATCACAATCCGAGAGTCTTCCACGATCTCGAGAACCATGTCCTCAACACGAACCTTAAGATCTTCTCCAACCAAAGCTCCAATCGAGATCAAGTTCTTCCTCAAAGAAGGAACATATCTCACATCATTTAACTCCCTAACAGTCCCGTCAAATATTTTTATGCGAATTCTTCCTATCCCAAGGATCTGGCATGCACGGTTATCAGTCATGTACACCACACCACTATTTACCAGCTTCTCAAAACTGAAGAACCATTCCCTTCTAGGACACACATGATAGGTCGTACCACTATCCAACATCCATTCAGATTCCTTCGAATAGCTATCTGTAGGACTGATAGAAAGCGAATAAATAGAAGAGTCAGAATTATTACCATTCGATACGATGTTTGCTTCTGATGATGGTTGCTTCCCTTTTCCCTTCTGCTTATTCTTCATCCATTCGTCAAGCTTTGGGCAGTCTTTCTTCCAATGACCAGTCTTCTTGCACCAAGCACACTAATCTTTTCTAATTGTAGGATGCCCTACTCTAGACTGTGATTTTTAATTCTTCCGGTTCGGATTCTTCCCTCTTGCGACCAACGCCTCTACTACTGGTTCAACTGAAGCATCTTTATCCTTCTTTCGAAGCTGATAATTCACAAGTGCAACAGTGACCTCACTATACGAAAGTGACGTCTTCCCATTAATCAAAGTAAGAACGAAGATCTCATATTCCTCGTCAGGCAAGGAACTCAGCAATAGCAACGCTTTGTCCTCATCTTCAATTATGACATCCACATTTGCCAAATCCGCAAGAAGCTTTGTGTAGGTGTTCATGTGATCCCTAATTGAGGTTCCCTTCTTTAACTGGAAACGATAAAGTCTCCTCTTCAAATACAAGCGGTTTTCAACACTCTTTGTCAGATACTTGTTTTTGAGAATCTCCCAAACTTTCTTTGCAGAAGTCTCATTCATCACATCATATTTTAGATCTTGAGTCAAACAAGAACCTAATTACACCACACGCCGTTCGATTCATCTTCTTCCAAACCTTCTCTTCAATCTCATTTGGCTTGTCATCTAACTCCAATGTATCCTCCAAATTCTGCGCGTTCAACGCATCCAAAACCTCACATCTTCATAATTCAAAGTTGTTTGTGCCATTAAATTTCTCCACATCTATCTTCATAGAGTGTATATTCAAACTCTGAATGGTCTTCGCGCCAGAAGCACCACCCTCGACACCCGAAGCACCATCTTTCCCCGACATACTTTCTCAATGCACCAACGAACGAAGAATAGATCCAAAATTAAAAATATAGAGTCTTTACCAAAAGATCCCACCTTTATCACCAAATGAAGCCCTAGACGAGCCTCCAAATTGATCTACTCCTCCAAATAGCCCAAGCGTAGCTCGAGCTCTAATACCACTTGTTGTGCGCAGCGGAAATTTAGGCAGAGTTTCTGGTACACAATAAGAGAGAAAGATCAATAAGAATTCTTGTTTTTCAAAGGGAACAAGAATCTGAAGCCTAATATCCCATCAAAGTGGGATATTAGCTCTTCCTCTCGTCAGCTCTAGGACTGCGCGTCGAGGGATCCTAAAAACTATTACAATTACCACAAACACAAACAAAATAATTTTTACGTGGTTCGGCAAATTGCCTACGTCCACGGGGCAAGGAGGGGGGATCTACTATTAAAGAGAGAAAGGATACAATGGGTTTACAACTCTCACAATCTAAACCCTCAAATAGGCTCCTTGCTTTTCTTCACAAGAAAAGGTCAGCCTCCAAATACTTTTTCTCTCTTCACAAAACCCTAAGACTTTTCCCTGCTGCCTGCTCTTCTGCTGCAGCCTTGTACTTCCGCCCCTGCCTTCTGCGCCCTAAAAAAATCATGTTGATTGATATATATATGTAGTCCTAGTGCAGCAGAAGTCGGGTTCGTGGGCTCTTCACGTGGCGAAAACACGTTCACACACTGGTGGGCCCCCACAACATCATGTTTTCACGGTTCAGACTTAATCCCTTTCAATGATGTGAAGTTCGATTGAGTTTGTACTATAGCTACTAGATATCTGTCTCAGAGTTCATTTCTATTAATGGTCTATCCATTCGCAAATTGGAATTGAGGACGTCGTGCTAATATTATGCTAGAAGTCTATGTACACATACCAGTTTTATTTTTTACCGTGATTTAGGTCACAGTGCTATCCAAATTTGGGAATTGGGTATGCATTCATGTTCATTGAGTTGCCTAAAATTCTTTCTTTCGCGTGTGTAGTATTTGAGTAATGGGTAAATTACACTAAATCCCCAAGAGCTTTCAACATTTTCCCGTAAACCCAATAACTTTCAAAATTTACACTAAAACCCTAAGAACTTTTAGTGTTGTCGTAAACGGCTAATAACTTATAAAATCACACTAAACCCCAAACAGCTTTGGAATTGTTGAAAACCCCTAATAAGTTTTCGCATTTGCATATAAAGCGCATAAATTAAACCAAAAAAAAACAATATAAAAGACATTTTGAAGGACAACTTCAGCAAAAAATTGACATAAATTAAAATTGATAATTAATGTCAGGGACCCCAACATGGGCGTGAGCAATGGGAGAACAAATGACAAAAGATGAGAGGTTTCTGTTTTTAGAGTTGAAAATATAAAACGGCCAAAAAGGGATGTTTTAATAATTTAAGGGGTATTTTGGTCTTTATAAGTCAGGGGAGTTGCACAGGCCATGTCAACATGTAACAATATTAATTTTGTGGGTCTGCAAAAGTTATTGGAGTTTACTGCTAAATACTGAAATTTCATTGTGGATATATTGTGATTTTGAAAGTTATCGGAGGTTTGTTGCAAAATGCTGAAGGTTTTTGGGGGGTTTTGTGTAATTTACCCTTTTGAGTAATAGCAGTAGAGTGAGCTGAAGAGCTAGCTCCTGAATTCAGTTGGACTGAATAGTTATGATTATTTCTTGGCATATGTTTCAACATTTCTATGTTTGTAGCCCTTTCTAACATTTTTGTTTATCTGTTACTTTGGCCATGAGCTTTTTAATGTAACTGCTTATTGTCAAATAATGCAAACCAATACAAGGATATCTGTTTATACGTTTTCGTGCTAAGTGTGAGTTCGATAACACTGTTAATCACATAGTAAAGGTTTTGGCATGCATATACTGCTCGTTTAACACTGACGTCTATACGCGAGCAGGGGCAGGTTTTGCGGTCTACAGGTTGTTGAAGCATGTATTTTGGTACAGGTTTTTATAGTTGCCATGTCGTGTACGCAAGGTTGAGACTTGAGAGGTTATGCAGTTATATGGACTCTCTTTGCTTCTAGACCTGCAAAGATCTTATTCGAGTTGTTGTCTCCGCAAATCTTTTACTACTTTCGCTCATAATCCTTCTACTTCACTTTTACAGGCTTACTTCATTTTACAGGAAAGTTTTAGTGTCATGGGCCTCTCCGATGGTTCTTGTTTTCGAGGAGAATGATCTGTCTTTGTAAAATTTCTTTCCTTTATCATCTAAGTGAAAAAAAATATGATGTAGCCAGTAGAATTACCTTGTCTGAAACCTGACAATGTTCAATTGTTGAGATGTACACATGCAGAAATCTTGAAGCAAGATCACCTTGAAAAGTAATCGTTCCGAATAAAAGTAATGATATAGGTTCTTTCTGCATAAGTTTTTCTTCTAGATGTTGGTCTCTCTATCAACATCACCACTAGTAGGTACGACCCACTTTCGCTCTAATCCAGCATTATTTAAGGCGAACTTATCTATTTTAGTACCAAAGAGCCGTTACGTTATTCTTTGTACGCATAACTTAATCCAACATATCATAAACCTTTGCAGAAAGGTTCCCAGCAGTAGGTTAAACAGTCATAAACAAGCGTGACTATAAAATTATCAAATGGCTTAACTGCACTTAAATAAATACCCTGTAGTTCCCCCTACTTTGTACTTTGTATACCCTCACTTGCTTTCGGCGAGACTAATATGTTCTTGACTATTAAAACTTGTTGGATTTTTTGGTCAAACCCGTTTTCCAAAATGAGTTTTCAAACTATATATATTAACTACTAGTCTTTTTCATAAATGTTTAGTAGCCTAGTTGAAAGTTAAAGTTTTGGTGTTTCAAAAGGTTCTCTGTTTGAGGCTTGTCAACGACAAGTCGAGAAGTGTTTTGTTTTAATTAATTCATCATAAGTTCTAGTGGATCGTGGGTCGTGAGCCAATGGGTCGGGGATCGAGGCTAATTGGGCTGAGTCGCTAAGTGGTGTTTTATTAAGCGCATTAAGCGCACTTTGCACTTCGTACGGAGGCATCGAGGTTAGGTGGCGCCACATTGGCTGTCATGAAGGTCGCATCGCAGGCTGCTGCTTCGCAGCATGTGGACGAGCTACGCATTAGCACGAAGGTGTGCCCTAGCGTTCTTGAGATCAAACGACGCTATTCTATTTGACGAGGTTCGTCAATTGGTTGACGACGTTCACCTGTTCGACGATGTCCATCTTATTGACGAGGTTCGTCTGATTCACAAGATCAGACGAGGTTTGCTTGTTCGATGAGGTTCGCCCGTTTGATGAGGTTCGCTCGTTCGATGAGGTTCGTCCTATTGATGTTCGCCCGTTTGACGAGGTTCGCCTGTTCGATGATGTTCGTCCTATTGACGTTCGCACGTTCAACGAGCTTCGCCCGTTCGGCGAGGTTCGTCCTATTGACGATGTTCGTCTGATTTGCTGAGACGCGACCCTCGCGTTGCGAAGTAACGCATTTATTGATTGCCTCGCCTTCAGGCGTTACTGCATTCAGCAGTTACAACAGCATTTAAAATCAATTGATGTTACAATCATAATTATCATTATGATTTGTAACAGTCACATTAATTGTATGTGACTCTTGAGCTGGCCTTAGAGGCCTATAAATAGCGTTCCTTGGGGCAGCTCTTGGACACATAAACGTGAGAGCTCTTGTACACACGAAATATATTGAGTTGTTGTGCTACTGCTGCTGCAGAAATTATGCCCGAAGAAACTTTCCCTGAAATCGAAAGGTTTTGAACCAAAAGGTTCTGAGATCGAGAAGATCTTTGTCTTGACCGAAAGGTCTTATAGATCGAGGAGATCTTAACAGTATTGGATTGGTGCATACCAGAGTACTGTACTGCTATTCCTGGAAGCAGTTTGGTCTTGGGATCTTTGCACTGGAGTAGGCTAAATATTGTTTTAAGCACATCGTTTCGCAAACGCACAACAATTAATTTTAAAAAGTTTAAAATTACAACATATCAACTTTCACTGTTTTATTCCAGATTTAATCACAATCTCCAACAAAACTTCACTTATATACCCTCATTTCTTTTTGGCAGCCCATATATACTCTAAACTTTTTTAAACTTGCACTTAAATGCCCTAATTTTTTTTAAACTAGCACTGAGATACCCTAAAGTTTTTAAAACTAGCATTTTAACTACCCTCAAGTTTGCATAAGGGTATTTAAGTACAAATTTTGAAGACTTTAGGGTATCTAATTGCAAGTTTGAAAAACTTTAAAATATATACGTGCAACCAAAACGAGTTAGGGTATTTAAGTGTGGTTTTAAAAAACTGTAGGGTATTTAAGTGCCGTGAAAAACAAGTGAGTATATAAACTCTAACATAGGGAAAGTGTAGAGTATTAAAGTGCAATTAAGCCATATCAAATTCTAAGGAGGACAAATGCAAAAAACATAGAGAAATAAATCTTCAATAAATTCTGTGCTGACACTTAACCGCATGACCTTTGAGTCCAAGGCAGTCGAAGGAGCATATACCGACACTCCCCCAAACCTACATCCAGGACTCCAAGCTTCACTGTGGAATAAAACCCTGGAAAATAATATAAAAATACATTTTTAGACCTCTTTTGTGAAATTATACTTAATACTGATTTTTATATTGATTAAAAGTGGTATTGAAACACATGTTTTTATTTTCCACATGACTAATCCATGTCGCTGAGCTCGTTAGGAAAATAATTTAGGGTTCTCTGTAGAAAATCATATATAATAAGAAAGGAGTACTTATTCATGTCTTATTATCAATTGTAATCAATATTTAATTAGTATATAATATCAGAACAACTGATAAATATTATTCGAATTAGTTAAAAATTTGAAATAATATTATATTAGCGCAATCGTAGAGTTTTGTATTATGAAATGATGTTCTCCTTTTTTATATATTGAATGTTTCCTTTTGAGTGTTGTTTTTAGGAGGATCCGAGAAAGGGACATGTGAGTAGGGGTGCTAAACCATATCTGTATCCGAGGAAATATCCGTAACCGTATCCGTTAGGATACGAATATGGTTATTCAAATCTATAACCGATATGATATGGTTACGGATATGGTTTTGTAGTGAAATATCTGTATCCGTATCCATATTAGTCATATTCTTACGATAGTTTCGATTATTAGATTATGGATTTGTGGTTAATTTTGATGATCAAGATGTCTAATCTTAACTTTTCAATTATAATGGACATATTAACAAACTCTTTTGTATCACATGAACTATGTTTTTCTCAATACTATCTAGTTTTCTCATATCTGTTTTGTATCTGCATACATATCCACTTATATATCCGCATGTATATTCGTAACCGTATCCGATTTTAGCGGATATGGTTATAAATTTTTCTTACCGAGGTATATCCGTATCGGTATCCGAGATGGGTAAGCTGATATGGATATGATAAGCATCATATCCGAGCCGTATCCGGACCGAATGCCCCCCCTACATGTGAGGCAACCCTCTCCCATTCACAATTATTTCCAAACTTTGAATTAATATTTTTAATTTCACTTGACTATTTCTTTTTGAATTTTAATTTCACTTAACTGTTTTTAAATTTGAATTAATATTTTTGTCCCGTAGAACTTGTGGTGATTGAATAATAATTTCCTTTTCTATGGATAAGGGACGCCCTCTTCACTAATTTTTTTCCCCCCAAGTCATTGATGAGTCCTAATTTTCAGGTCTCTCTATAAATAGCTGTCACCTTTACTTTTTGCTGCGGTTTGGTGAGGTAGGTGGGACCCGCCGCCTCCGCTTTCCATTCTGCATGCTTTTTTTCTCCGCCATAAAACCTGCACGCCCTCGTTTTTCCAACACCCTCCCACCCCTCTCATTTCTCTCTCTCTCTCTCTTTTTAAAAAAACATTTTTTTTTTTTTAAAGTTTCTTTCTCTTCTTTTTTGGGGATTAGGGTTAGGGTTTGTCGGGAGTCGGGTGGAGCTTGGAGCTAGGGTTTCGACTGCGCCCTCGATTCAGCTGGTGAGCTTCAGATCTGCGGTCTTCTTCTTACCCTAGATTTAGTAGATTTGAGCTTCCTGCGATCTTGCTTTGAGCTTGTGGAAATTCCTTCGTGTCGAAGTTTGGGTCTCGGTTTGAACTGTTTTTTATTTTTATTTTTTATTTTCCTCTTTTTGTTGAATGCTCATTGTTAATTACGTTTGGATCTTTAGGCGTGAGGACTGTGAATTGACTGATGTTTTAGCTTCTTTGATCGGGTTTCGGGTTGAGACTCGTGGAGTCGGCGATCTCTAGGGGTTAAGGCTTGTTAATTTTGGTAGATTTGAGCTTGTTCTGCCTTGATTCAGCTGTGGATCTCAATGCGTTGAGGTTTCAATTTGATTTGGAGTGTTTTTTGCTTAGGGTTAAGGCTTGTGAACTGATTCTTAGCTTTTTTTTTTAACGGTATGAGCTGCGATGTTTTCTTGTTATTTTGTAACGTTGGCTATTTTATGCTGAGATCTTGTTGTTTTAGGATCTGAAGCCCTAGGTTTTGGGCTTGGATTTAGTTCATTTGACACTCTTCTGCTGTGTTGAGCTGTGGATTTCAACGAGTTGAAGTTTCGGTTTGATTGGAAGTGTTTTTAGGAGGTTTAAGGTTTAAGATTGGATATTGAGAGTTAGGAATTGTGAAATGAGTGGTTTTTTTTTAGCTTGCTGACGTCATGAATTGCAATGTTTTCTTGGTTATTTTGTAATGCTTGATTATTTATGTTGCGGTTTGTTTTAGGAGCTGAAGCCAAAGATTCTCAGGTGTTGAAATCTTTGGGGTCTTGAGAGAGATGGGGAAATCTCCAGGTAAATGGATCAAGGCGGTGCTGTTTCGGAACAAGACGGCTCGATCTAACAGTGTGAAAGGGAGGAATGCATCGGTATGCATTTCAGTTGCGGAGATTAATGGATGTGTGGTTTTTTGCTTTTGTTAGTCACTTGGTTCTGTGCTAGCATATGTATATTTTTAGTTGTAACAGCTATCTCTTGTTGTGTTTCATCAAATGATGGTAAAAGAAATATTAGGTAAGTTACTGACTTTTTTGGGTCATGGGTTCTAAATTCTGTTTACATATGAAGACTGCGTATGAGTTTTAAGTGCTTCGGGTCAAGCATTGTTACACTGTTATATTGACTAATTTGTCTCTTGGTAGCCTGAATAGGGACAACTAAGACGCATCATTTGCTTGAGTGCCTCTCTTGCTCCCCGATATCCCTTGTCCCCTTTGAAACATTGGTTAACTAAACCTCAAGTTAATGGCTTACTGCGTATAATTTCCATAAACTTTTAGGCGTATAATGCACCATCAGCAGCACAAAAAGCAACGCAATCCAGTTCCGATGCCAATTAGGAGGCCAATTCTAAAACTAGTTCTGACCGTAAGATAAGGGCCATAGTAACAATTTTCCATAGATGAATTGTGAAAGGTAGTTGTATTTCTTTGAAACAATCCACTTTCTGCTTTTTATAAATAATGGTTTCAACCACCTCTATCTGGAATTCTATTTCCAATTAAATTCAGAGAACCGAGTTTGTAAGATAGTTTTGGCATGAAAGCAAAACCAATTTAAGTAGCTTTTTAATTGGCCTGGTGAATGTCACCGTTCAATCATAGGAGTCTATAAGAACAATCTAACTGCGAGATGGAACAAGGATGAAAGCTTCACAAATCACTGAAGAATCCAAGATTCGTTTGCATTTGCTCTACATTTCACCGAGGAATAGTTGGGTTAGGGTACCTGCATTATCGTCTTTTAAATCTCCCGAATTATGATAAATGAGGAAAATTGGTTGTCTCATTTGCCCTTATTGCTCATCTATACTTATATTCTTAGGTGAGGATTACCAAACATAGGTATTTGGATCCTCTCCAATTAGGTGGTAATTGGAGAGGGTCTAGTTACCGTAATCTTTACCATCTATTTCAATCTCAAGCGCTAGGACGTGGCCATGTAAGATTTTCTCTAACGCAAAAGTGGGTTTCATAATAGTTGTTTTCAAGATAATTGTGGAAGTATACCTTGGACACATCCTAGCCCTTGAAATAGGAATAAACGATAGAGATCTGGGTAACTGGACACTCTCCAATTACTGCCTAATTTGAGAGGATCCAGATCCGAAAAGTTTGATTTAGGATGTATGTTACTATGGGTAACCTAAAGCTATCAAAACTAAACTTAATTGTTTATGGCCATGCACATGGCAGTTATCAGCGAAGTATCTACTAAATTTTCAATCTATTCTCATGGCCCAACACCTCAGTGGTTTGGTAACATAGACTTTTTGCTCATTGCTTGTTTTGACTGTACTTAGATTTCAATCTTATTATTCAACGACTATTTATATGTCTGATTAGAGTGTCTATAACTTTCCTTTCAATTTTTAGTCCCAGAACGATATTGATAATTTTCAAAGAGCAACATATTGTGCTCTACCTTGTCTTATTTTACCTTATTTTCATTCTATTATGGCTTTTGCTAACTTTCATTGTAATTGTTATTTGAAGAAATCTGGAATTGACAGAGGATATGCTGTATCTAAAGGGCCTCCTGCTTCTACTGAGAGTTCACCAGTGATTTCTGAACCAGTGCTTGTCAGTACACACGATAGTGGAGTGAACCGAGAATTGGAGAAGGGAAATTCTTCCAATTTGGGTGCTGATACATCACCCATTGTGCCAATTATTCAAGGCCCTGAGAACCAAGGTACTGCAGGTCATGTTGAATCAAATAACCCAGAAAAACTCAGAGAAGAGCATGCTGCAATTAAGGCACAGGCCGTTTTCCGAGGTTTTCTGGTAGTTTCTTCACCGACTTCATAGTATTTCTGTGGGAAAAATAATCAGAACTCTTGTAATATGTTTCTGACACACTTATCATACTGCTATTTCACCTTCTTAAATTCCGATGCATATGTTTCTTTCATCAGAACTTTTTTTGCTCATTCGCTATACTCATTTAGTTTTAACTAATGGTGTGATTGAACCTTTAATAACTGCCAGCCTCTGATGTGTAAGGATAGGTTATTGGTTATGTCAAAGTTGACTTATGTAATTTGTATTGCTGAGAATGGCCTACCTTGGCTTAGACACTGATAACACAATTATATTCCTATTGCAGGCACGCAGAGCATTTCATGCACTAAAGGGCATCATAAAGCTCCAGGCGTTAGTTCGGGGCCATTTGGTGAGGAGACAAGCGATTGTGACGCTGCACTCCACGTTAGGGCTCATAAAATTTCAAGCACTTGTTCGTGGTCAAAAAGTTAGGTCTTCTGGTCTTGGTCTTGAAGTCAGTACTAAGTTTCTTCAAGGAAAAGCCGTGGTATAGTACTCAACTGCAACACTGTGTCAATTCCATTTTTATTCTTGCTGATCCTATTATGAACTTTAAGTTCTCGCACATTTTGACCACAAGGAATTTCAGACGTAGTACATGGAAGCATAAGAGATATGATACTTGACTGTCTTTCACACTACAGTTGAGCCAGGGATGGTTAATTTAGATTAATAATCACAAATCCTTGCTGCTTATCCATTTCTATTTAGGTCTACCACAAATCTCAGCTGGTTTATTAACTACAGTCCTATCCCTTCTAATTGGCATGCTCACTGGTCTTTGTTGTCCATTTCCTGACTCAACCGGATTTCTTCTCATTTTACCCTCATTATTTATACATGCTTAATCCTAACTATTTCAACTTACTTGGGCACTGACTTTGTATCCCGTGTTTCAGCAGTTTCCACATATCTCAAATTCTCAATATTCTCATCCATTGCCACTTTTTATTTCATGTTCATCCATCTAAATGTGCTTTTAATCTGCTGCCCTGACTTTGGATGGTAAATTCGTTCACATCATTCACTGGTCCATAATTAGGATTTTATTTCCTTGTTCACTGGTCTTTGTTGTCCATTTTCTGACCATCTCAACCAGATTTCTTCTCATGTTACCATCATCATCTATACATGCTTAATCCTAACTACTTCAACTTACTTAGGTACTGACTTCGTATCCTCTGTTTCAGCAGTTTCCACATATCTTGATATTCTTATCCATTGCCACTTTTTATTTTGTGTTCATCCATCTAAATGTGCTTAAAATCTGCTGTCCTGACTTTGGATGGTAAATTTGCTGACATCAATCACCTGTCCATAATTAGGATTTTATTTCCTTGTAGGTACTCAACTATTCAGTCCTATCTGAGTTTCTCTGTAATGCTGACACTACCTCACCTGTACTTGTTTTCTTGATTACATTCCTTTTGGAGCATAATCCAATAATGCTGAAGTTCTCGCTCCAGAATTATCAAGAGCATTAAATTAACCCACTTGCAGATAAATCCTACATATGACATTATTGTCATTTGTGCATCGATTTACATGTAGCATGTAGAATGTCTTTTTGGTCTTGAATATAAATGATTAAGATAAGCTGTATAATTCATATTGGTGAAAAGTATTAGTGATAAAATTAGCAAGTGTGCTTCTGAATCCTGTGCCTTTTCTGAATAACACAGCCCACTAGTACCTTCTCCCAAAATGTCGTAGCTTTCAAGAGCAATTGCACCAACGCTCCCTCCTACTCTAAAACTTGTAAATATGTCCCCAAATTCTGAAGTAACATTTATGTAAACTTGCAAGAGGATTTAGCAACTGTCTTATAGGAATACTACTTAATTTGTAATTTTGATTCAATCTAAGGGGAAGTTTGGGCTACTATAAACAGGACATATGCTGTAACTGATTGACAAGGATTTGTATAGCTGGTTCCTAATAATCTAGAAAGGAATTTGCTGGTTACGAGACGAGTAATTTAGTGATGTTTATTTCTTTCTGCAATCAGAAATAACTCTGATAGTTAAATTACTGAGATAATCTTATGCATCATCTCTTTTGGGCTCACTTCTTCTTTTTAACGAATACTTAATTGCTTTCCAGGTTTCTAAACGCCTGGATTCGAGAAACGACAAACTATATTCAAATGTATTTGTTTGCAAGGTATTTTCATGCATCCCCTTCTACTTTACTGCACAAGAAATAGAGGGGACAATTATCATTTTAGTAACTTCACCTTTCAACATATCGGTCTGTTGAGTTTTCCCCCTTTTGCACTTTAATTATAACTAACCATGGTTACCCTTGTTTTATAGCTTCTTTCTTCCTCATTGGTCATCATGCCTCTTCAAATTCTGTATGATCAAAGTGAACCCAATTCAGTCTTTAGCTGGATGGAGCGGTGGACATTTTCCCACTTCTGGAAACCACCATCTGAACCAAAAAAGACAGTGGAATCAAAACCCCAACCAAGGAGAGGTGGTTATGCTATGGAGACTGAATCAGGCAGATCAAAGCGCAGTGTTCGGAGAAATTCACCAGCAAATATGGACACTATCTCATCCAACCTCCCTATTGAGCCTGAGAAGCTTAAAAGGAATGTGAAGAAAGCCACAGCTTCTGCTGATTCAGTGCAGGACCATCCACAGTCTGAGCTCGAGAAGGTTAAGCGTAACTTAAGGAAGGTGTCTAGTTCCTATGCAGAGACTATTGATAGGTCGCAGGTTGGAATTGATACAAAGAAAGAAGTTTCATTGATTCTAGAGCCTTCTGATTCCGCACAAGAAGGATTTGATGATTCTTCAGAGAAGACAAAGAAAGAAGTCGCATTGACTCCTGAACCCAAGCCTGTATTGGAAACTGCTTCAAAATCTATCACAACAGAGGGGCAAACTGATCAATTGGTTGATGATCCTTCTGCTCTTGAATCAAATCCATTGCCCAGCATTGATATGGAGGAAAATATTTCTGTGATGAATGGGGAGTTGAGTGTTAAAGAGGAAGACCAAGCTTACAGTGAAAACCAAAATAATAATAAGAGGAGGGCCTCCTTCTCAGCAAAGTCAGAATATGCAGAAAATGGTGTACAAAATACTCCAAAAGTACCGAGCTATATGCAAGCAACTGAATCTGCAAAGGCAAAACTAAGAGGGCAAAATTCACCAAGACTTAGCTCCGATTCAGCAGAAAAGAATGGTAGCACCAGAAGACATTCACTGCCATCATCCACAAATGGAAAGGTGACTTCTCATTCTCCACGGACGCAGAAAATACTGCTAGCAAGTGGCAAGGGGGGCATTAGGAGTGACAGATCTTTATTGTCCTCTCGTGATGGGAATGGTACAAATTCTGAAAAACTTATGCATCTTATGTGTGCTGCACTTTTGTCTTAGTTCTCTCTCCTTAATCGATACTTTGATACTGTTTAAGTCTTTTGGTGTATGTTCGCATAGATTTCAGGCGCATCAAGTTATTCTACATTTTGGATTTCTTTTCTTGGGCCTCAGCATACAATTAGACAGCGTTACTGTAGCTGTTACAGCACTTGTTCTTCGTATTTCGTTAATTGTGCTGATATAAAACAAATCCTATAAATGTCACTTTAAAGAAATCATTTATTTAGGGAGAAAAAGAAAACATGGCGCGTATCCCACTGTCAATTTTACACCATTCCAATCAAATATACAATATATTAGTGCAATAAGTAAACATCGTGACAAAACATTTAAAATACCAGCGCAATCATATTAATATATATAAGTGCAGTCTCTAACTTCAATGTGTACCGTTGTGTTCTCCATCCTTCCCATATGAGATTCTATAGGAGTCTAGTGTGGTCTTCTACAGTTAACTCCTTGCTTTATTTGATCTTATAGATTTAATTGCACATATAATGTTTTGCGACTTAAAATAAGTCTGCAGTTTGATTTTTGCTGTTTCACAACCTGACTTAAAATTTCTTGACTCTTTTTACCCTCAGGGAGTCTATTTGTCAAAGTAAAATTTTGCCTTTCTATTAGAGTAGAAGACTCAATATTTTCACTCTGGGGTTCTATCTACCAATGTCAAACTACACGGGTAATAAGTTCCAAATGGCGATACTGCAAGATGTCCATGTGCAACTAACCCTTCACCAAGAATCAAACGAATCATATATTTCTGCGTGATTTTTTACATCACTGTTTTTTTTCCCCCTGCAGAAAAACCGATGGTAGAATGGAGACGGTAATCTTGCTCGGAAACAATATGCTCCTGCAGAATGTTGAACTAATGTGTTGGATGGGTCTGCATCTATTTCTTCATTTGTCTTTGTTTTGTGGTGTAAAGCTTTGTTGTAGTCCCTGAGCAGTCTGTTGAATGACTCTGTTGCCTTAAATATCTGTATGTTTGGTGTGTTATGTACAGCGGCTGCTTGCCGAGTTGAGTCTCATTTAGTTGGTTTTGTGTAAACCTTTGAGTGTTTTCTTAGAATTTGTGCTGTAATGATAATTATTGCTGCTGTTGTTGTAATCTTTAAAAAAAAGGGGGCCGTTTGCTTATGTTAAGATTGACAAAAAAGTACATAGCTTTCTTTTCATCTTGCTTGTATAAATAGATCTTGTTTGGATGAATCGCTTTCTTTACACTGTCAAGTACCTAGTAAGCATGAAACTTACATGCAAAACTCACCGTTGAATAATTGCTATGCCAAAAGAAAAATAGTAATTCTGTGATTGCTGGGGTTGGAGAATAGGAAAACACTTAAATGATTCTAGCAACCTACTAAGCTCAGTAAAAAAAGTTAAAAAAAAGGCAGTATCGTAGGAATATATATATATATATATATATATAT
>BQKN01000383.1:310071-328047 GCA_022839385.1 Asparagus kiusianus | reverse complement strand
ATAACAATTTTAACTTGTCTTCCACTAAGGACCCGTTTGGATAATAGAAGTATTGGAAGTAAGTAGTAGGTTATAAAAATAACTTTCAAAACTATGAAGTAGCTAGTAGTGAAACTAGCATTTTTTTGTTCATATATTTTTAGAAGTAATGGAAGTAGAACTCCTTCCTCTTAATTTACTTTTTTTTTTGTTTGGATAACATTTAGAAATATTACTAGGAAGTAATTAACACAAGTTGCCTCCATAATTTCAAAGCCACGTCACGCTCTTTAATTTGATCTAACACGTTACAACCAGTTTCATGCCGCTATGACCCCTCGCCACTTGAGCGCAAGAAGAATCCTTCAACCACATAGCTTCAAAATAATTGTTTACCTCTCACCTACGATGAGACTCCGGATGACCATAAATTCCTATGAATCTCCAATTTCCCTCCTCCCTCGCTCCTTTGATCATAACATCAATATGGTATTTAGACAAAGAATTAATAGACAAACTGTTCTCTTCATCCCAAAGAAAAGCTGGCCGACGGTCATCACAAATTACTACAAAATAATTGTTAAAATTAAGAACAAGTTTATAAATAAAAAGTTGTTAGAAGTAACTAATAAAGGAAATATTAATAAAAAATTATTTATTTCCTAATTAATATTCATTTCAACTACTTCGGAGCTACTTCTGAGTATTTAGGATTGAAAAAATATTTTGGAAGTAAGGATGATATGTAGGCGCTACATAAGCGTTTAAGAAAGTATTGGAAGTAAGTTTTTCAAAGAACCAAACACACTGTTTTGCTTGGAAGTGGCAGAAGTAGCCTCTACTTTTTTTACTTCAGCTACTTCATAATTACTTCCGTGCAAACAAATAGGCCCTATGTGAAGGCACGTGAGGTTAAGTGGGTTTTGGTTTTTGCTCTCATGGGGTCCACGAGAATTCATGAGGAGATGTGAACGTGCTCATTTCTGCGTGAATAGATTTCTAGTGGGGGCCACGAATAGATGTGTGAAGAGATTAAGAGATCACATTCTCGTGATCGTGATAGGCCCACTCGATTTCTCCCTATAAATATCAATGTGCAGTTCCCTAGGGCTTTGTGCAGTGCAGAAGCGGGTTCGCGCAGAAAAGAAAAGAAAAAGTTTGCGGCTGCGTGCTAATGTGGAAGGACGGCATGCAGAGGTAAAAACCGAAGGTGATTTTTTGACTGAAGAAGAGAAAAATAGCAGAGGCTTTTCTTTGTTTTTGGCGGCTGTCTTTTGTTTTTAGAGGGATAATTGTGTGAGGGGTTTGAGAGATTGTGTGAGGGTTTAGATTGTGTGGTTATAAACCCTATTTGTATTCTCTCCCTCTATTAGTAGATCTCCCTCCTTCTTGTCCCGTGGACGTAGGCAGTTTGTCGAACCACGTAAAATTGATTTGTTTGTGTTTATGGTCATTGTAATAGTTTTTAGGATCCCTCGACAAGTCAGTCCTAGAACTGATGAAGAGAAAAGCCGATATCTCACTTTGTTGAGATATTCGCTTCAGATTCTTGTTTCCTTGGTGAGACATGAATTCTTATTGGGATCTTTCTCTCTTATTGTGTACCAGAAACTCTGCTGAAATTTCCGCTGCGCACAACAAGTGGTATAAGAGCTCAGGCTACGTTTGGGCTATTTGGAGGAGTAGATCAATTTGAAAGCTCGTCTAGGACTTTGTTTGGTGATAAAGGTGGGATCTTTTGGTAAAAGACCTATTTTTCAGTTTTAGATCTATTCTTCGTTCGTTGGTGCGTTGAGAAAGATGTTGGGGAAAGAAGGTATTTCGAGTGTCGAGGGTGGTGCTTCTGGTGCGAAGACCATTCAAAGTTTGAATATCCACTCTATGAAGATAGATGTGGAGAAGTTTAATGGCACAAACAACTTTGGATTATGGAAATGTGAGGTTTTGGATGCGCTGAACGCGCAGAATTTAGAGGATACCTTGGAGTTAGATGACAAGCCAGATGACATTGAAGAGAAGGTTTAGAAGAAGATGAATCGAACGGCGTGTGGTATGATTAGGTCTTGTTTGACTCAAGATCTAAAATATGATGTGATGAATGAGACTTCTGTAAAGAAGATTTGGAAGATTCTTGAAAGCAAGTATCTGATAAAGAGTGTTGAGAACCGCTTGCATTTGAAGATGAGACTTTATCGTTTTCAGTTGAAGAAGAGAACCTCAATTAGAGATCACATGAACACCTATACAAAGCTTCTTGCGGATTTGGCGAATGTGAATGTCATTATTGAAGATGAGGACAAGGCGTTGCTGTTATTCAGTTCCTTGCCTGACGAGGAATATGAGACCTTCGTCCTTACTCTGATTAATGGGAAGGCATCTCTTTCGTATAATGAGGTCACTGCTGCACTGGTGAATTATCAGCTTTAGAAGAAGGATAAGAAGACTTCGATTGAGTCGGTAGCAGAGGCGTTGGTCGCAAGAGGAAAGAATCCGAACCGAAAGAATTGGAAGTCACAGTCTAGAGTAGGAAAAGATCAGTGTGTTTGGTGCAAGGAGACTGGTCATTGGAAGAAAGACTGCTCAAAGCTCGACGAATGGATGAAGAATAAGCAGAAGGGAAAAGAAAAGCAACCATCATCAAAAGCAAACATCGTATCGGATGGTAATAGTTCTGACTCTTCTATTTATTCGCTTTCTATCAGTCCTACATGGAGCTATTCGGAGGAATCCTAGTGGATGTTGGATAGTGGTGCGACCTATCATGTGTGCCCTAAAAGGGAATGGTTCTCCAGTTTTGAGAAACTAGATAGTGGTGTGGTGTACATGGCTGATAACCATGCATGCCAGATCCTTGGGATAGGAATAATTCGCATAAAGATGTTTGACGAGATTGTTAGAGAGTTAAACAATGTAAGATATATTCCTTCTTTGAGGAAGAACTTGATCTCGATTGGAGCTTTGGTTGGAGAGGGTCTGAAGGTTCGTGTTGAGGACATGGTTCTCGAGATTGTGAGAGACTCTCGTATTTTGATGAAGGACGTCAGGAGGAATAATCTGTATTACTTGACTAGAGGTATAGTGGCAGGTGAAGAACTGACGACTTCTGTTGATTAGACTAGACTGCGACATTTGGGGCTTGGTCATTCCAGTATTGATTCCTCGTATAGATTGAAAGAGGGTGCAAAAACCTGTAGTTTGAAGTCCAGTGAACATGTTGATGTGAGCAAGAAGACCGAGGTGAAGTTTGACACCTCTATTCACTATGCTAAGGGTCGTTCTAGAGGAGTTCACATATGGATGTTTGGGGGCCTTCCAATAGGGCATCATTGGGAGGTAATAGATGTTTGGTTTCCTTTGTTAGTGGCTGTTCTAGGTGTGTTTGGGTTGAAACCAAATCCTTTTTGGAGAAAGTCGTAGTAGTATCCAACAGATTGAAGAAGTGTGTGATAGACAGAGAGGTGAAGGTACTCCATTTTGGTTTTGGTAGGAGGTACAAGATGGACCTGTTTCTGTATTGGAGCCGAGCTCACGGTATTTTTAGACACTTCGTTAGAAAGGAAATCTTAGGGCAACTTGATAGGGTGATAATTTTGGAGAACCGTGCCTTGCTGGAGGAGGATCGGTGTTTGTGGTCGAGCAATAGTTTGCAGAAGATGTTCTGGACCGAGGCTTCGACATATTTGAGTCATTCTATTAAAGAGTTGTCAACTACTGTGATTGGAGGTAAAACTCCATTGGAAGATAGGTCTGGTTGTGTCACTTTGGATGAGGCTTCGATGAGGGAGCTATTTGACTCTCAGCAGGTGGAGAGTTTTAGACAGACCTTAGATGTATCGCAGCGGATGGAGAGTGATGCTACTCCATATTGGGTGAAGATTACTCCAGATCATACTGCATCGGTTGGGATTCTAACTGAGGTGACACAGTTAAGGGATCAATTTATTTTGGATGCAGATGATGAATTGGGTTTTGATTCAAGTGCAGCCGATAGATGCAGTTTGGATATGACCATTGGTTCACCTCAGGTGGAGGTGTTTGAGGCTATTGGAGGTGCTATCAGCCGCAGAGTTGATGATATTAGAGAAGGGTTGCGAACTCTTCTATTGGATTGAGGTCGTTCGTGGCCATTTGGGTGAACTACGTGAAGGCTTGATTCTTTGGGCAAGAGGATATGTAGGTAGTCAGTTTTGATGCAGCCGATTTGGTGAGTTGATACCAACATTTAGAGAATGTTTGTATTCTCATTTGGGTCTTGACTTGTTGTGGATTAAGTCCGTTGTCGTGAATTTTTTCACTTCGTACTGGACGCAACAAGTGAGACATTTGTTTGGTTGGTGTCGGCTCAGTTTTGATAAAACTTCGCCGAGGTGGAGAATTGTGAAGGCACGTGAAAGGCTAAGTGGGTTTTGGTTTTTGCTCTCGTGGGGTCCACGAGAATTCGTGAGGAGATGTGAACGTGCTCATTTCCGCGTGAATAGATTTCTAGTGAGGGCCACGAATAGATGTGTGAAGAGATGAAGAGATCACGTTCTCGTGATCGCGATAGGCCCACCCGATTTCCCCCTATAAATATCAATGTGCAGTTCCCTAGGGCTTTGTACAATGCAGAAGGGGGTTCGCGCAGAAAAGGAAAAAAATCAACCGAAGCTTCATAATTGCACACAAAAACCTAGGAACTTTTAGGATATTTATAATGTTTCAATCGGGTGGGCCATCAAACACAGCCGCTGGAGAACTTCTTTGATCACATCGTGGCCCCCACATGAAAAATCACATTCGGTTTTAAACTCATGGACAACTACTAGGACAACTGCTTCATTCACGTAATGGTGGGCCCCCTCACATTGATAATTCTCCACCTCGGTAAAGTTTTCCCAAAACTGAGCCGACACCAACCAAACCAAATGTCCCGCTTGTTGCGTCCAGGACGAAGTGAAACAATTCACAACAACGCACTCAATCCATAACAAGTCGAGAACCCAAATGAGAGTGCAAACACTCTCCAAATGTTGGTATCAACTCACCAAATCGGTCTCACCCCTATCAAATAATCCAACCCGGTTGCATCATAAAGACTGCCTACATATTCTCTTGCCCAAGGAATCAAGCCGAACGTAGTTCACCTAAATGGCCGCGAACGACCTCAATCCAATAGAAGAGTTCGCAACCCTTCTCCAATATCATCAACTCTACGGCTGATAGCACCTCCAATGGCTTTAAACACCTCCACCTGAGGTAAACCAATGGTCATATCCAAACTACATCTATTGCACTCGAATCAAAACCCAACTCATCATCTGCATCCAAAACCAAATGGTCTCCAAACTGTGTCACCTTAGCTGGAATCCCAAATAATACAGTATGATCTGGAGTATGTGGGAAAATCCCCACCCAATGTGAAGTAGCATCAATCTCCACCCGCTGCGATACATCTAAGGTCTGTCCAAAACTCTCCACCTGCTGAGAGTCAATTAATTTCCTCATCGAAGCCTCAACCAAAGTGACACTATCAGACCTATCTTCCAATGGAGTTTTACCTCCAATCACAGCAGTTGACAACTCTTTAATAGGATAACCCAAATATGTCGAAGCCTCAGTTCAGAAATTCTTCTGCAAACCATTGCTTGACCACAAACATCGATCCTCCTCCAGTAAGGCACAATTCTCCAAATTTACCACCCTATCTAGTTGCCCCAAGATTTTCTTTCCAACGAAGTGTCTCGAAATGTCGGGAGCTCGGCTCCAATACAGAAATAGGTCCATCTTGTACCTCCCACCAAAATCAGAATGAAGTACCTTCACCTTTCTGTCTATTACACACTTCTTCAATTTGTTAGAGACTACTAGGACTTTCTCCAATGGGGATTTGGTTGTAACCCAAACACGTCTAGAACAGTCACCAACAAAGGAAACCAAACGCCTATTACCTCCTAATGATGCTCCCTTGGAAGGTCCCCAGACATCCACGTGAACACCTTTAAAACGACCCTTAGCACGGTGAATAGAGGTGCCAAACTTTACATCGGTCTTCTTGCTCACATCAACATGTTCACTGGACTTCAAACTGCAGGTCTTCGCACCCTCTTTCAATTTATGCAAGGAATCAATACTGAAATGGCCAAGCCCCAAATGCCCCAATCTAGTCGAATCAATAGAAGTTGCCAGTTCTCCACCTGCCACTATACTTCCAGTCAAGTAATACGGGTTATTCCTTCTGACGCCCTTCATCACAATCTGAGAGTCTTACATAATCTTAAAAACCTGGTCCTCAACACGAACCTTCAGACCCTCTCCAACCAAAGCTCCAATCGAGATCAAGTTCTTTCTCAAAGAAGGAACATAACTCACATTATTTAACTCCCTAACAGTCCCATCAAATATTTTGATGCGAATTCTTCCTATCCTAAGGATCTGGCATGCACGGTTATCAGCCATGTACACTACACCACTATCCAGTTTCTCAAAACTGGAGAACCATTCCCTTCTAGGGCACACATGATAGGTCGCACCACTATCCAACATCCACTAGGATTCCTCCGAATAGCTCCATGTAGGACTGATAGAAAGTGAATAAATAGAAGAGTCAGAACTATTACCATCCGATACGATGTTTGCTTCTGATGATGGTTGCTTCCCTTTTCCCTTCTGCTTATTCTTCATTCATTTGTCGAGCTTTGGGCAGTCTTTCTTCCAATGACCAGTCTACTTGCACCAAGCACACTGATCTTTTCTAATTATAGTATGTCCTACTCTAGACTGTGACGTCTAATTCTTTCGGTTTGGACCCTTCCCTCTTGCGATCAATGCTTCCGCTACCGGCTCAACTGAAGCCTCCTTATTCTTCTTTCGAAGCTGATAATTCACAAGTGTAGCGGTGACCTCACTATACGAAAGGGTTGCCTTCCCATTAATCAAAGTAAGGACGAAGGTCTCATATTCCTCGTCAGGCAAGGAACTCAATAACAACAACGCCTTATCCTCATCTTTAATTATAACATCCACATTCGCCAAATCCGCAAGAAGCTTTGTGTAGGTGTTCATGTTATCTCTAATTGAGGTTCCCTTCTTCAACTGAAAACGATAAAGTCCCCTCTTTAAATGCAAGCGGTTCTCAACACTCTTTGTCAGATACTTGCTTTCGAGAATCTCCCAAATCTTCTTTGCAGAAGTCTCATGCATCACATCATATTTTAGATCTTGAGTCAAACAAGACCTAATCATACCACACGCCGTTCGATTCATCTTCTTCCAAACCTTCTATTCAATCTTATCTGGCTTGCCATCTAACTCCAATGTATCCTCCAAATTCTACGCGTTCAACCCATCCAAAACCTCGTATCTCCATAATCCAAAGTTATTTGTGGCATTAAACTTCTCCACATCTATCTTCATAGAGTGGATATTCAAACTCTGAATGGTCTTCGCGCCAGAAGCACTACCCTCGACACACGAAGCACCTACTTTCCCCGACATCTTTCTCAATACACCAACGAACGAAGAATAGATTCAAAACTGAAAAGATAGAGTCTTTTACCAAAAGATCACACATTTATCACCAAACAAAGCTCTAGACAAGCTTTCAAATCGATCTACTCCTCCAAATAGCCCAAGCGTAGCCCGCGCTCTGATACCACTTGTTGTGCGTAGCGAAAATTTCGGTAGAGTTTCTGGTGCATAATAATAGAGAAAGATCAATAAGAATTTCTGTCTCACCAAGGAAACAAGAATCTGAAGCGAATATCTCAACAAAGTGAGATATCGGCTCTTCCTCTCATCAGTTCTAGGACTGACTTGTTATGGATTGAGTCCGTTATCGTGAATTGTTTCACTTTGTCCTGGACGCAACAAGTGGGACATTTGGTTTGGTTGGTGTCGGCTCAGTTTTGGGAAAACTTCACCGAGGTGGAGAATTATTAACGTGAGGCGGCCCACCATCACGTGAATGAAGCAGTTGTCCATGAGTTTAAAACCGAATGTGAATTTTCATGTGGGGGCCACGATGTGATCAAAGAAGTTTTCCAGCGGCTGTGTTTGATGGCCCACCCGATTGAAACATTATAAATACCCTAAAAGTTCCTAGGTTTTCGTGTGCAATTGTGAAGTTGCGGTTGATTTTTTTTGGAGCAAGCGCTAGAAAGGCTAAGTGGGTTTTGGTTTTTGCTCTCGTTAGATTGTGTGATTATAAACCTTAGTTGTATTCTCTCCCTCTATTAGTAGATCTCCCTCCTTCTTGCCCCGTGGACGTAGGTAGTTTGCCGAACCATGTAAAATTAATTTGTTTGTGGTTGTGATCATTGTAATAGTTTTTAGGATCCCTCGACAAGTCAGTCCTAGAACGGAAGAGCCGATATCTCACTTTGTTGAGATATTCGCTTCAGATTCTTGTTTCCTTGGTGAGACAGGAATTCTTATTGGGATCTTTCTCTCTTATTGTGCACCAGAAACTCTGCCGAAATTTTCGCTGCGCACAACACCCTAAAGGTGTCTTGAATGTAAAGGTTAATTCAAAGAAAATCTGTACCTATAAATTCAATAGCATTTATTACTCGTCATCTCCTATATAAGTATTTGTCATCTCTCAACTAGTAGGAAAAAAAGTTTATTTGCAATTTATTCTTCTCAACATGATAATAGCGTTGAGGATCATGAACAAGTTGAGCAGTGATGGACCAATTCGAGTTAGTTAGATTGTGGTTTTTAAGGTAATTGTACACACTCCATGTAACATGTACTTTCGAACGTATGATCTCTTAGTTCGATTTAGATAGATAGACTCCTCTATGTTGTATGGTGAACTGTTCGTAGTGAGTTTGTAGTAAAGATGAAGGGCTTGTTTAGATTGGGGGCAACGAGGGGTAGAGGAAGTTATGACACACTTTATCCTTGTTTGGGAATGAATTTATGCTAGGTAATGAGAGAAAAGGAAAGGTAAAGGAGCGGAGAAAAACTAAGGCTTTGCCTCGTGCCCCCCCCCCCCCCCCCCACCCTCCCCGAACAACGCAAGAAAAAACTGGGTTTATTTGGATTTTGAGCGAGAGAAGGGAAGTCACGGGAACCCAGGAGAAGTTTAAGTTAAGGAAAGATAATGAACATGTAAAACTTATTTGGAAAATTAGTAAGGAGAATTAAAGGGAACTTATTTCATCCCGTATGAAAAGTGTAATATAGTGAAGGAAATGGAATGTAATATACATAAAATGACATAAATATCATTGCATGTTATTAAGTTATGTTGTTATTAGATCTTGATAGGGGGTAAATTGGTCTCTCTGCAATTACTTTGCTCTCCTCATTTACCTTCACCCTGGTTACACCTAAATTTGGGGGGAAGAAAAAATAAGGTTTTCTGCCCTCATAGACATTCACTTCTCCCTCACTATCTAGCCCAATTTGATTCCCGAACAAAGCTAAAGCCCATCATAATTTTTCCTACCCCTCATTACCCTCAATCCAAAACACACCCTCGAGGTGTAATGAGGGTGAATGAAACTTCTAAAATAAAAAAATTTATGGAGAGACCCTTTTTACCCTCCGTGTAATGTAATTTCTAATAATAAAATAATTTAATAGCATGTGAGGTTATTTTCATAGTTTTACCTACATTCCCCTCTCTCCCCTTCACTTTATTACATTACACTTCCAAACGCGGTGAAATGAGTTCTCCTTGATTCATCTTTACTAATTTCCCAAATAAATTTTACACGTCTCTCTATTTTTTCTAAACTTAATTTCTCCTATATTTCCTCAACTTTGTCAAAATCCAGACAAGCCCGAAGTAAACGGGTTGCTTTAATAAACCGCAAAATTCCCAAACCCATAACGGGTTGAGATTTCGGGTACCGATCCACCTGAAGCCCTAATAAAAGCCGGCAAATTTGTCTCTTTTGCAAATAAGTACCGACTATCTTTTCCTCTTACACCCTCGTCGTCCAAATCGAAGTTGGGGGGAGAAAAATGGTAACCCTAACGGAATCCGACGACAGAATAGAGCAAGAGATCGAAGAAGAAAACAAAGGAACGATCGACGATCGACAGCCCTCCGCGACGCGAAACCCTAACCCTAGATCGGTGAAGACGAAGGTCCCAGAAGTAGAGGTCCATCTGTATCGGAGCGGCAAAGGCCCGGTCGAGACCTTCAAATCGATCCTCGGGGGCTGGGATCAAGATCAGCTCGAGGTCCAAGACATCCTCGACAAGTACGGGTTCAAATCGATCTTCGCGTTTACTCCGGGTTCGGGTCGAGGGGTTCCGATTCGATTCAGTGCGAGGAACGGGAGATCGATCCTTACGTATCGTGATGGATCTGTTATCTATGTCGATGGAGAGCCAAAGGTGAGATTTTTATTTTTATTTTTTCATTTTCCCCCTTGAATTTGATTAGGAATCTTTGTTCAGCAAGTTTTTGATTATGCATATCTTCACTTTAAAAATCAACTTTTCAGAATTTTCTAAAAAATATTATAAATTTTAACGCTTGGTACATGATTAAAAACAGATGAAAATTCATTAGAAATTTTGGTTTTCGATAGGTCATGTGTATTACATCACATCCAACACTATGTGCTTTCAATTTAGAAATCAAAAGTTTGGGTGTGTAGTTATTAGGAGCCTTCTCATGATAGTTGTGAGGAACCTTCCCCATGTCTCCAAATGGCGACCTTTGCGGTTCCTCTCACGTAGGTAGGACCTCCAAGCAAGGTTTTGAATATCAAATACTTGGAGAACATTAGATGACTAAAATTCATATTGGATTGTGGATATCAGGGGTATGTGGTAAATATTGAAGTGCTATTTAAATGACGAGCATATATATGGAGAATTTTTTTTAAAAGTCTATTTTTTAAAAATAATAAGCAAAATCGACCCTTTTATGAAAATATTGGTCGATTTTGCTAAATACCGACCTTAAAAGCCCCTGTAATTAGTCGCTAATTATAATTACGGTTAATCTGAAATGGTTGTCTCGTGTACTTTGTGCTGAAATACTTAAGGTTTAATTAATGAGAACTAAATACACATGACTAGTAGTCTCATGTATTTTAAAGCTGAATTTTTGCAAAATCGACCTCTTTTTAAAAAAGAGGTCGATTTTGCTAATTATTTTGAAAAATAGTCTTTTTTAAAAAAATTGTCCACAATATGATTTCCTAAAATTTAATGTACACATAATGAAATCTAAGCACGACATCACGACATTTCAATTGATTTTTTTGAGGCCGAAATATCACTTGATATGTTGGGAAAATTATAATATGTTGCCTAAAAATTACTGAAAGCGGTATATTATTTTGTGACAAGCCATATTGAAGGATATATCGGTCAACGTATCGGTTGATATATTGGCCATGTCGAGGATATATAGCCCAAAATTTGCTAAAAAACAATAAATAATTATTAGGCCATATCATTTCGCAGCAAGCCTTAAAAAAGATATGTCGATCGATATATCGGGCCATGTTGGGGATATTTAAAACAATGCCTCCAAGGATACTGTGACTAGATATTGTTGGCATAGACATGCAAAAAGATTTGAGTTTCTTTTCCTTAACTATTCATTTTTAATTATTTTGCAAATATGAATTATTTAAGGGGTGTAAATGTAGCCAATATTTCTTTTCCATATCTTGCAACATCTTCAAACAAATCGCAGAGATCTTTAATCTTTTTTGTTGCTTAAGGAAAAATGTGGAATTAATGTCACATATTTCGTTTCTCTTAAAAACAAATCGTGTTTATCCTTCTTCATATTCTCTTCCATTTCTCTCTTCCTTCACGAGTGATTCTGGACCATGGCGATAATTTCTTAATGGAAAATTTGAGAAATAACTCTTTTCACACAACAACAAAAGGATTTGAAGAGAAGGATGAAGAAACAGTAAGCAAATTCTATTTTATCCTTTCAAGTGTCAACAACTCTCTGCTCTTTCTTTAATTCTAGTGTTTTATTGGGCAAACATCCATTTAAGCAAGAGACTAGAATTCACAAGACACTGTGGTGTCGGTCTTCTCAGTGGGTTCTTAACGCTAGTCCTTAGCTGCATTGAAACGTCTCTGCAATGGCGACAACTATAGTACTAGGGCAACGAAACCACAATTGCCCCTTTCAGGCTGCGATTCTAACTCAATTTAATTTACTTGTGTTCTTTATTTTAGGGTTTTTTTGTTTATTTTGTAGCAATATTTCCAACAAACCCATCACCTTTTTCCTTTTGTTTATTCCATCACCTTAGCCGCAAAGAATTTTGAAGGATTGCTTCTTCACAGATGAGCTATGCATTAGTTGGCAGGTTTGATAAACTGTTGTTAAAGAACAATGATATTCCAGAAGACACCTTATACGTCGACATTTTGGATGCTAAAATTTATTATTGACCCAAACCCATCATAAATTCCATTTGATTGGGTGTGATTTTTTTTGAGAATCTAGAATGTATGTTGAAAATGAAGATCTAAAACATTGCTATTTGTTAAAGCTCCAATGGTGTCACTGTGTCAGTGATGCCTTACCTTTAGTCCAACATGGGAAAATGTGAAGAGTTATAGAGGGTTTAAATGACGGGTTATGGGGTTCAAGTGTATCACTAACTACCCAATTTTGGCAGTGAATTGAGCCAAACAATGCATTGCATTCAGTGGCTCGTACAACTTACATCACACTAACGGGCTTACAGGCCTAGGACGTAACAAATGGTATCATAACTGTTAGCTAGTCGAAAGTGTGGAGCTCAGTGCTACATTGCATGAGTGTGGTGGAAGCCACCTTTAGTGCCCATAGGAGCCACATCTGGAGTCCACATATCTTGACGGTGATACTGAGATGAATCATTGTCAATGTATCGTGCTGCGATGAGGACGTCGCGTATTTAAGGTGGAGTGGTTCTAATGCTCCAACTTTAGTCCCACATGAGAAAATGAAAAGAGTTACAGATGGTTTAAATGATGAGTCATATGGTTCAAGTGTAGCATTGGCTTAACCAATTTTAGCTGTGGTTTGAGCTAACAACACTTTGCACTCAATGAGTTCCACGGCTTACAGCACGCCAACGGACACGTAGGCCCAGGCCAGGACAATGTTTGACTTCAATTGATAGGAAATTGATGTATGCATGGAGAACTCATTTTTCTATGAGAATATAGAAAATGGTGGTGGATGCCTTCAAACTTGAAAATTCACAGTACTGATTATGGGACCTGGATGGTTTATGACCATAATTTCAATCAAGCACTTATTTGTTTCACTGATCAAAAAAATTATAAGCACAAACACATTAACGCCAACAACGAATTTTACGGTATTACAAGAAAATGGCAACAACAGATTCATATATTAAAAAGTGTAGTGTCTGCAGCTTATTTGAGATGAACATGTCTTCACATTATAAATGTACCTGGTAATGGTACAAAGGCGGCATCACTCAGTGATGTGTGTGTAAATCTTAATTATGTAAATGGTTATATGTAATAGTCTTCTGATTTATTCCTAAACATCAATATCATTCTTGAAAAGTTTTAGGAAGTACATAAAACATAATAAAAAATTGTAGGTCATTTACAATATTACTCATACTGGCTTTGTTATAATCTACATGCTCTGCTTTCGACAATGGGTATTACCCTCTCTGATTTTTAATTCTATATTTATTTTTCGATTCTTTCTGATAATTTTAACTGATGTCTTGTTGTCTGTCGTATTTAAAATTAAAAAACTTAAAGCTTTCATAACACTAAATTTGTGACTTTTGATTATATTATCTCGTCGTAAAGATGGCTGTAGGTTGTTCTGAGATTTCTTTTCAGCAGATAAATTTTTAGGACAAACCATTTTGTAAATTTAATTGTAAAAGTCAACCAATTCATTATTTAGTTACAAAAGAAGACTAATTTTTTGCGCATCTGCATCAGTTGCTAGTAGCTGGTCATTGTTTGAAATTTTTTGATTTTTCAAAACTTAGGATTGGCAAATCCCGTGCGATTATCTCTTTAACTCTCCAATCAGAAATATGCTCAGGATTGCCAATCTTTGAGATAAGTCTATATGTGGTTCGAGATATGTTTTTTTAGTAAGTTCTGTTTCTGGCCATGTGAATTTGATTTGTGGGCTCCATGCTTTTCTTTTTTGGTTGCAGGACCCTTTACTAAAACCTATTACAAAGATTATTCTCGGAGTTGCAGTGATGACTCTTATGATAGCCATCTTCATGAAGGAGACTCCAAAGTGGCTGAATATATCCAAACTCACCGATACAACCTTCCCTCCTTGGGTTATTGCTTGCATGATTATAGCTTTCACTCGCTTGAGGAAGAGAACCAAGAATTTGTTAAACAAGTTCGGGTGGTGAGAGAATGAAGTCTATTAAACTTATACAAGCTTGTGACACTTAGCACTATTTTTGTTTATCAAATTGTTCCAAAATCTTATAATGGCGGTTTTATTCTTCGATCGATAGTTTGGGGTATCTGCTCTATTTGGCCTGCGTTCTGCTCTGATGAATTTAGTGTTCCTAAGATCTTTCTTCTTCCTCCGTTTGTTTTTGTAATGGATCAGGGTTGCTGCATACATTGTATCATAACAACTGAGAAATTTGCCTGTATTCGCGATGAAAGGTTATGGATTATGACAGATTCCTGTCTTTGGCGGGTTGTTATTTGCTGAGAATTGTGTACTTTAACATACTCTTTAAGTGTTTATTGATTCATATACTTATTTTACTATTGTTTATGAAGCGCAATGCATGAACTGCTTAATTGTGATGATTATGCTAACTAGTGAAGGCTTTGTTCCATTAGCAGTCTTTTTGGTTGGAAGTGGAACTGCTGCGCAATGATGCATGGATTCTTGTCCGCGGAGATTGATCTCCTTGATGAATACAAATGAAAATACATATTGCCGAGACTCGAAATTATACAAACTTACATGCAGAAGAGAGAGAATCAGGCTTGGAGGTGAGGTTAGGGTTTGAGAGTCTTAGTTCTACCCTCTTTTTGATCACTTATCTAATCATGTATTCAAAGGACATATATAATCACATTGGTTGTTGAATCTCGCTAGAATCTCTACATCCCTGTGGTTTTCTGTTCTTTCAGTCACCAATCCGTGTGCAGGTTACCACGGATATCAAACCCCCGGGCGTGGCTAAGGGGCACCCCCTAACGTATAGCCTTAAGTGTTTCAGGAGATTAAATTCCCATTGGTGCTCTTCAGGAGAGTCGAACCTGATACCTTAGAGTACTACTCATAAACAGCATACCAACTTAGTTAGACATTCTTGGGTAAATAAGTACCTAGTTTTACAAGAGACAGAATTAGTCTCCAAAAAGAAGAGATCTATAGTGATTTGTCTAGGTGCATTATATTAATGATGCATCAAGTTGGTAGATACTATTGGACTAGTTTTTTTTTTTTTTTGTCTATAGTGATTTGTCTAGGTGCATTATATTGCTGTACTAACATGTAATGTTATAGTTTTGATGGTCAACGACAAATGGCATCAAATAAACTGTTGTAATAGAGGCCATGGACTTCTTCCAATGTATGATAAAGAGGAAAATAATTCGCATCAACTATTGGAAGTATTTCTCCCAACTGAACTCATAAATGGCATTTTATGTTTTTAAAAAAATCCAGACGCGTAACCTCATAAATCAAAGAATCTCAGACACGACTAAAACTCAGATACCCAATATAGTTCATTAAACTTTAAAGAGTTATAAATATCTTATATTAAGACCCTCTGAAATTATTGGAGCATCAACCCCAAGCAAAGATTAGTGTAATCTCCAATGTGGGGTTGGGACATCCGTGGTCAAAAAATAAATAAATAAATAAATAAATAAAAGAAAATAAAAAAGAGCAGCCATAAGCTCTCCTTCCAAGCTTTCATTCGCACCAGTTTCTGAAACCCTTTCTTAAAGAATTGTAGCAATTATTGGAGCCAATTTCATCCTCATTGTCATTCATAATGGAGGCGTTATCCCTGCAATAAAGAATCACTCAAACTTAGAAATATTTTTTAGAACATAATATGTTCAACTCATATTTCATACTTAAATCAATTATACTTCTCGAGAGTTATAGTAGCACCCAAAGATGTATTATTTTTTAGTTTCTTTGGGAAGGGCAAGTAACCTATAAAGTCATAATCTTCAAGTTATGTCTTATGCCTTTCATTAAAATGTTTTTATAACAATAAGATAACACACACAGGAACATGGTTTGATAAATATGAAAATACAAATTAAATGCTTACTTACAACCAAACGGTGGTTCCGACAATATTGATCAAGCCTTGTTAAATTAAGTAGTTTGATTGCTCTTTACCTTTGCAAGGATAAATCAAAAAGAGCCCTACTCATCTTAATCTTTCGGATTTATCCGGTTCCTTCCATTGAAAAAAATGATATTATGCACATTCTCAAAGAAAGAGGAATTAATAAAGTAATTAGCATATCAGGGTTAAATAAAGGCAATGAAATTCCAAATCCTTTTACTTTATTGGGAAAAATATGTCCAAGTCTCAAAAGTAGAAACTTCATGTGACAAGGCCCTTCATAATTTTCCCCATGTGGATCAGCCCCTTGAAGTGTGACACTTTGTACTGCAGCCCCTTTTTATTAATTATCACATGCCAGCTAAGCTAAAATTCCCAAACTATCCTTATTCTCTCTCCTCAATCTCTCGGACCCAGCACTCACATCATCTCTCTCTCTCATCTCCTCTCTCTCTCTCTCTCTCTTATCTCCTCTCTCTTTCTCTCTCTCTCTCTCTCACCTCTCTCTAAAACTAAGAGCTTTCTTAAGCTCGTCGTCCTGGCCGAGACGCACAGAGCATTAATCTATTAGCTAGAAGAATAAAAGAAAAAAAAGAAAAAAGAAAAGTAAGGAGAAGTAGAGTAGAAGGGGAATGAAAAGAAATGCCGTAATTAAGAAAGAACGAAAATGTGTATTAATGTATCTTTATGAATGAAATTGTCACGGTGCCGCCAAGCGATATTCGAAGCAATATAACGAGAGGTAGAAAATGAGCCTAAATGAAAGGAAGATACCGTGTGATAGATAATATAAAGGGCTACACACCGGCGCGACGGTAGTGAAAACGGAGACCGGAGGTGGTCGTAAAACACGCACGAAGTCGGCACGGCGCTGCTGTTTTCTGCTCGCTGCTGCCGCCGCCGAGCGATGTTTCGGATGTTAACGAGAGATATAGAGAATGAGTTAGAGCGTGATACAAATTAGAGGTGATAGGCAACATGTAGGGCTACTCACCAAAGAAGAAATAGGCGGAAATGGAGATTGGAGACGATCAGAAAGTGCGTGCGAAGTCGGCACAAAACTATAGTTTTCTGCAGTGCAATTTCTCACCATTCGGGTTTGTTCTTCGCTGTTCAGAGATTTTCGCAGCTGTCCGGGCTTACCGGAGGTGGGAGGAGGTTGCCAGGGTCGTCGGGGTGTCTCGATGGGCTCCGTCGGAGGTAGGAGGAGCTTTTCTCCGTTCCCAATAGCCTAGAACTAAGATGAATTAGAGCTAGAACTAGCTAGAACTAGAAAGATAGAAGCTAGAACTGGGGGTATACAAGCTAGAACTAGAGGAATAGAAGCTAGAACTAACGTAGAATAAAGAACTAGCAAGTGTGCATGTAAAAAACCCTTGTTGGGTTTAGAACTAGCAAGATAGAAGTTAGAACTGGGGGTATACAAGCTAGAACTAGGGGAATATAAGCTAGAACTAACGTAGAAGAAAGAACTAGCAAGTGTGCATGTAAAAAACCCTTTTTGGGTTTAGAACTAGCAAGATAGAAGTTAGAACTAGGGGTATACAAGCTAGAACTAGGGGAATAGAAGCTAAAAACTAACGTAGAATAAAGAACTAGCAAGTGTGCATGTAAAAAACCATTATTAGATTTAGAACTAGCAAGATAGAAGCTAGAACTATGGATATACAAGCTAGAACTAGGGGAATAGAAGCTAGAACTAACGTAGAATAAAGAACTAGCAAGTGTG
>BQKN01000383.1:202362-305071 GCA_022839385.1 Asparagus kiusianus | reverse complement strand
TTAATCTATCTCAACTTTAAATTTTTGATTTAACCCTATGAATTTTTCTCAATTAACCCCTCAAAACTAATATCATTGAGTCGAATTCATTATGTGATAAGTGTAAGCGTCTAAAAATGCCTATAGATGTCCACATACAGCTCGAGGCGAAGAGAAGACGATGAACGTTATCATCTGAGTCAAAAATGATTATCCGATTGGCCACTGCGCACATCAATCAGCTCGCGCACGTCAGTCAATGCGGGCACATCAGTCAACGCGTGCTCGTCAGTCAGATTGCGCACGTTAATCAGCTCGTGCACATCGGTCAACTCAAAGTGATCGAACGTACTTGTTAGGCGGCTTCAAGTGCCTAACGAGCTTGTCAGGCAGCTCCAAGTGCCCGCCGCCCTTGTCAGGCAACTCCCAGTGCCCGCCCCCTTGTCAGGCAACTCCAAGTACCTGACAGGCTTGTCAAGCAGCTCCAAGTGCCTGATGGGTTTGTCAGTCAGCTCCAAGTGCCCGCCGCCCTTGTCAGGCAGCTCCAAGTACCTGCCACGTTTGTTGGCCATATCCAAAATACCCGACGCGCTTGTCGGTCAGACCCAAAGTGCCCGATGTGCTTGTCGGTCAGATCCAAAATGCATGATGAGCATGTCGGTCGGTTCCAAGTGCCGTAAAGAAGCTAACGAGAGGATGAAGTAAGTTAGCAAATCATACAAGTCAACAAGATGATCAAATACGCAAAACGACAGAAAATACAAGTTCCGAAAAGTTAGGAAAACAACGAGAAATTTAGCAGAAGGCCAAACCCCCGCGCCAACGTGGGTCAGCCCGTGCCGACCCGCGCCCGCGCAGGTCAGACCGCGCCGACCCGCGCCCACGCGATTCAGCAACACCCGTCTCACAGATCTGATCCCTAAACACGTTTTTGACGGTTTTGAGCGGTTTTCTCAGGATTTATCTGTTCCAAGGGTTCCTAACTGACTTGATATCATCCACAAACATGGTTAGGCTATTATTGACTAAAGATATGACCAAATCCATCATTCTTATCCGAAAACCCCCAACCAAAGCCTATAAATATAGGCCTAGGGGTTTATTTCACGGAGAGGAGATCAAGAGGGCGAAACGCTGCCGAATTGGAGAGTAGAGCCACAAATTTACAGCGAGGGTTAGCAGATCTTAGTGAGTTCTTATGCATAAAGAGTGGAGTTCGAGAGATCTGAGACCCGTATTCTATTCCTCCGGATTTAAGCTTAGTCTTAATCCTGAGAAGAGTCGTAATCTCACTTGGTCGAGATTATCGCTGTAGCGAATACTTTCTTTGTGTAGTAGAAGCTTTGATTCAATAATCTGTCAACCGGATCTGATCCGCGGCGGTCCACGGATATCAACGTCCCTGGCACAGGTAAAGATCATACGCAAGTAGCGGGTGATAAACATCCGTTGCGCTGTCTGACAAGAGTTGTATTTTTTGTATTTTCATTGTATAAGGAGATCTTATAAAAAGATCAACATTTTCTTGTTTATTTGAGTTTATTATAACGACCAAAGTTGTAATAGATTCGATGGTAATGAAAACATTAACTTTTGACCAAACACGCTGGCGATCACAGTGGGAGCCGACAGCCTTTCTACGAATTCGAACAGCAGAAGTATGAGAAGTATTTGTCCTCCTCCTCCAGATCCGCCTCTCCTCGCAGACGCATGAAGGCCTCCTCTAAGAAAGATCGCTGGACTTCGGCTTCAAACGTCCAACAAGAAGATCTTTCTGCTACCGCTGCACTTGTGGCTCACAAGGCCCCGCCAGCATCCAACGAGGCCGAAGCCGCAGATCTGAACCCTTTGAACAAAGAGTTAACTGCTGAAAACGTGCTCATTCTATCAAAGAGAGCACGTCAGAGACGGCGACAACGCCTCACACGTTAGCTGGCTAAGGCCTTAGAGCCAGTTGATGGAATCCGCTATGAAGCGGATCTGAAGTCTAGGAGGCACCAACCGCCGCAATGGCGAGCGGACAACCCCTCCTCTTCCAAACAAGAGAAGAACGAATGGATCCGTGTCAAAAAGACCCGATCGACTCTTCAGGAGCAGATTCAGAAACACCGCCCATTGCTTTCACATGCAAGAATTCTTGTGCAAGAAGCTAAAAACTTGCAGAAGGAAGAAGTGAAAAAGAAGCCACTAAGACTGCATAAAGTATGCAAGCCAAAGTCTAAGATGACAGCCGAAAAGATCAAAAAATACGGGTCACTTCAATCTAACCCTCCAAGGCGCGGGTCACTTCAGTCTGACCCTCCAAGGCGAGAGTCACTTCAGTCTAACCCTTCAAGGCGCGGGTCACTTCAGTCTGACCCTCCAAGACGCGGGTCACTTCAATCTGATCCTCCAAGGCGCGGATCACTTCAATCTAACCCTCCAAGGCGCGGGTCACTTCAATCTGACCCTCCAAGGTGCAGGTCACTCAAAGATGACCCTTCAAGCCACGGGTCACTCAAGTCTGACCCGTGCCAGGACAAAGACAAAAGACGTTCTGCACGTGTTTCTCTGATTCCATCGAGTTCTGCACCTTCAGTGGAGCCCCGCGGTAGCATGGATTTGTCCTGTTTCAAGATGAGAATGGCGGATCGCCTAGGTCCTTTCCACGAGGATCGAGGTAAAGTTCCGATTAAAGAAAGCTTAGGTCCGGTGACTGAACCCCGAGCAACTACTCGAGCTGGGGGTCGCACACGGAAAACTCCTATAACTGACCACCTCGTACCGCGAGTCATAGTCCAAGAGCTCGTTAAGAATTCACGCTTACAAATACGTGTCTCTAAATGCGTGACTCTTGAGAATGGCAACAAGACGGCAAATCCCCTGAAAGAAACGTATTCATCTGACGGTGCCAACACACGATAGGTTGCTCCGATCATCTGACTGACGAGTTGTACTATCAGGCTGGGGGTACGAACAAGTCTCAGAAGAGAGGTACCCGGGAGATGGACTCTTGTTATCCGTACACCAAGTTTATCAGGGCAGTATTATCAGCGTGTAGCTGTCCCAAGACTGCTCCTAAGGGTCTCGGTATTCAAAAGGATCTCCAATGGAACGACTAAGTCCAACCCAAAGCGTTTCCATAAGAAACGATCGGTTGTTCAAGGTGACGAATTTTCGAAAGTTACGGTAAATATGGTTGATAAGGGAAAGTCGGCTCGACCTTCTAGCTCCGACCCCCTTGTATCGCATCGTCTGACTCGGCTACGCGCATGGACCACTAGACGCAGGGATTATCAGAGAATACATAGTGGATTATCCTTAGAAGATGAAGCATCAGATACGAACTCTGCCATCGCTTCTGACAATACAGTATCCAGCATAGGACAATCCCGCGAGGTGTTTATGTTCAACACCGAGCAAATGGCCAAAATCATCGAGGATGCCTTGGCTAAGTAAAAAGAGAACTTCAAGTTCAAAATGAAAACGACTATGCTGCGAATGAGGGAAGAGCATGATCAACAGATCCGAGCCTTGTCGAATCAGATAGGTGAATCCAGTCGTGGCAACAATGTCAGCCAAATAGCTAGTGATTCAGACGTGGATGAACATATCAATGCAGATAACCCTCCCGTTGACCAAAACGCTAAGGGTGACCCCAATGAGAATAACAACGTCGTAAGTGGTCCCACCAATGATGATAACACTGAGGTGGCCGCATTTTTCCTCCTCGAAATCGACCAAAGAAGGATACAGATGAGGACGAAAAGATGAAAGACCTCGAGAGTAAAGTCAACGCTTTGATGTCCGCTCGAGAGGTGAAAAGGACCGGCATTTCATGTCCCTATCCAAGAGAGTGGGAGTCGATCCCGTATCCAGTGAAGTTCAACCTGATCAACTTCACATTGTTCGATAGGAAGGGCTCGCCTACTCAGCATCTGATCTACTTCATGTCCCACTTGGGAGTAATCTCTGGCAACGAGCCTTTGCTGATTCGGTCATTCGTTGGCACCCTTTGCGGGCCTGACTTCGATTGGTACCGCCGTCTCAAGCCTGAGAGCATCAATAGCTGGGACGATATGGAGAGCATGTTCCTCGCTCACTTCTTTGATGATGACGCCAAGGTATCCATCAGGACACTCTTCGATGAGAAACAAGAATACAACGAGACGGTCGACGACTTCGTCAAGTGCTTCCGGAATAAGGCGATGAAGATCTGATCATAGAGGACTTCATCCTCCAAACCAGTCATAACAACCTCTCTTTAGATGTGTTGGAAGTTATAGGAGTAGCACACTCTAATACCTGGAAAGAGTTGAAGATGCGCGGAGAACGGGTCGAACGCTTCCTCAGAAGGAAAGACGCCAAGAGGAGCCAACCGACGGCCAACCCTCCGAACTCAAACCTCGTCTCTCTTGGTAAAGGGAAGGTCCCTACAGTTGCTATTGATGCTAATCAGACGTCACAACAGTAATCCCGAAGACAGTAAAAGACTTCAGATCTAAGACTCCAAAAAGAGTACTCCTTCAAGGATGAAGACGTTCCAGCCATTTTTGAGTCCCTCCTTGAAAACAACAAGATCAAGCTACTACCTATCATGAATCAGGAGGAATATGATAATACCTCGGATCCAAAATACCGTGCGTACCACAGGAGGATCCTTCATCCTAGTAAGGCTTGCTTCGCTCTTAAGAATAGTATCTAAATCTTGATTGAAGCCGGCGTCATAATGCTCAATTAAGTCGAATGAAGACTCTGACAAGTATAAGAGTATAAACTACTCATTCACACTCCGAAGAGTATAAACTGCTTCTCGATCATCTAACAGATGCATGATGTTAAACTACTCCCTGCATCCTCGAACCGGTATATGAGGTTAAACTGCTCCCTGATACTCCAATAGGTATATGAATCTAAACTGTTTCCTACCTTTGATGGGAAGTTCCTGGAGAATTTTATACATAATATTCTTAAGAATAACGCGGTCATCCAACTGAGTTCAATATTAGACCCAGTTTTACAAAAAGCTGGGGGTAGGTAATTCATGTAACGGGAAGTTCCCGAAAGAATTCTACATTGTGTATTTTTGGGGATAACCCGGTCACTACAAGAAAGTGATGAATAAGAAACTCTCACTCAAACTCCCGCTAAGTCTGTGCACTCAACACTCTCATTGTTAGATTCCGGACATAGTACTCAAAATTTTAATCTCCTGATCATTGACGATTATCAAACCCCTCCATGTTAAGTATTTATCACTTAACACCAGGAACTCCCTCTCAGTGATTTGTACGAATCAATACTCCCATTGTAATTTGTACTCCCACTCTTACTGTTCACTCGGTCAAACCTTCCTACAGTTAGGGCCAGCAACCAAAATCCATTCTCGATTCCTTCAATGAATGAGAGGTCCACAAATTGAGTGATCAAACCTATAAAAGTTAGGATTGTTTCAAAACTCCTCACTTGGTCAAACATTCTTATAGTTAGGACCACAACCAAAATCCCCTCTTAATTTCTTCAATGAACGAGAGGTCTATATATTGAGTGATCAAACCTATAAAAGTTAGGATTGTCTCAAACCCCCACTCGGTCAACCTTCCTACAGTTAGGACCAAAACCATAATTCACTCGCGATAAACGAGAAACCCATCTTTAGTTCGATAATCAAACCTTCCGATAGTTAGGATTATTCGAATCTTTTTGATTCTCGGAGTGGAGATCCCACTCTTAGTTTTACTCTTCAGATTCTCGAGATAGAGTTCCCACTCCGAGTCTCATTTTTAACTGGAGATAGAATATAAAATTCTTCCTCTTCGATTTTAGGAGATAGAATATAAAATTCTTTCTCTCCCATTTCGGGTTCGTTTTTGCCCCAAGAGAAGACATCATCCTTCAACTCCATAAACTGTACCTTCTACGCACGGGAAATTTTATCCTGAAGCCTAAGTAGGGATAAGTCAACCCCTAATACATGTTGCCGGTTTAGTCTTTCACCGATTGAAAAAGACACCAGAATCTAAGTCTGGGGAATTTTATCCCGAAGCCTAAGTAGGGATAAATCAGCACCTAACACGCGTTATCGGTTTAGTCTTTTACCGATTGAAGAAGATACCAGAATACCAATCTGGGGTATTTTATCCTGAAGCCTAAGTAGGGATGAGTCAACGCTTAACCCGCGTTGCTGGGTGGTTTATTCCCATAAAAACGACCGAGTCTATGTATTCAGCATCGTAGCAACAAAAATCCATGCCTTTTATGCATGGGAAATTTTATCTTGAAGCCTAAGTAGGGATAAGTCAGCGTCTAACACGTGTTGCCGGTTTAGTCTTTTACCGATTGAAGAAGATACCAGAATACCAATCTAGAGAATTTTATCCTGAAGCCTAAGTAGGGATAAGTCAGCGCCTAACATGTGTTCCGGGTAGTCTATTCCCGTGAGAAGGATAAAGTCTACGTATTCAATATCGTAACACTAAGAGGGTTAACTCTCTTAGCATAACGTCACATGCGGAACGGACTTAAACAATCCACATGCAAGTCCGATTCAAACGATAATCGGTAAAAGCACATCAAATCCGTTAAAGACTGAGGATTTGCCAAAAATCCTAAATACACGTTGCTGTTTAGTCTTTTCATAGGAGAAAGACGAAGTCTACGTATTCAATATCGTAGCACTAAAAGAGTTAACTCTTTTAACATAACATTACATACAGAACAGACTTAAACAATTCGCATGCTAGCCCGACTCAAACGGTAGTCGGTAAAGGCTCATCAAACTCATTGATGGATAAGGGTTTGCCAAAAATCCTATAAATATGAGAGTCATTGATGCATCAGCCTTATTAGATGGTCTCATGACTTAAGCATCTAATAACTTCGGGATAATATCCGTACATGCAGATGAATTGGCTTTAATAGTTGGTCCTGCAGCCCAACATTTAGGACCGCCACGCTCTAATGTCTTAAGAGCTTAAACTGTGTAGACTCCAGCAAACGTATGAGTATAAACTATGTTAACACTAATCAACACGTTACAATAAAGGTCAATGCCGGACAACGCGTTACAGTAAAGGTCGATACCGGTCAACGCATCGATAATTTCGCCAAAATAAGGCTAAAGAATAGTTTCGGATTAAAGGATGATTCTAGGGAGTTTAATTGCAATTCAGACATGAATCCCCGACGAAGACGATCAGTTCAACATCAGCTCAATGACAAGAGTTAAGTTCAAATGCTTATACATCAACTTCGGTTCAAGATTTCGACAACGGTCAGACGATAAACATAGCGTCGGAAGAACTTTATCTATTCGACAAAATACTGAATAGACTGAAAGATGAAGAGGTTAAGAATTGAAACAATCCACAGGTCCTTCTACGCGATCTCCTAAATAAATACTAAAGAGATTAACAACAAGGTCTGTCTTATCCAAAGCATTCCAGACTTCTCTATAAAAAAATGAGTCTGAAATACTTTGGAGAGGGTATCTGTAGGCATCTAAAAATGCCTATAGGTGTCTGCACGTAGCTCGAGACGAAGAAAAGACGATGAACGTCATCATTCGAGTCAAGAAGGATTATCCGATTGGCCACTGTGCACATCAATCAGCTCGCACACGTCAGTCAATGCGTGCACGTCAGTCAACGCGCGCTCGTCAATCAGATTGTGCATGCCAATCAGCTCGCGCGTGTCGGTCAACTCAAAGTGACCAAACGTACTTGTCAGGCGACTCTAAGTGCCTGACGGGCTTGTCAGGCAGCTCTAAGTGCTCGCCGCCCTTGTTAGGTAGCTCCAAGTTCCTGACGGGCTTGTCAGTCAGCTCCAAGTGTCCGCGACCCTTGTCAGGTAGCTCCAAGTACCCGTCACGTTTGTTGGTCAGATCCAAAGTGCCCGATGTGTTTGTCGGTCAGACCCAAAGCGCCCGATATGCTTGTCGGTCAGATCCAAAGTGCCCGACGCGTATGTCAGTCAGTTCCAAGTACCGTAAAGAAGCTAGCGAGCGTATGAAGCAAGTTAGCAAATCGTGCAAGTCAACAAGATGATCAAATACACAAAACGACAGAAAATACAAGTTTCAGAAAGTCAGGAAAACAACGAGAAATTCAGCAGAAGGCCAAACCCCTGTGCCAGCACGGGTCAGCCTCGGACCGAGCCGACCCGCAGGTGGCGCCGATCGGACCACGCCGACCCACGCCCGCGTGGGTTAGACCGTGTCGACCCGCATCTATGCGGGTCGGACCGCACCGACCCGCGCCCCCTGCGAGTCAGTCAATAAATGGAATAGATAGATTCGAGCCCCAAACACGTTTTTGACGGTTTTGAGCGGTTTTCTTGGGATTTATCTATTCTAGTTATTCCCAATCGACTTGATATCATCCACAAACATGGTTAGACCGTTATTGACCGAAGATATGACCAAATCCATCATTCTTATCCGAAAATCCCCCAACCGAAGCCTATAAATACAGGCCTAGGGGTTCATTTCACGGAGAGGAGATCAAGAGGGTGAAACGCTGCCGAATTGGAGAGTGGAGCCATGAATTTACAGCGAGGGTTAGCAGATCTTAGTAAGTTCTTACGCATAAAAAGTGGAGTTCGAGAGATCTGAGAACCGTACCCTATTCCTCCGGATTTAAGCTTAGTCTTAATCTCGAGAAGAGTCATAATCTCGTTGTTGGCCTTCTTGTTTTGATGATGATTTACAAACAATTTATATCTAATATTATTTGTCTAGTGTTTGTGTTTTATATTTATTCTAGGCAAACAATATGTTGGAGGATGGATGGAATATAGCTTCAACGATCATATCTAATGGAGGTTGGCGGAATAGTGGAGTGAAGCAATGTACATTCAAGTTAAAGATACAAGTTCAAGCTTCTTCCACAAATGCACTAAGTCAAGCTTATTGAAGATCAAGATCAAGCTTGGGTAATTTAGATTTTTATATTATATGTGTTGGTACTCTAAGCTCAATCATATACACACATACATGTATTTAGTTTTATATATATATATATATATATATATATATATATATATATATATATATATAAGTTTTTATTTTCAAGTTTAAATAAGAAACAAATACATATTTATATATTCATACATGTTTGTTTTTACGTGGATAAATTGGTTTGGTTTAATTTCATGCATATAAAACAAATATATATTCATATTTATACTCATATGTTTCATATTCTATTGTATTTGTGAAAATACTATATTCATTATTTATAGACTTCATAATAATAGTTTACATCTTTCTTTAAGTCTATAAAATCATTTTGTATTATTTGAAAATATGGTTAAGTTAAAATGTCAAAACTCATATGTTCACATTTTCATGTTTTGGAATATTTTGCAAAATGATGATATTTTTTATTTGGGAGGTCCTTTTTGAAAATTAGTCTTTATAGCATGTTTATTATCATGTCTACAATCATTTCCCAAAGTTTTACATTTTTTAGAATTTATTTGATATTTTAAACATGGTTTTAAAATCAGAAAATTAACTTTCAAACACGTTTTCTCATATGTCAGTTTACGGTCGACCGCCATGGTCGACCACGCCTTTGATTTTCTCTGTAGATCCATCAGCAACTTTTGCGATCGACCGTCACGGTCGACCGTCAGCTCGAAAATTCCCACGGTCGACCGCAACGGTCGACCGTCAAAGTTTCTGGAATTTTCCGAGCCTTGAAAGTGGCTCGCGGTCGACCGCGAGATTTTCATGGTCGATCGCCGTTCACTCCAACGGTTATTTTGTATAGAATCTGATTTGATTCTGTTGGTTTTTTGGTCATTTCTGTTGGGCTTTTGGCTGAGGTTTTGGGAGGCTATAAATACCCCATTGATCTAAGTTCTCATTACAATCCAAGAAGTTTTTAAACAAGAGTTTAACAAGGGTTTAAGTTTGTTTAGTGTTTGTTTAAAAGAGTTTTGTTTGTGAAGAAGTTTTACACAAGTGGAGGAGATCATCTACATTCCTTGGGCTTCATTTTAATCCATCTCTCCATCTTGTTTTTCAGAGAAGAATTTCTAAACTCCATACTAGCTTTGTATTAATTCTTTGTTGTTTATCATTTTCATTAAGCTAGTATTTTCAATTGAGTTTAGTTGATTTGATTTCACTCATTATTTACACACACCCACTTGAGCTTATTGTATTTACATACATTGTATATTTGGGTTGGTGAGAGTTGTAACAATTGAGTGTGAGCTTTCATTGTGTTCTCATCCATACTAGAGAATAATTATTTATTGTATTTGTGCTTATTGTGAGATTCACTTTGTAATATACTTGTACACCGAGAGAAGTGTGTGACGAGAGTCGGGGATCATCCCAAGAGGAGTGGCGTCGGTTGACGAATCTAGGGAGATGTTGTATCCGAGCACTTGAGGGAGACATGTTTAGTTCCAACACTTGAGAGGGTGTAGAATGGGATTACAAGAATGTGTGAGTTGTAGAGTTTTCGGTAAACTAGAAAACCGTATTGTGAGGTGTAAATGTTGTTCGGGTAAACGTAGAAAACCCGGTTGTGATAGTGGATTTCTCCCCAGGAGTGGGGAGCGGAGACGTAGGACGGAAGGTCCAAACTCCGTGATCATTTGATTGTGTTTGAGTGTGCTTTGGAGTTTATTCTTATTTGTGCTCATTGTTCATATCGTCATTGTCTCATTATTTAGGTTGCCCACTATCTAGTTTCATATTGTTTACCCTTATGTTAGTTTCATATCCTTGCATATATATCTCATAGTATATCTCATTGCTAGGATATATTCTTTTATTCACATTACATATTCTTGCACATAACTCTTTGTATATTTATCTTGTAAGAATAATTTGTTAATTAGTTTTAATTGGCATATAATCGGATTAGATTAGCATAAGACCCTAATCAACTCCCCCTCTCCCTCTAGGGTCTAACAATTGGTATCAGAGCTTGGTGCTCTTTGATTTAAGCTCTAATCGTCTTGAGTTAAAGATCCAAGTTATTTTTTTGTGCTAATCTTGTTTTGATTGAATTTATATCTTGCTTGCATATTTTTACAAATTATGGATATGAATGATGCATCTTGTTTAGGCTATGATTCTAGTATTGCTCCTAAATTTAATGTTTTCCCCTATACTCAATGGTGTTTTAGATTCAAAATATTTGTTCAATCTAAAAATATCGATTTATGGGAAGTTATTGATTGTGCTTATATTGTGCCCATGTTAGAGAAATCCAAGTGGAGCAAACATGATAAAAGAATGTTTACAATGAACAAGATTTTGTTATAATATTTGCTAAATGCTCTTAATTTATCTATGTCTAACAAGTTTGTTTATTTTTATAGTGCTTACAACTTATGAAAACTTATTGAAGCACATCAAGGGGACTTGGAGATGATCTGACAAGCTTTGAAAGATCCCGCTTCAAGTTCATATGGAGCATCATGCACACGGTCACTAAGCGATAGCCCTAGTGAGGTTTGCGAGTTCGAATCCACTAATGATTTATCTAGTGATGAACTTGCTTATGCTAGTAAAAAATTATTGTATGCCTATAACAAATTGCATAAAGATTTTATTGATTTACAAAGCAAGCATGAAGATTTAAAATCCGATCATGAGTTGTTAGCATCTAAGTTTGAAACTATTTCTAATAAAAATGTGATCATTAAAGAAAACAATAAAAAATTAAAATTGGATCATGTTTCTTTAACTTCAAATGTTGCTAGCTTAACTCATGAAAAAGACTTTGTGGTCAATGGAAAAACAAATGACTCAAATCTACACGAAAAAAATCTTTTATATTTTTCAAGACGAGCTTCAACCTAGCTTAATGTATAACATTGAGCTTGTAAAAGAAAATGAAAGAGAAAGTACTTTCCAATTGAATTTTTGTGGTCATGATGAAAGATTGAGACATATTATATATTGCAAAATAACTAAAATGGTCAGTTGTTCGTGTCTCATGTTTGAATTCAAGGGCATTTCATACCGACATATCTTGGCATATCTTAAAATTACCGATCACAATGAGTTACCAGAGCAATATATTCTAAGAAGATGGTGCCGAAATGTCAGAAAAAGGGTTGTTCTTAGAGATGGTAATATTATTGGAGATAATAGCACAATTAATTTTGCTTCTCGTTTTAGTGAACTAAATTGCTTAGCTAATGAAATGGTCGAAAAGGGGCTATCTTCTAATGATGCATATGAATTAATGCGTGAAATGATGATGGATGCTATTAATAAGGTGCAACGTTTGAAACTCATCAATGATGAAGAAATTGGACAAGATGTGGAAGGATATTATATGAATGTGGAGTGTTCTCAAGATATAGTTCATGAACCAAGTCAAGCAAGAACAAAAGGAAGGCCTAAAGGGAAGAGGTTAAAGCCATCGAGAGAGATCCGCAAATGCCAGCCTAGGAAATGTAAATTGTGTGGAAAGCAAGGACAAAATCATGATAGCAGAAATTGCCCTCTAAAGTTGTCAAGGTAATGTATCATTTGTTTTAGTAATACGAATGCTATTATTTTTTTTAAACTTTTTTTTAAGTTGCTGCAATGATCTTTAATATGTTTTGCTATCATCAATTTTTTTAGTGATTCAATGGAACAAGATAATATTGATGAAGCCACTGATGATTTAGAAGATTCCTCTGAGGAAGGTAATGGTTAATTGATACAAAATAACTTTAGATCATATTATTGTTTTATCGAGCTGGGTATTAGCCTCAAATGAGCTTGCTTGTATCAACTTTTTTTTTTAATATCTATGCTTATGCTCGGTATATATAGCGAGTAATTGTGGGGGCTCTGAAAGATACAGGTTCAGGTCATTCTGACATTCGTGTACATATATATACGCCCACGTAGAATCATTTATTTCTCTTTGTCCATTTTATTCTCCATTTATACTATTGATGCATTGATCTGAGTTTCAGGTCCAACTTGTATAGCACACATATCTTGACCATACTAGTCCAAGAAACTGACTGGTGTACCCCCCTTTTTTTTATTCACCTGCTTTGTTTGGCGTACAATGCTTAGAAAGATAACATGGCTTGTTTGATGCTTCTTGTATTCAGATATATCCGATAGTATGTAGCCAAACCAGCCCTTTTCATCTTCTGTTTTGAATTAATTTCTTCAGTTCTAGAAAATAACCCAATACAGTATGATGCCATATACGTGACCTCTTAGAAATTTGTTTCTTGCACTGTACCTATTACTCAATAGTATAAATGATCTTTAATATTGTGATGAAGCAGAGAACAAAACAAATAATGTGATTTTTATATATGTGATGAAGCACTTTGTTAAGTGCCCAAACATATCACTATTGGTTTAATAGTTTTCGTCTTGCCTCCCTCTTTCGCAAATACTTGGTAGCTTCAATACTGTCGCGGTGAGCATATTGGTTGTCGCTAAGTTCCCAACCATGCACAAAGTTCGTCTCTTTGGAATCAATTCTGGTCAATAGTAAGCTTGTGTAATGTTGCAGATATCATCTTTGTAAGCTTGTGTAATGTTGCAGATATCATCTTTGGTATCTATTTAATTTATATAGAATTAATGCGTAAAAAACTTCAAGAAATGTTATTGTGCTGTTTTCTGATGACAGAATGTCAGTAGAGGTTCATCCACGTTATTCTTATACTCCTTATAATCTCCTTATTTTCTATTGCTGGAGCCAAGGATCAATTGACTGAGAGCAAGCATGTTGTAGGTTATGTACAACTTTATGTACCTCTGATCAAATAAAACTTTGTATATAAGCTTTTAAAACAATTACTGTATCAATTTTCCTCTTTGGTATTTGATGTCACAACTTGCTGGGGCAGTATTAAAATTGGAGTATAAATTCCTTCTTCTTGGTCATCACGCTCACTACCACATATTTGTTCTAACGCAACGGTTCAAAACCGTTACGCTAGTCATGGAATCGTCGCCCTTGGGCAAGTGCGACGGTTCTCAAACCGCCTCATATGCTGCCGTTGCCCTACCTCTACCGTAACGGTTTTGAACTCTATTGCGACGGTTTTTTGAACCGTTACCCCCGCATCTAACGCAACGGTTTTAAAAGGCAAGCGGTTTTTAAGCCATTGCAATGGTTTTGATTGAGCTATTGCGACGGTTTTTAAACTATTGCAACAGTTTTGATTGAGTTATTGTGACGGTTTTCAAGCTACTGCAACGGTTTTTTTAGCTATTACAACAGTTTTAAAAGACCTAACGCAACGGTTTGGATTGAGCTATCGCAACAGTTTTGATTGAGCTATTGCAGCGTTTTTTATTGAGCTATTGCAACGGCTCCGATTGAGTTGTTCTTGGTTCCCTATGTCAAAATCATATAGTGTTCAATTATCTGGACAATCTTTTTAAGAACATGGCCCAAGTCAAATTTAAATACACAATATCAAAGTGAAAATGTTGAGCATAATCAACCATAATGATAAGTGCCAACATACATCGGTATAGTATAAAAACTACAAAGTATAAAATCCACACTACCAACATTTCAGCTTAGAAAATATCGTACCGAACTAATATTCAAACAACATCAACATTTGATTACAAAACATAAAACTTCTCGGTCAAAGACTTTATATTCTCTATTTGTTTCCAAAAACTTGTGCCTCAATGTCAAATACTCACTAGGAACCTGTCAGCCTCAATCGCCAATTTCGCCAATTTCACTAGGAACCTGTCAAATACTCACTAGGAACCTGCAATTTAGGGAAGTAATTGATTTATTAGTATAAGTGTAAACTTACATAACAAAATCAGAGAATTTCAAAAAAAATTGTTACTTACAAGCAACAAGTAAAAGAGTGCTTATATAACCTTGATTTGCCCATTTGTACCAGTAGCAGCTGCAACTAGCCCTGAACCCCCCCTTGGGTAATCGAGAATAAAGTTTTGTTGCATATGCTTTGAGGATTCTTTTAAACACCTGATCATGTAAATGATATCATATTATATTAAAAGCTACCATGTAGAAAATATTCTGAATGGATCACAAATAACATGCTAAAAAAGTTCATAGCACAAAGACCTGCTGTACTCGAACAATGGATTTTTGTCCATGGTCCAAAACAATAATTTAAGTTCAAGATAAAAATAGAAGACATATGTTTCTCATCAACAGCTTTTACTAAAACGAAGTAACGATTTTAAGTGTTTAATACAAAATATCCTGAGGTTCAGATTTACATGAGGAACCAAGCACTGCGATAGCCATTCATGAAGCTCTTTGATTCAGCCTCTTGCTCGACTTCGAAAGGCAAGTGAGTTTGATTCACTGACATCCTCCTAACGTGACGAGCTCTTCAATAAATGATCAAAATTTGCTCATAAATGAAATATGAAGCGAATAATAACTATGATAATAATTCAAGATATCCATTCACATTCAAGGCCATCAGCACTTTTCTCTTGCAAAGATCTGTGCAGAACTGCAAAATTATATAACATAGTACATTGGTTTTGCTAGACACCAAATATGAATATATTAGTTAATATTCAGTAAGTCGGCTTCCTCTGCTACTAAACCCCGTACAATGATCAAAACATACATCCAAAATCAATTGTAAATGTATATATGTTCATCAGCCTATCTTCATTTTATCAGTTTGTTGTTCATTAGCCAAATTAAACATACTGACACTTTTACTACCTAAGCCCTACGCTACAGAGAAAAATCAGAATCTGGGTGCAATATTTAGTCAAGATTTCAAGCTTTTCTCCAATAAAAAAAACAACACAGAAACTTTTGCGTTCAACGCCATTATTTAGTCAATATTTCAAGCTTCATAGATTCATAAGGCCCCTAGCAACCTATAATCTGCAGCACACAAGGTTTTCAGTCATGGAAAACTCTGCACTCTAAGCTCCTAGGGGCTAACTTATTTTGACCATATTGAAATAAACTTATCAACTTTTAACTTTCACACAAACACATGAAGCACATTAGTTTCTACCAAAAAAGAAAAAGGAAAAAAAGGGAGAAGACGAGATTTACAACATGATGATGACCTATTAAGGACGCGATGATGCAAGTAAGTCAAGTGGCTAAACAGGTACATAAATGACATGTCACTTTATTACATACTATTAGATATCAGACACATGCGACCCTAAACAGCACAAGATAATATTTACAAATATTAACATGTAAATTTTCAAATGTCAAGGAAAATCCTGCTAATTTTTACTACTACCATATACAGAGACTAAATGGATGGATCAACTAACCAATTCTTTCTCCTCTCTCCTTTACAAAATGGGGAATATGTTCTCGTCATTATCATCATCATCCCCATCAAGAAAATTGAAGTGCAAGTTCCCTTTGTATGGGAAACTTGGGCTCACATAGCACTTCATCTCATGGAACAGATTCAGATTGTCCACTAGCTTATGGAACACATTGCATCCACAACACTGTCGAAAACCCCAAATAAAATCCATTTAATGTTAGAAAAATAAGGGTTAATTAGGTAAGATATCATAAATTTCTTTTATGAATCAAATACCCTAGAGTTCCAACACTGACTTTGGTACATTCCATCACGTCATCATTTAAAAATTGTTTAAAACATGTCATTTCGTATCCCTTTCTTTCCCTTTGAGCTATTTAACCTCAGCTAGCTTTGTCAAAATTAAAAGCGTAAATACATTTCTTCACTCTCTCTAACACAATCCAAATAGAAATTTAGCGTCCATTATCTAGCTTTACCCATCCTCTCCCTTAAGTCCATGGAAGCTAGACCTTAAATTCTTGAAGATTGTTTTGGTAACCCAACAAAAAAATCAAGATATAAAAGTTAAAAAAATGGCGCATCTTTCGGGAATTAGAGCGTAATTAACCAAAGACAGAACCTAAAAAAAATTAGATTTTGATGAGAGGAAAAGAGACTGAGATCTTTGAAATACCTGAACGAAGACAGTGCCGTCAGTGTAGGCACGGGTCCATGGCGCGGGCGGCCCTTCTATGCCCGAACCGGTGGTCCAGCCTCTCCCGACCGCCGCGCTCAATACCAAACCCATAACTTCTTGTTCTCATCTGCAAGCTTCTCCCTCAAGTTGATCTCCGCGTTGTTCTCTCCTTGCTCCTCTCTCTCTCTAGAGTACTAAAGAAGCTTGGCGCTAAGATTATCATCTCCCATTATTTTTCTCTCTCTCCTAGCTCGACGACGAAACCAACGGTGATGAGATCGGAGAGATCGGAGAGAAGCTTGGAGATGAGATCCGATCCGAAAACAGCGACGAGATCTTGGCCACGGCGATTTTAGGGATCGGAAAATTTTAGAGACGATTTTAGGGATTTTAGGGATTTTATTTGAGAGAGGGAGATATTTGGTTGCGGTCAGACCGGGCTTTACAAACTCAACTCCTAAACCCACTAACAAATATTAAGCCCATGAATAATTATTTGGTATATGGCAACGTTTTTCATTAAATGTTGTATTAGTTACTGTAAATCGTTACGATAGATATCTAACGCAACAGTTAGAACTGTTGCGCCTTAACCGCTGCAATAGATCAATTATGTGGTAGTGGCTCCAGATTTGTATAACAGCATTGTTCGAATTGAAGGCCTAACATTTTACTGCTGGGGCAGTAGTAAACTTTGTATAACAGCATATATTCCTTCTATTTAAATAACTTAACATGCAATAAGAACCCTATTACTCAAATACAAATCTTACTCATCCAATAATACATTAGTACACCTTACTTAGCACAAATCCAATAAAAATACCAAATAAAAGAACAAATACAACAAGCTTCAACAAATCCATAATATAATTTCAATCTTTCTCTTTTCCCGCACTTCTCCAATTGACACGGCACTTGAAACTCACGGCATCACGCTCGACTGCTTCGTCTGAACAAGCCCTGCCTTTGAACCTTCAAACTCCTCTTCATCAGATAACCATTTGAAGAAGCCACAATTATGTTAGGAATCTTGACCCCAAGATTAGTTTATTTTGATGATAACAAATATTATATCTTATATGTATTATGTGCTAACATTTGTTTTGCAGTATCAGAGTTATATCAACAATTATATTCAAAGAGATACTCAAGACATAGATAAGTTCAAGGCAAAATGAAACAAAGAAGAATATATACTTTATTGTCAAAATGTAATTTTATATTTTCTTTGCTTAGAAATTTGTACAAGCCTTGATCACTCATACACATGCACATACATAGTGTTAGAACATACTAACACATGCTTAGCATGTTGGTTAACAATAGAAATCCCCTATGTTAGCCATTAGAGTTTATAAATATTGAGTGGGTCTTAAAATATGTCATTTATACCCTTTAGAAATTAGAATCTGGAAAAACTCAAAAGATCAAAGTTGTAGGTCTCTTCAAGATATTTCCAACAAATCTTAAATTACCTCATTCCGATATCGGATGAGAAAGTTACGGTCAAAATACTAAAGAGAAAATTCTAGAATCTGTGAGTTTACAGTGTAGTCGACTACTGTGCTTTTATAGTCGACTACTCAATGTTAAAATCTTAAAATCAACTTTCTGTTGTTTACAGTGTAGTCGACTACAATACAGATTAGTCGACTACTCTGAGTTAAATACTAAAACTCATCTTTCTGTCGATTACAGTATAGTCGACTACTCTCACTATTAGTCGACTAATGATTCTGAATTTTCAGTGTTATAGTTTTTAAGCCTAGTGGATTTTTTCTTAGATTCAAACTAAAAACCCAATACCCATACCCGTTTTAGTTAAGTAAAATTAACCTCAACCATTCTTTTTCAACTCTATCAATCCTAACCACACATTTAATATTAAATCTTAACCCTACACTCAATTTACTATCAAATCTCAACCATTCATTGTATTTTATTCTTAAAAGATAAAATAAAAATCAAAAACTACCCACTATCTATTCCCAAAACCGAAACCCCATCTTCCCCACTTCAGAATCAACAATTCCAGGTTAGGGCATCTCTCCTTTCTCTATTTTTTTTATCGCTTTCTTCAAATCTTTCAAATCTGTCAACCTGTCAAGCTTAGTAGTCGACTAATCCAAGCAATAGTCGACTAATCTAGGATTTCTACAGTTTGGGGTATTGTTACTAAACTTGATATTTACATTTTTTGTTATTTATCTATCTAATCATGTCTAGATCTAAGAAAGCCAAGCAAACCCATACTTCAGTTAATGATGAAATCATCATCTATTTAAAAAGTCCTGATTTATTAGAAGAATTTAACAAATATCAACTTTTGAAGTTCTTCCAGGACGATTTGTGAAATTTGATGATTTTATACCCTGGAACTTTGGTTCATATTTTGAAAATGTGGGATTGCTTGAATTATTCTCTGCTGAAAATAGAAAACTCACATATTCATTCCTTGTGCAACTATTCTATACTAATATAGAACGTGTGGGAACTATTGGTGGTTCTGAAAAACTCAAAACTCTTGTTAAAGGAATAGAGATTGACTTAACTACAAAGTCAATTGGTAAAATTTTCAATGTTCCTTATCAAGGAGTTTCTCTTAGGTCTGTTAGGATGAATGATTCAGAACTACTGTCAAATCATATATTTCTTCCTAGATATGGCAAACCTCTAAATAACTCAAACAAACTTCGTCCAATTCCTAGGTTCATTACACGTATCTTAGCCTATAACTTGTTTCCAAAAACTGGGAGTTTTTATTTCATTTCCCTAGATTTAGCAAAAGCTCTATATGCTATAATGTGAAATATTCAAGTTAATTGGGCTGAGGTTTACTTTGACAATCTTTTGACTATTCCAGGAGGATTTCTTCCTTATGGTGCATTCCTAACTAAAATCTTTGACAAATTCCATGTCGATCTCCAATCTGAAAATTATGTTGTCCGTTCTATTGAATTTTTTGATTCAAATGCCCTAACTAGGATGAAATTGGTAAACTTTGAAATTCAAGAACAAAATCCTCAAAATGAACCTGAACCTCATCAAGAAGAAATTCCACAATCTTCAACTCAAGCAGGAGCTTCCTCAAGTCAACCACCACCATTTCCTACAGAACCCTCATGTTTTTCAGACGTACAATACAACACTTTAAGTGCACGTATCCTTGAACTTGAAAATGGTCAAAGAGCTCTATATGCACAGAATTCATATATCATTAGTAATCAAGAAGAGCTAATCAAGAAGTTTGAAGACTTGGACACAAAGCTTAATGCATATTTTTAAGGACAGCAACCTCCTCCAGCACCTTAGGAAGTTTTTATGTTAAGTTTAAAAACAATTATGTTATTCTGTTTTTAAGTATCAAAAACTATGTGGTTATGAGTTGTTAGGACATATGTAATTTGATTATGTTGCTACTATGTTAAGTATGTTGATTGTGTGGTTAATTATCTATGATGATGTTTGGTTAGTTAATATATGTGCTACATATTTTAAACAGATTATGATGATGAACATTGTGGAACTTTTGGTCTTTATGGTAAGTCTTTGTCTACCTATTTGGATGGGTGAAGTTATGGACTATGTTCATAACATTGATGATTTGTTTGAAGTTTTAGCTCATGTTGAAGAAATAAAAAATGTCATGTTTAGCTTCCTCTTTTTATTGATAACAAAGGGGGAGAAATAGTTATGTTATGTATTTATACTATGTACTGTTATAGACTCAAATTTGCATATATGCAGAGGGAGTAAGTATTATATGCAGGGAGAGTAAGCATGGTTATTTCATTATGTTTTAATCTGATTATAAAATATATTCTTATGCATAAATTATTTGTTATCATCAAAAATGGGGAGAATGTTGAATATCATATCTCCATGATAGTGTTTTGATGATAACAATTTATATAGTGTGTGCACTAACCTTTATATGCAGATTTTAATATCAGAATATGTACAAGTGCAAGTTGATTTCAAGGCATTTTGAAGTGAAGAAAATGAAGAACAAATGAGATAATATATTTTACATTTTCTTTACTTAGAATAATTATATAAGCCTTGATCACACACACACACACACACACAATATTAGAACACACTAACACAGGCTTAGTGTGTTGGTTAACTATAGAAATCCCCTATGTTAACCATTAGAATTATAGTTAAAACTTAAGTATAAAAATATTTTATATCATAATTTTTACTCTTAGTAGTCGACTAATTAGAATAGTAGTCGACTACTCATGTATAAAACTCAAATACATGTTTCTGTCAATTTACAGTATAGTCGACTACAATAGATTATAGTCGACTACTCAGGTATTCGACAGAAACATAAGTTTCTGTTATTTTACAGTGTAGTCGACTAATCATCATTATAGTCGACTACTGAACTCAAATTTCATTTTATCAGTTTCTATCAAATTACAGTGTAGTCGACTAATGAGCATTGTAGTCGACTACTGAGAAATTTTCTAAATACACAGAGTCTGTTTGAACTCAGTGTAGTCGACTAATGTCAATAGTAGTCGACTACAGATACAGTTTTTCTAGTTTTCAAAGTTTGAATTTGTGACTGTTTATAGGCATTTTTAAACGTTTTTAAAGTTCAAAAAATTTTGTCTTTTCAAGGGCTATAAATAGATTATTTGTTCAGAAAAATTGCAGAGACTTATATACCCATAAGCTTTGATCTTTGTGCAATTTTTCAAGTGAAAAACATTCAGATTTTTGAGAAAAAGAAGATTTTCTGAAATTGCCTCTAAACATCATTCAAATACCTATCATTTAGGCAATTTACAGAGGTTAAAAGAATCCTAAGCCACTACTGCACTTCACTACACATTCAAGGCTTATAGGATCAATTGTGTTCTTGCTTCAAAAGGATTTCTCTCGGGTTTGAGAGAGTTGATCACTTGGTGTAGAGATTGGTGTTCAAATTGACAAGGTATTTGTCAATTGGTGTTGCAATTTGCAAGGACTTACAAATTGGTCAGGTTTGCATTTGATTTTGTAAATTTATTCAAAATCATAGTGGAAAATCTCAAGCGGGATTTGCTTGGGGACTGGATGTACACCGGATTGGTGGAACCAGTATAAATCCTTGTGTTTGTGATTGTGATTTTCTGAGATTGCCATTTTTCTTTGCAATTTATAATATACTTTGCATAAATTTTAAAAGAACACTATTCACCCCCCCTCTAGTGTTCAAGTGTATCTATTTCAGATCCTACATTTGGTATCAGAGCAAGGTGAAAGATGGCATCAACAAATACATCACAATTCAAAGAAGGGCATTCTACAAATCATCCACCAATGTTTGATGGACTAAATTACAACTATTGGAAGTGTCGGATGAAAATCTATCTCCAATCAATTGGTTACGAAATTTAGAAAATTGTGGAAACAAAATATGAGAAGCCAACCACTCCTTTAACGGAATGGACTGCATCTCAAAGGAACAATGCAAACTTGGATTCTAAAGCAATGAATGTCTTATTTTGTGCTCTTGACACGAATGAGTTCAATAGGGTGTCAACGGCCATATCCGCATATGATATTTAGCACACACTCGAGGTAACTTATGAAGGTACAAGTAATGTTAAAGATACTAATAATAATTTCATTTGTTATGGTTGCAATAAGCCAGGACATATGAAGAATGATTGTCACCTTCTAAAATCAATGTCAAAGTCTACAAAATTCAACAAGAAAAGGAAGGCTTTGGTGGCTACATGAGATGATAGTGATGATTCGTCTTCGGATGAAGAAATCAAAGAAAAAGAAAGCGCTCATATGTGTTTTATGACACAAGATGAAGTAAGTGACAATGAAGAGCTTTTAGATGCTTTCAATGAATTATATGAAATATTTTTGAGATTAAAGACTTCACATAATTTTCTTAATGGTGAAAATAAAAGATTACTTGAAGAAATTTCTAATTTTAATTCTTCTACTATTTCTTATTCTCAAGTAATTGAATTGAAAGAGGAAAATAAATCATTGCTTAAAGAAAATCATATTTTGACTAATGAGAATGTTTATCTAAAATTAGAATGCAATGATTTAAAAATTTGTATTAATGTTTTAAATAAATATATTTCTTCTATTAAATTAAAATATGATGATATATGTTTGAATGTTAGTAAATTCAATAAAAGTAAAGAGAATTTGAATAATTTGCTCTTATTTCAAAAATCTTCAAACAATCATTTTGGCATTGGATTTGTTCCTAAGTATTTTATAAAGATTAATTATGTTTTGAAGAATGATAATAAGAATATTCATGCTAAACAAAATAAGTATATATGGATTCCTAAGAATTTGAATATTCATGATAGGAATGATTATATTTCATCTTATATGCATGAAGTTTACAATTCAAAGAATTACACTTATGTTAATAAATGGAAACCAAATTCCAAGTGGATTTGGATTCCTAAGGGTTAATCCTAATGATCTAATATAAAAGGGTACCAAAGTGCTTAATATTTTTATTAAGGTACCCGGGAAAAGAAAATTTTAACTAGAATTATGTTTATTTCTTTTTGTTAATGACAGAAGGGGAGTTATATAGAAAATTTTAATTTTTAATTTTAATTTTACTAATGCTTTGATGTAGGGGGAGTAAAAGATTTTATTTAATGATTTTATGCAGAAGGATTAAATTTTTTATATCTCAATAACATATATTTGTCATCATCAAAAAGGGGGAGAATGTTAGGAATCTTGACCCCAAGATTAGTTTATTTTGATGATAACAAATATTATATGTTGTGTGTATTATGTGCTAACATTTGTTTTACGATATCAGAGCTATATCAACAATTATATTCAAAGAGATACTCAAGACATAGATAAGTTCAAGGCAAAATAAAACAAAGAAGAAGATATACTTTATTGTTAAAATATAATTTTATATTTTCTTTGCTTAGAAATTTGTACAAACCTTGATCACTCATACACATGCACATACATAGTGTTAGAACATACTAACACATGCTTAGTATGTTGGTTAACAATAAAAATCCCCTATGTTAGCCATTAGAGTTTATAAATATTGAGTGAGTCTTAAAATATATCATTTATACCCCTTAGAAATTAGAATCTGGAAAAACTCAAAAGATCAAAGTTGTAGATCTCTTCAAGAGATTTCCAACAAATCTTAAATCACCTCATTCCGATATCGGATGAGAAAGTTACGGTTAAAATACTAAAGAGAAAATTTCAGAATCTGTGAGTTTACAGTGTAGTCGACTACTGTGCCTTATAGTCGACTACTAAGCAATTTTCTGACTTCACAAAGTCTGTTTAGACTTAGTGTAGTCGACTACTATGACTTGTAGTCGACTATAGATTCTGAATTTTCAGATTTCAGGTTTTAAATAAGTGACTATTTATAGGCGTTTTGTGGACGTTAATGTAGGCGTATAAAATTGCCTATAGGTCCCTTAGCTTAGCTCAGCACGATGATTCGACAAAACAACGGACATTCGAGCGACAAGGCGACGAGGCACGCAAGCAACGGAATACGTTCGCGTGCGGGACCAAACCAACGGTTCGGAAAGTTAACGAGTCATCCAATAACAAAACGGACTTGAACTCAAACACCGAAGCGGAGCTACTACCAAATGAAGATTCGGGGAATCGAATCAAGACCTGAACGAATCAACGAAGGGTCGAGGCGACAAGGCACACGAACAATGGAACACGTACGCACGTGGAATCGAACCAACGTTTCGGGGAATCACCGAGTCATCTAAACAAGAACGAACTCGGTGATATAACGATCGAATCAAGACCAATCCCGGACTCGGACTCAGAAGCGGATTAACTGCCATATTTGGAATCAAGTCAATGAGCCAATTCCAGAAACCGAATCAAATCCGAACGACGGAGAACCGGAAACACCGGAAAACGACGAAACCAGCGCACCTGGGGGAACTCGGCCCGAACCGAACCACCCTAAGGTGGCTCGGCCCAAGCCGAGCCACCCTAGGGTGGCTCGGTGGCCGAGCCACCCAGAGGTGGCTAGGCACAGTTCTGTGCCAAAGGCACAGTTTTGAGTGCCTATAAATAGGCCTGGCACTCGTTCATTTGGGAGGACTTTTTCTGAAACTTCTGAAGAGCCGAAACTCTGCCGGATTGCGACCTCAACTCGGATTGTGAAGGCTTGAAGACTTGGACAACCAGATCTACGTGATACCACTCCGGATCTAAGCTTGGCTCTTAGATCCCGAGATTAGAGCGAGCGTTTCCTTGGTGAAACGATCCCTCTCGGCTACTATCTCCTTGGTGGGATAGTACCCGTTATACCACGTAGATCTGTTCAGATCGAGATTCCGCGGTGGTCCACGGTACTCAACCCCGGCACAGGCGAAGAACCCCACAAAGCGAGGGACCGTAAAACAGGAAACTCGTGATTTGTTCAAGGAAAGTTGTAATTTTTATTTCTTTATTTTGATTTTGTTGTAAGCCGGATCTTATAAAAAGACCGGATCTCTTTGTAAACGCATAAAGTTGTTGTCAAAGTTGTAACAGAATCATCAATGAAGAATAACGCAATTTCCCGCACGAACAATCTGGCGACCACAGTGGGAGCCACCAGCTTCGCTGCCGAAGCTGGAGTGTCGCAGCCGCGGATCTCGATCCCGGTGGTGGAGGAGGTCGAGTACGAATTCGACCAGCAGAAATACGAGGAGTACGTGTCCTCGTCCGGATCTGCCGCCTCCCCCAAGTCCAAGAAGTTCCAGAAGTTCTCCTCCAGGAGAAAAGTCCGTTGGTGTGATGAAGCTGAAGCCACCAACGACGACCTCACCCCAACCGACGCCGAAGCTGCGTTAGGTGAAGTCCTACCGACCTCAAAGAAGGTCAAATCCGCCATTGAAGGCGTGGTGACTCTCTCCAAGAGAGCCCGCCAGAGGCAACGTCAACGCCTCGCGAAGCAATTCGCCAAGGCCATGGAGTCCGTTGACGGGGTCCGCTATCACGCGGACCTGAAGAACAAACGAGGCAAGCAGCCTCAACAGCAAATGCAGGGTGGTTCCTCCAAACCATCTACAATGGAGTGGGTCCGTGTCAAACGGAATCGCTCAACGCTGGAGGAGCGCATCCGCAAGCGCCGCGCGTTGTCCGCACAAGCACGGGCCAAAGCTGAGGAAACCCATCGCAAACTGCAGAAGGAGGTGGTCAAAAAGCCGCCACCTACTCGCAAGATTTGGAGGCCAAAGTCTGAAGCGGTTCAGGCTAAGGAGCAAAACCCGCAGCCTCCAAAAGTTCGGACGCCGGCAAGTCAATCCAAACAGCCGGTGATTGCCGCAACTACCCTGGGAGATCCCGCGGGATCATCCCAGAAGAAAAGATCAGTTTTGGAGCGCCTCGGTCCACTTCCGAAGGAGCGAGGTAAAGCTCCAATTCAGGAACGCTTGGGGCCAGTGAAGAAGTCCCAACCAATACAGAATGCCGGGGGTCGCCGCAACCCTCAACACTCGGAGCGAACCGCGGCACCCAAGCGCACAACCTTGCGCATTCAAGTGCAAGATTCCGCTGAAGATTCACGTCCACGAAGACGCGTTTCGAGGCGTATAACTCTCGAGAGCCCGAAAAAGACAATTATTCCTCAGAAGGAAACGTTGTCATCTGATGACGACAACGTTATACCTGAGAGGTCGTGCCAACACACGATAGCTTGCTCTGACCTCCAAACAGATGAGCTGTACTATCGTGCCGAGGGTACGAACAAATCTAGAAAGAGGAGCCCTCGAAGATTCGGGAATCTATGTCCTTGTTCAAATCTCATTCGGGCAGTACTGTCTGAATGCAACTGTGTAAAGACAGTCCCCGAAAGAGTTTCCGTGTTTGAGAGACTCAGCAATGAAGCGCCAAAGCCAAGGCCCAGGCGTTTCCGAAGAAAAAGAACGATGGTCAAGGACGGTGAACATTCAAGGGTCACCGCCAACATGACCAGCACAGGAACAACGGCTCAGGATAACCCCGAGACGATTCCAGAAACATCCCGACCCAGGACTCGTTTACAATCTGGGGCTATCATTCGCGCAACGTATGGTAGAGTCCGAACAAGAGTACCTTCGGGAGATGAAGAATCAGATGCTGGCTCCGCAGTGGCGTCTGATAATACAGTGTCCAGTGAGGGACAGCCCCGCGAGTCGCTCATGATAAGCGCGGAGCAGGTGGCCAAGATGCTTGAAGATGCCATGGCCAAACAACAAGAAACCTTTAGGTTCGAGATGCAAATGGCCATGCAGAATATGAGAGAGATGCATGACCAACAACTTCATGCATTGAGGCACCAACAAGGCGAACCAAGTCAGCCCAACCAGAATAACCTGGAGGAGGAGGGCACAAATGAAGCTCGCAATGCTAATAACCCTCCCATCAATCCAGGGAGTGGTAATGATAATACCAGTGAAGACACAGGTGAAAGCTTAAAAATTAAGAATCTCGAGAACAAAATCAACACATTGATTTCTGCTCAAGAGACTAAGAAGACGGGCATTCCCTGTCCCTACCCAAGAGAATGGGAATCGATCCCATATCCGGCGAAGTTTAGTCTAATTAACTTCACGCCGTTTAATGGGATGGGTTCACCAACTCAGCATTTGATTTATTTCAAATCGCACTTGGGAGTCATCTCAGGTAATGAGCCTCTGATGGTACGGTCATTCGTTGGCACTCTTCGCGGAGCTGCCTTCGATTGATATCGTCGCCTCAAGCCAGGAAGCATAAACAGCTGGGATGACATGGAGTCGAAATTCCTCGCGAATTTCTTCGACGACGACACCGAAATCTCAATCGGGTCGTTGCTTGATGAAAAGCAGAAAGACGGAGAACTAGTCGAGGTCTTCGTCAAAAGGTTTCGGAATAAGGCGATGAATTGTCGGGACCCTATCAGCGAGGAGTTCATCCTCCAAACCTGCCACAACAACCTCTCACTGGACGTTTTGGAAGCAATGGGCACAGCTCCGTCCAAGACATGGAAGGACTTGAAGGTCCGATGTGAGCAAGCTGAGCGGTTCCTTAGGAGAAAGAAGGCGGAGAGAGGCCAACCGGCTACAAATCCTCCAAAGCAGAACTTCAATCAGAAGGGAAAAGGTAAAGCTCAGGTTAATGCTGTTGATGCTAATCAAACCTTTCAATTGCAACCTCAGCAACAGCAGCAACAGCAACAACAGCAGCAACGAGCTCCGCAGCAATCACAGCCACATTGGCAGCAGCGGTCTCAGAAGCAAAAGTCTTCGGAGCCGAGATTTCCTAAAGTCTACTCTTTCAAAGATGACGAAGTTCCCGGCATCTTCAAATATCTGTTGGAGAACAACAAAATCCAGCTGCCTGCAATTGTGGATCATGAAGGAGCCACCAAGGTGACAGACCCGAGGTACTGCGCGTATCACAGAGCGGTTCACCACCCTACGAAATCCTGCTACCACCTCAAGGACAAGATCCAGGCATTGATCAATGTAGGAGTCATAACTCCGAAACCGGCCAAGAATGTGGGAGCAAATGCGGTGTCCATTAGTTTTGGATCGGTGCCTACAGATTGGTTCGAGCCTAAGCGCGTCACCAAAGTCGGGATGAAGACGGTGAACGACGATCCGCACGGACAACGCCAAAAGGGACTCGTGCCACACACGGCCCCGAACGGCGAAATCCTCTGGGTTCACCCCGACCTAATTGAAGATGAACAATGGGCCGGATCGTCACCCAAGACGAAGTCCAAAGGGAAAGAGAAATCCTGTTATGGAGTCTCTGCCATCCCGGAGGAGGACGACGAAGCAATTCCTACTTTCTCATTTTTTGATGATGAACATGCAACTCGTGTAACCACCAGAGAAACAGTCCTCGTTACCAGAAATGGGAACGAGCATCGTTCCGGATATCCAAGTGCCTCTGACCGACTAGCTGAGGTGGGGGTGATTACGACACCCCCCGCACCTGCTGAGAAGACCCAACAGCAGTTTGGAAAAGATAAACCGGGAAATTCAAACACTTCATGCCACTTCGATGTTATGACCCAATTGGCTAACATCCCAGTGAAGGTAACTCTACACGAGTTATCATGTCTTTCCAAAAACACTAGAGATGCGTTTACCATTACTCCTGACCAGCTCACTCAAATAGTTCAAGAAGCGTTAATCAAGCAGAAAGAAGAATTTGAGGGTAAGATGGAATTAGCTATGCGACAAATAAGAGAGTTACAAGCTGAAAGGTGTAAATTTCCCAAGTCTGATCATCAAGCTGGGTCTAGCTGTTGCGCTACACCAATCACGCCTATCCCAGATAGGACAAATAACAATGGTCCGAATCTGAATATGGTTATCAAGACTGATTCACCCCTCGATAACACTGGGGGTGGCACGACCAGATCCTTCAATGACACTGAAGTTGGTCCAATTCCTACTTCTCGATATCATTCAAAGAAAAATGAAAATGAAGACGAAAAGCAGAAAGAAGTCGAGTTTGTCACCACCTCGACTAGACGCTATCCCAAAAGAAAGAGAGTGGAAGAAAGTCAATCAGAGTTGATGCCCGGGTTCGCTGCTGATCAAACGTCACAACGACAGCCATGGGAGCGATCGCCACAACAGTCGCTTCAGATGCAACGATACTCTTTCAAAGATGATGAGGTTCCAGCCATCCTCAAGTACCTCCTAAAAAATGATAAAATCAAGCTCCCACCTATTAAAAGCCAGGAGGAAGCCAACGGGAGTTCAGACCCAAAATATTGTGAATACCATAGGAGGATTCATCATTCCACCAAGACTTGTATCACTCTCAAAAACACAATACAGGCCTTAATTGAAGCCGGCATCTCAATGGCAGAACAAACCGAATAACTGATGTATCGGGGAGTTCCCGGAAGAGTACCACATGTAGTATTCTTAGGGATAACCCGGTCGTTATAAAAGAGATGAATAAGAAATCCACGCTCGAGCTCCGAATGTTGGAATATTCCTTCTTAGTATCAAATTTTAACTGTCATGAGTTATTTCTGTGAGACGAGATCTAATCTTTCAATAGGTTAATCTTCCCTCACAATGTCATCAACTTCATCAAGCATCATGTCATATACCGACACGGCGTGTCGAGGCGGATCATTCATGACAACGGTCCGCGATTCATAAGCAACGCCTTCATCCGGTTCTGTGACAAGTTCAAGATCCAAGATGTTTCGTCAACACCTTATTACCCCGCCGCTAACGGATTAGCTGAGGCCTTCAACAAGACGATCATCAAGATTCTGTCAAAGCTCGTGAAAACTAACAAGCGAGATTGGGACGATAAACTCGGAGAAGCACTCTGGGCTTATCGCACTACCATACGCACACCTACGGGAGCTACTCCATATTCGCTGGTCTACGGATGCGAAGCTGTGCTACCGTTGGAGATTCAAATTCCCTCCCTTCGGATTGCTCTCGCAACAGAGATGACAGCCGAAGAGCAGCATCAGAAGCGTCTCGAGGAACTCGAAAGGCTGGACGAAAAGCGCTTGGAAGCTCAACAACACATCGAGTTCTACCAGGCTAGGATATCCAGGGCTTTTGACAAAAGGGTTCGCCAAAGAAGCTTCAAAGAAGGAGACTTGGTCCTCGCTGCGCGCCGACCGATAATCCTCATCTCTAAGAAGAAAGGTAAATTCGAACCTAAGTGGGAAGGACCGTTTGTAATAGACACAGTCTATTCAAACGGTGCTTATCGCTTAATTTCTTTAGAGGGTAACAGGCAATTAATGCCAATAAATGGGAAGTTTTTGAAAAAGTACTATCCCTAGTACATTCAGGACAACTCATTTATCGGGAAGTTCCTCGAAGAATATTACACTTAATATTCTAGAGGATAACCCAATTTTATTTTTACCACCAAAATCCCTCACTGATCAATTTCAATTGACAGTGAGTCCACCAAAAAGGTTCACTCTCAGTTCGGAGTCCCCTTTCGATGAACGAAAGAACTCCATTTCTTTTCTCTTGGGTTCAACCTTTTTATGGTTGTGACTGAAGTTGAAATTTCTCTTCGATAAACGAAGAACTCATCTTTCGATCTGATAACCAATCCTATAAAAGGAAAGTTTGTCAGTATCTTCCAGATTCTCGGAGTGGAGATCCCACTTCTAGTTTCCTTCTTGCACTGGAAATAGAATATAAAATTCTTCCTTTCCAGAAACAAGGAATAGAATATAAAATTCTTCCTTTCTTGTTCAGGGAATAGAATATAAAATTCTTCCTTCCCACACCAACTCTTTTTCCAAAATTTACCAATTTAGGATTCATCCTAGGTATTTTATCCCGAAACCTAAGCAGGGATAAGCCTGCGCCTAACACGCGCTGCCGGTTTAGTCTTTCTCCGAAGAAAAAAGACACCAGAGTTCGATTCTGGGGTATTTTATCCTGAAACCTAAGTAAGGATAAGTCCGCGCCTAACACGCGCGGCCGATTAGTTCTTAACCGTTAAAAAAGAACACCCGTCCGCATATTCAACATTGTGGCTGGTTGTTATTAATAACACCAAAATCCATGCCTCATACGCATGGGGAATTTCATCCTGAATCCTAAGAAAGGATATGTCGAGGCCTAACACGCGTCGCCGGTTTGATCTTTACCCGTAGAAAAAGATACCAGAGTCTGACTCTGGGGACCTTTATCCCGAAGCCTAAGTAGGGATAAGCCAACGTCTAACACACGTTGCTGGGTAGCCTATTCCCATGACAATGGCAAAGTCTACATATTCAAAGTTGTAGCACAAAGTCTAAGGGAGTTCATTCCTTTAGCACAACGTCACATGCGGAACGGATTAAAACAATCCGCACGTAAGCCCGACTCAAACGGTAGTCGGTAAGAGCACTTCAAATCCGTTGAAGGCTGAGGGTTTGCCAAAAATCCTAAGTCAACGTCTCATACACGTTGCTGTTTAGTCTTTTCACAGGAGAAAGACGAAGTCTACGTATTCAATATCGTAGCACTAAAAGAGTTAACTCTTTTAGCTTAACGTAACGTGTGGAACGGATTTAGACAATCTGCACGCTAGCCCGACTCAAACGGTAGTCGGTAAAGGCTAATCAAACCCGTTGAAGGCTGGGGGTTGGCCAAAAATCCTAAAGCCAACACCTAACACGTGTCGCCGGGTAGCCTATTCCCGTAATAATGGCGAAGTCTATGTATTCGACATCATAGCACGAAGTCTCAGAGAATTCAATCTCTGAGCGCAACGTTACATGCGAGCGGATTTAAACAAATCGCATGCTAGCCCGACTCAAACGGTAGTCGGTAAAGGCACATCAAACCCGTTGATGGCTGAGGGTTTGCCAAAAATCCTATGAGTATTGTGGTCAATCATTTCAAACGGAATGACGAATCATAATAAAGATAAAAAGGAGATTCACTAAAAGAGTCAAAAGTCAAAGTACACAGCAGATAAAATCAAACATCAAGCCCGTGGCTAAAAATCTGCTGACTGAGCTTAGAAAGCTTATCATCATAAGCTTGAATAAGCTCAGCCCTGATAGACTCCTCAGTGGCGGCCGAAGTCTTCGCAGCAGTCTCTTCTGTCTCGGATAGCTTCTGCTTCAAGGACTTCAACTCATCGGACAAAGCCGTACAGGTCTGCTGGTCCTGTGCTTCTGTCATCTGAAGAATGCCAAAAGTCTCCTCTTCTTCGCGGAGTTCTTTTCTAAGCCGATCTATCTTGGTCCCACAAGAAGTAATAGAAGAGCGGAGCTCGGCAAGTGAAGATAATCTGGTAGCAAGGCCGGTCTCAACCCGGGCTATTCGGTCTCGCTGCACCTGAACCTCAAGACTAGCAAGAAGCTGAGTCTCGCGCAGTGACTGTAAATGAGTCTCCAGCTCAGCAGCAATGAAGGAAGAGGCTCCGGTATCTCGAAGCTCACGAAACATCTGAAGCTCATGCTCTAGGCAATCGATATCGTCAACTATGGCCTTCGCCAAATCTGGGTATCCTGCTTCCCTTATCAAGTTGATTCTGGAATTAAGTAGAGGTTTGAATTGGTGAAGTGAAAGTCCATCGTGAAAGAGCTTGCCGATCATAGCATTCACAAAGGAGAAGAAGGAACGAACGTCTATGCAGATGACGACCTTGTCAGGATCGTCGTCAGATAACAACTCCTTCACTAAGACATGAAGACGAGAAGAACGCCCTACACAAAAAAGGGAGAATTCCGTCAAAAGTCTTAATATAAAAAAAAAAAAGGAGAGAAAGGGAATAACACTCTTCAATGAGTTAACTTATACCTTCTTCCCCTTGATCCGCTGGGGGTAGTGGAGGTGTAACGGCTGCAGATGTATCAACTAGCGGAGTTGGTCTCGCAGCTGGCTCGACAGGGTCTTTCTCAACAAAAGCTCCTGCCAGATCCAAAACGGAATTCGCAGAGGCGTTACATTATAGTTGCATTAGTCGAAATTGGCTAGTCCTATAATTAACTCAGAAAGAAGCACATACCTTCAAAGGAACCATCCTCAGGGTTTTCAGCGATGGCGGGCTCAGAAAACATGTCTCCAGGTAGCTGATCCTCAATCTGAGGTGAGCTATATATGTAGCGCATCATAGGAGTGTCCGCAAACAAGCTTCCCTCGTCGAAGTCATCGATGGAGAACTCTGACAGAAGAGCATATAAGTGCCAAAAAGAAGTAAAGAGACTACAATTAATGGAAGTAAGTTACCTTTCACGGGTACATTAGCCTCTTCATTTCCAAGGTTCATCTCTTGCAAATTATCTGAAGGAGCAAGAGGTAGAGGACAGTTAGAAAGTACACAAATTCATTGGTGTATCATCTAAAAAAATACGTTGTCAGTGTTAGATGCACCTTGATTCACGGAATCGGGTCCTACATTGCCCGCCGCTCCAATGTCAGCAACCCCTGTAGGCCTCTCTACAGGGGGTAGCGGATCAGACTCATCGGGAGATATGGGGATTGGATCAGGACTCGTCTCATGCTCCTCACGTGCTCCTATATAGAGAGAGGGAAGTATAAGTCAATGCGCTGAGTAACCAGAGGAATAGTTCTCAGGATAAATATTACCTCCATCACTGGCAGGATCATCACCAGCTAGGTCCGTATCGGAAGCTCGGGAAGCTGCAGGCAGCTTACGGACTAACCTCTTCCGCCTAGCAGTGGGGATCGAAGGTCTCGCCCGAGGAGGAGGATAGAACTCTTCGTCACGATCAGCTGTGGTCCCTGAAACATGGAATTATAGTCAGTTTCAATATTTCTAGAAAGTAGAAGGAAAAGATGAATAGCAAACCTCGCTCAGAGGAATCATCACAATCTTCGGGATCTCCGCCGGAAGCCTCATCTGTAGAATGGAATGACCTATGGCCCTCTTCATCAAGTCGGCGAGTCTTATTCTGTGTCCTCTGTGATCGAGCCCTCTCCCGAATCCTGCGCGAATCAACCCGAGAAGCTTCCTCGGCCTCTAGCTCCGCAATCGGCTTCACAGGGATAGTCTTGTTGGCTGCTAATAACCACTTGCAGCTCAAGAAGGTGAGATTCAACTGCCGATCAATACTCGGGAGGCTGAACCTAGCACCGGTACAGCCAGTCACGGTCCACAACCATGCACGAAGACCGTCCACCAAACCACTATGGATCCGAAGCTGCTGGCGAGGATTCCCGATGTAAAGCTGATCGTAGCCAAACTGGCGAGCAAACCGGCAGGGTAGATATGGCTCTATGAAGCACTCATTCTTCACCCGGAAAGTTAGATAGCCGGGCCTGATGTTCACCAGCCAATTGAAGCAGCCAATGTCTAAGTGGGTCCGATTCTCTCTCGGCCTCTCATCGTCTGTCAAACACTCGCCGTATCGGCCGGAGAACTGCGGGAAACAAGTAGAGAACGCCCAACATTTGTGGACCTGCAGCTGCTGTCGGACATCAGAAAACCCGCGGCCTTCCCACCTACCATTTTCAAGCAACTGCAGCAGGGAAACAGAGTGATCTGTAGCGTTCGGCACCGACATCATGTCCGGACGGTGGAGGACGAACCAGGCCATCAAATAAGCGTAGGGAAACTCTACCTTAAGCGTGGGAATCTGACCTGGCAAATCGGTCTCCTTCCGTGTGAACGCACTGGAAAGCTGCCGAAGTCCTCGGTGAATGTTAGCCACCATCACCGGAAGAAGTGAGAGTTCCTTCTTATATGCGAGCTGAACTGCTGGGAAAAGTACCTCCAAGGGCAAGGCGTCCCCAGACTGGTATGGAACCACGCACTTCTTCAACCAGATAGCAAGAAAGCCGGCGAGAAGAGTCATCGGCTGAATCGGTGTGGTCGCATGCCATAAAAAAGACCTGAACTTGGTCTTCGCAGGAAAGCCACCCTCAGAACTGCTGGTGGTATAGGAACGAGCATCAATCTTCTTCAGTAGATGGTTCACCTCTGAAGGAGTGAGTGGGGCCAACTCACAAATATCCTCGCCAGAGCTGCTCTCCAAGTTCTTGAACAAATAGTTCGCGAACTGCTTCAGACTCACAGAGGCCTTCGTCCTCTTGGCTAAAGGCTCAGACTGCGCCAAAGCGATATGGTAATGGCAAGTAAGATCCCATAAAGTCTCGTAACGGTCGGGCATGCGATCCTTCAGCTGACTCAACTCATGACTGGAAGGGAAATACTCCTGGTATAACATCTGCCCCATGGTCAAGCCAGAAATCCTATGCATCTCATGAAGAGTCAAGCCCAACTCCCCCTGACGGGTCAGAAAAGTGTTCGAGTCTGGATTATACAACTCGAACAAAGCACAGAAATGTCTCAAACTGACGGGCAGGCCATACATGGTGGCACGAACGGCGGTATACAAACCGCAAGCATGCAACTCCTCGCCCCAGCGGCTCAAGACGTATGTCGTCATACGACTCCACCAAGACTTGTCCGAAGAGTGGACCCAACCATAAATCCTGTGACGAGTCGCAGGCATCTCCCGTCCTAGCGCAGCGAGGCGATTCCTCAAAGTCGAAGCAGTGGCGAGAAACTCGTTACGCGGTGGTGCATCCAGTCCCAACACTCCGGGATGCAATCCGGTGATGTGACTCCTGCTTGAACCAGGAGCTGCCTGGTGGGTAATATAGCCGCAATGTACGCTCTCATGATCCACTGTCAAACGCCACGACATCTCGCGCGTCACGGCCTGACACCTGAGCTCAGTCAACGAGCGCTGTCGAGGAATTTCCGGCAAGTATATAAAGCCACCGCCGGTCTTGTGAAGCCACTGCTCAGCGTTGATGAACACGGCTTCTGGGTCATCAACAGAATCACCAAATAGGAAATCGCTCTTCCGGAGAGGCTGGGTAGAGCTAGCGTCCTTCACAAAAGGAGCATCTGTGATCAGCTGGCGAATAGCTCGATGACCACCCTCCCTCACCACCTGTACAACCTCAGCCGACGTGCCCGAAGCAAACTGAGGAATAGCTGGAATAGGGGAAGGATCGTCAGAGGTCGAATAATGATCGCCACGACGCCCATAGACTGCGTGGGCTGAGAACGATCCAGAAGGGTACCCCACTGCAGAATAAACAATTAAACACGGGTTAGTCTCGGTTATAAAAGGAAATTGAACTCATCTTACAAATAGCTGAGATAGAGTCATTGCCTTATAAAGGGTGAGACGATTTGGCCACATTGTGCAATCATAAGATAGGGTGCATTGAGGATCCCTGCCTTATGAAGCGCAATGCAGCGTCAATTCGCCCCCCTTTATTTTGAGATATGGTTTTGGCCAAGCAAAACATATCTTTGAAGCGTCGATCCTCACCAAGGAGAATCAAGGCTCTTCCCGATTGCCTCGCCAAGGAGAACAACGTGGGGTAAACAGGGACCAATTCGCAAATTCAAAAAAAAAATGGATTAATTTGCAAAATTCCCAAAAATGCCAAAGCGTCGATCCTCACCAAGGAGAATCAAGGCTCTTCCCGATTGCCTCACCAAGGAGAACAACGTGGGGTAAAAAGGACCAATTTACAAATTTTTAAGAAAAGAAGGACTAATTTGTAAATTTCCAAATATTGCCAAAAATGGCTCACCGGCGTAGGAAGGCGGCGCACCATCAGCTGACATGGCAGGGGAACGACCTCTCGAAGAACGCGGCATGACGAGCTGCAAAATAAATTAAAAGAGGTCAGATCTAGAAAAAGAGCACTTTTTTATCAGATCCACACCCCTAAAAGATTAAATCGAGGCGTCAAATCACACCCTCGACCCTCACATATGATCCTACAAATGCATAAATTAAGTTGAGCATGAAAAAGATCAAATTTGTGGAGGATTTACCTGAAGAAAGGCTAGAGATCCAACAAAAGTGAGACCTTTTTGGAAACTCTCAGCACGCGCTCGAGGGGCCTGAAAGAAATTCTAAAAAATGGGATTTTTGAGGGGTTTTTCAGTCAAAGATCCGAAGGAAGCCTAGATCCAGGATAAATATCAAAGTTTCGAGGAGAAAAGATGCTCGAGGGAAGAAAAAAAAATCAAAAAGAGGGAGAAAGGGGGGCCGGCCCTAGAAGAGAGGAAGAAAAGAGAAGAAACAAAGGAAAATTCCCTCTTTTATAGCCTTGAACCAAATCTGGTTGAACCAGACCAGACCAGGCTGGACCAGACCAAGCCCAAATTGGACCAGACTGAGTCAGAATGAGCCCGAATTGAGCCAGATTGAGCCAGATTGAGCCAGATTGAACCTGGCTGGACCTGACCAAGCCAGAGTGGACCAGAATGGACCAGAATGAGCCAGAATGGACCAGATTAAGCCAGAATGAGTCAAATTGAACCAGTTTGGACCAATTTCGAACCCGTTTGAGCCAAATTCGAACCAGAACTCAAATTAGAGTTAAATTAAGCATCGAATTGATTTCAGATCAACCTATGGTTCAGTTCCTCACCTATTTAATCCCTCTCTCACATATTTGGAAGGTTTGGAAAGATTTTGAGCCCAATTACTGCCTTTTTTGGCTCATTTTCAAGCCGGTTCAGCTCATTTTGAATACGGAAATACTCCAATAAGGTATACGAGTATAAACTATTCCCTATTTTTATTGAGAAGTTCCTGGAGAATATTCTTCTAAAAATATTCTTAAGGATAACTCAATAACACGACGCCGGACAACGCGTCTCAAAAGAAGACTCGACGCCGACAATCGAACGAAGCTTGCACGTTGAACCAACCAACAAAAGCTAATGATCGGAAAACTAAGAATCGACTTCAAGTTCAAATTCCGACGACGGTCAGACAATAAATGCAGCACCGGAATCCTCACAGGCGTTCTACAAAGCACTGAATGACCTGGGGGAATTGAAGGAAGCCAGAACAGAAGCCATTCCGAGGTCCCGTTATACCGACTCAAGGTTGGGACGATCACATCCAAAGTATTCCAGGCTCTTCTATAAAAGAACGAGACTGAAACACTTTGGAGGGGGTATCTGTAGGCGTATAAAATTGCCTATAGGTCCCTTAGCTTAGCTCAGCACGATGATTCGACAAAACAACGGACATTCGAGCGACAAGGCGACGAGGCACGCAAGCAACGGAATACGTTCGCGTGCGGGACCAAACCAACGGTTCGGAAAGTTAACGAGTCATCCAACAACAAAACGGACTTGAACTCAAACACCGAAGCGGAGCTACTACCAAATGAAGATTCGGGGAATCGAATCAAGACCTGAACGAATCAACGAAGGGTCGAGGCGACAAGGCACACGAACAATGGAACACGTACGCACGTGGAATCGAACCAACGTTTCGGGGAATCACCGAGTCATCTAAACAAGAACGAACTCGGTGATATAACGATCGAATCAAGACCAATCCCGGACTCGGACTCAGAAGCGGATTAACTGCCATATTTGGAATCAAGTCAATGAGCCAATTCCAGAAACCGAATCAAATCCGAACGACGGAGAACCGGAAACACCGGAAAACGACGAAACCAGCGCACCTGGGGGAACTCGGCCCGAACCGAACCACCCTAAGGTGGCTCGGCCCAAGCCGAGCCACCCTAGGGTGGCTCGGTGGCCGAGCCACCCAGAGGTGGCTAGGCACAGTTCTGTGCCAAAGGCACAGTTTTGAGTGCCTATAAATAGGCCTGGCACTCGTTCATTTGAGAGGACTTTTTCTGAAACTTCTGAAGAGCCGAAACTCTGCCGGATTGCGACCTCAACTCGGATTGTGAAGGCTTGAAGACTTGGACAACCAGATCTACGTGATACCACTCCGGATCTAAGCTTGGCTCTTAGATCCCGAGATTAGAGCGAGCGTTTCCTTGGTGAAACGATCCCTCTCGGCTACTATCTCCTTGGTGGGATAGTACCCGTTATACCACGTAGATCTGTTCAGATCGAGATTCCGCGGTGGTCCACGGTACTCAACCCCGGCACAGGCGAAGAACCCCACAAAGCGAGGGACCGTAAAACAGGAAACTCGTGATTTGTTCAAGGAAAGTTGTAATTTTTATTTCTTTATTTTGATTTTGTTGTAAGCCGGATCTTATAAAAAGACCGGATCTCTTTGTAAACGCATAAAGTTGTTGTCAAAGTTGTAACAGAATCATCAATGAAGAATAACGCAATTTCCCGCACGAACAGTTAATTGGGTTTAAAATTATATCATTTCAGAGGTTATAAATAGGTTTAAACATCAAAAAACAAGCACCAAGTTTTGCACTTGTAAGATTCACATATTGTGCAAATTAAATTACTCACTTTCCAATTAGCACATCCCAAAAATAATCGACCAGGGTTCGTCTTAGTTCCAGATGTTGAGAGTATAGCCTTCCTTCCATAATGGCACATCAATCCATGACGAGTGCTTGAAAATGACTCCATAATCCACGGCTACAGATACAGAAGTTTGCATATTCATATAAATCAAAACTTATATTAAAACCCAGTGCAGAGAGTTAAAACAATCAAAGCATAAACTGACACTTAATCAACACGACTGCCATCACCAATTTTAATATTTGTACTTAACGAGTGTACGTTTCCAACTTCCTCCAAAATTTTGGTTTTCTGTAGGAATTACAATAGTTTGAAGAAGCTATGAAAATCTCTCACTTTCGCTCCAATTTCGCGAGAAGTTGCAACATCTACAGCCAACTTGCTGCTCTTATATATACAAAAATCTGATTCCCAAATAACTTACTCCAATCAACCAAGAAACTCAAAAACACATCAAATTCACTTGATTCTAACAAAGATGGAACTAATTAATCTTCGACATAATATTACAGTAAACAAACAATTGTAAACTAAAGGCTTAAGGTAAAGTTACCCTTCAGTATAATCAAATATTACATAGGTACTTTCTGTTACAAACTAGTTTCTTTTGTCTTGCGGTCTGTAAACTTAGAGACGAATAACAATATGAGTGTGTATTATACATTAAGCTCTCCATTAAGCTCCCAGGTCTGTAAAGCTAAGAATTGAAACACTCCAGCAAGATAATGCATTTGTGCTGATTGAGTTAAACTTGCAGCAAGTTATCACTAAAAGCTTTAAATTTTTAAATTCACAAATATGAGTGTGTATTATACATTAAGCTCTCCATTTTCTCAATAAGTTAATTAGAGAGATAGGGATCTAAAAATTTAATTGAAGAACATCATTAAAAGCATAATTGATTCGAATTGAAGGCACGAAAACCTTAAAAAAAGAGGAAAATGGGAAAGAGGTCCAACCTGAGAGTTTCTCAGTCGAGCAAAGAGAAGAGGAGAGAGAGAGGAGCTCGACGGCGAGATCGACGAGTGTCGGAGGTTGAAGGTGAGATCGATGGCTGTATGAGGTTGAAGGCGAGATCGCGGAGGAGGATGTTGAAGGCAAGATCGCGGAGGAGGAGGGCTGCTCGTGGAGGAGGAGCTCGACGACGAAAAATAATGATGGAGGAGGAGGGCTAAAGGCGTCGGCGTGAAGAGATGAGAAGGAGAGAAGAGAGGGATCTGGGGAGGGAGAGGGTTTGGGTTCTGGGAAGAGAGACTGGTTTGGGAAGAGAGACTGGGAGGAGGAGGTTAAAGGCTGGGAGTTTCTCAATGGAGAAAAGAGGGATTGTCGGTCGGCGGCTGAAGGCGGAGGAGGAAGTTAAAGGCGGAGGAGGAGTTGCCGGTCGGCGGCTGAAGGCGGAGGAGGAGGTTGAAGGTGGAGGAGGAGTTGTCGGTCGGCGGCTAAAGGCAGAGGAGGAGGTTGTCGGTCGAGCTCGACGGCGTGAAGAGATGAGAAGGATAGAAGAGAGGGATTTGGGAAGGAAGAGGGTATGGGTTCTGGGGAGAGAGAGGGGGATTTTACGGGGAGTTTCATCTTCACTTGGGAATTGGGGACCAAATCCAACGGCCAGTGTTGTAAACAAAAATCCAATGGCCAGATTTCTTTTTCGCACAGCAAGGATACGAAAACTCTTTCGCATCCGAAAACTTATATATATATATATATATATATATATATATATATATATGAAAAATTGCTTCAAAGCCCTAAATTCCAAGTTCCAATGTGCCCCAGCGCCTCCAATGTGTTGCAGCCCTTTTTTTTTTTGAAAAATTTATGCTCAGGCCCCTCCAGCTCGTGTCAGCTCATGATTTGATGCAGGTCCACCTAAAATCCTAATTTTACCATTTCTCTTTCTCATGTCAGCCCATGTTAACTATTATAGGTAATATGTTAACAATTATAGATAACATGTTAACTATTACATTTGACACATTGAGCTCAAAACAAAAATCATTGGCACCTCCTTCTTCTCCCCAATTGGCACGTGGGCCGCGTCCAGCATCTCCGCCAAGCCCCATGACTGTCGTCGCCCACGCGAAGTCCCTCGGCGTTTGAAATTATCTCGTGTGCTCTTCATTTGCCATCTTCTTCTTCTTTTCACCATATAGTTGTGCCCACTTTGTATGTAGCGGGGGAGGGAGGCGGCGACGCTTGGGAAGACACCAGCGACGGAGCGGGGGAAGGAGACAGAGGTGCTTGGGAAGACGCCGGCGACAGAGCAGGTGAGGGAGCCAGAGGCGCTTGGGGGGAGGGAGGCGGCGGAGTGAGGGAAGGAGGTAGGGGAGGAAGGCGAGCGGGGGAGGGAGGTTAAGTCGCTTGGGAGAGGGAGGGGGGGGAGGGGGGCGGGGGGGGGGGGCGGGGCGGGGGGGGCGCCCCCCGCGGGGGACCAGAGGAGGAGGAGGGAGGTATATGGGAGAGGGTAAAATCGGGATTTTGGAAGAAAATGCATTGGAACTTGGGGAATGTGAGCTGGAGGGGTCTGGACATAATTTTTTTAAAAAACAAGGGCTGCCGTACATTGGTGAAAGTTGGAGGGCCACAATGGAACTTGGAATTTGGGGTGTTGAAGTAACTTTTCCATATATATATATATATATATATATATATATATATATATATAATATATATATATAATGGGATGTTTTAAGGTTCTATGCGCATGATGTGGGGCCCACGTTCTTGGGATTCCATCGACAGTCTGGTATTTCTGTTGCGGCTAAGGTTTAATAACAAAAAAATTGACTTGAATGAAGAACTAACGGGCCTACACGCATATACTGAAATTCGGGTAAGTTACATTAAACTCCCTAGAGATTTTAGCATTTTGCAATAACTTTCAAAATTACGCTAAACCGTCAATAACTTTTACATATTGCAGAAAATCTTTTGCATATAACCCCAATAAATTAAAAAACACATAAAAAGCATTTTGAAAATTATAGGGGGTCTAGTTTAATATACCCAAAAAGTATTAGGGGTTTTACCCAAAAATTATTAGTGTAAATTTGAAAGTTATTGAGGGTTTACTACAAAACGATAAAAGTTCGTGGAAGTTAAGGGCCTATTTGGTTCATTTCCATATAATATAAAAATAGGGTTCCAATGAAAAAATATATATTTTTGAGTTTTTCATGCATTTCTTGAGAAAGTTTTTTTTTTTGCTTTGTTTCGCACATTAAAATGAAAAGAAAAATCTACGTCATCATAAATCCATGCTTTGGTTCAAAAGTTGATATAAGGAATTGAGCATATTAATAAAAGACATATGTTAAAAATTTACACGTGTTTTTCTAAAAGCCATCAACCCCTTTCTAAAAAAAGTTTTAACACGTTTTTCCTAGAAATTCCACTTTAAAAAATCAGAAATGACTTCTCCACCAAAGATGACATTTTCTGACGTTTCTAAAAAGTTTTTCCAATTATTTTCTTGTGAACCAAGTAATAGGAATCCATTTGGCCATTTTTACACAGGAAAACTGTGTTAGTAGTTTTCCATGTGTTTTCGACCTAGGTTTTTTGAACCAAACAGGCAGTAAAATTCCTCTGTAATCAAATGAATACTTATGCTCTTGACTGTTAAATATCTTTTTATAAGATCAGACCCATAAAATCTGAATTCACTTTTGAAATTTGCCCGTGATTTGAATGCAAAAATATTGCAGTTACAAATTGACAAATTATTGTTAAGTTCAAAGATTTGGGTGACGGATACAAATAAGAGTAATATTAAGGACTAATATCTAAAATAGCACTTTGAGAACATTTTCCCGAAGATCTGTAGCAGATTAATAATAAGTGAAGATTACACAGCCTCAACTGCACATTTTATCTTTTTTATTCATCGAATCTTCATTTTTTTCTTCACGATTCTCATTAATTAGGGGTTTCCACCTCGAGATCAGGTAATAAAAATTCTCTCATCTCCCCAATTTTCGTTTTTGAAATTATTAATTTTCGTGATTGTCTAAAAATTTTCTCTCGTCTTTTAAGTCAATTCAATTACGCCTCAATTCTAGGGTTTCGGAGTTCATTCAATCAGATATTTCGTCCTTGATGTTAACTCTACCAAAAAGACGAAAACTTTAGGGGGAATTTTTCTATTTTTGGTCTTTATCTAAGAAACCTAGGGTTTTGTTTGGTACAGAGATTAGGTTTTATAAACATTTGATGGAGATGTGAAGTGGGTTTTCGTAGATGACGTGTTTGACTTGCTAGTATTGCATTGTGTGTATTCTGATTGGTTTTGACCTTGGAATTTTTGTAAATTTCTATGCTTTCATATCTTATCCTTATCTGTACACAGTTTGTCATCTACCCCTTACATACTCTGAGCCATAAAGAAACTTGGGAGCTCTAAATTTTCAATAAATTTGATTTTCCTCCCTTATATACTCAAGCAATAAAGAAACTTGGGAGCTCTAAATTTTCAATAAAATTTGATTTCCTCCCTGCATATTGCAACTTTTGAGGCTATTCTTCTTGTATCTGGTAATTTTTTTTCCTAGTGATATTTTTGTTAGTGGCTGCAATTTGTTGCATTGGTCAAATTGAATCTGTTTTAAGGAAGTTTGCGACATTGGTTAGCCTGTGTTGGTTTTGTTGCTTGTAGGAAAAAACAATTATATTTTGATTTTTTTTCTTGTGGAATAGATTTTGCGTTTAAATAGTTATGTCGCAGAGACAACCTTTTGTTCTTATGTCCTTTAGTAATTTCGGCGTCATGAAAATTTTCCTTTATACTTTTACCTTTAGAAATATTGATTATTGAAATCATGCTTCAATCATGCAATGGGGTTCACTTGTTTTGATTGAGCTTCAAAAGTTTATTTGAATTGCTGTTTATTTATGCATATTCCTAGTTTGTGGAACAAACTCCAATTCATTAGTTGATATGCAATTGATAATAGGCGATATCTGCTATTATAGTTTTTGTTTCTGCTAGATTGAAAATCTTTATCAGGAATTTTTAGATCATGTTTTTTTTTTTCTTTCCATGTTTGACTTTATAGTTATTCTTACTTTCCTGGTCCTGAATGTTCACTTTGATGCGTTATCGGTTTTCATCATCAGTAGTTTACTGGATTGCTATACTTAATGTCATGCTAACATGGAAGTGTAGAGTTCATTTGCACTTTTTTATCTGTTAGGATAAATATTGTTAGCTTCATAACTCTTTTTTTTTCTTTTTCTAATGCCATATTAGATCATTTTATAATCCGAAACCATTAACCATGATTGCTTCCATATTGAAGTCTTAGTTGCTAATAGAAATTTGATACATGTTGCTCATTGATGGGCCATTGACCCTCACGACAGAGGATTCCTGGCCTCATTAACACAATTTATAATCCTATTTATGCATATTTAGCACTCAGCTACTGTTGGAAATCCACAATCAAGTAATCTTAAATCATAATTGTGTTGTTTTATCAAATGTGAATCGTAGACTATAAAGGAATTAAGGTGGTGATTATCTCTGTGAAATCTCATTAAGAATTGCATCAATGTAGAGAACAAATTGAGCTGTTGTCTTGTAACTACAATTGATTGGTTTATTAATCTGCACGATTCACATATGGATTCTTCTTTCCCTATGTTTAACCAACTGAATGTTCATTATAGGTACAAATGGGGCAGGCTTTGTGTTGTTTTCAAGTAGATCAGTCAAAAGTAGCAATCAAAGAAACTTTTGGTAAGTTTGACGATGTTCTTCAGCCTGGATGCCACTGCTTGCCGTGGATTTTTGGCCAACAGGTAGCCGGATATCTGTCACTACGTGTTCAGCAGCTTGATGTTCGTTGTGAAACAAAGTCTAAGGTTGGCTGTTTTATCTTCATCTTTTATGATTTTTAATGCATTTGTTTGTTATTATGTCACTTAAAGTTGAAGGACTAATGTAGTGATGCATCAAGTTGCATTTGATTTGTGAGACCTTTACAGACATAATTTGACTTTTATTGATTGCAGTAAAGGCTATATGCTAAATTCTGCGATTTGTGCCAGACTGATAGCTGAGCCTGACATCTATTACAGACAAAATATAAGTTTGTGTATTGACTTTCTTGAAACCTGAATTCTGCATGACTTCAAACTGAATATAATTTTTGCAGAACAAATTCTTGAGTTATATTGTTATGCTTGTGTTGTCATTTCTGTGATTTGATTTGTTAACAATGAAGAAGAGAAGGCCGTAGTCAAGAAAGAGGGAAAGAAGAAGAAGAACAGGAAAACAAACTGATGTTATAAAAGTAGAATGTGCTTAATTAAAGGCGGTGCATCTCATGTTGTTTCTCTTGATGGGTCAGGATAATGTCTTTGTGACCGTTGTTGCTTCTATCCAATATCGAGCCCTTGCTGAGAAGGCGTCTGACGCTTTTTACAAGCTTAGTAACACAAAGGAGCAAATTCAGTCATACGTTTTTGATGGTAAGCTTTTATTGTATTGCCTTTGAGGATAGTAGACTACTCTGAAGCAAAACTAGTTATATATTATTAAGCAACTTTTTTGCTTGTCAATTTTGATAAATATGCTCTCAGTATCATGTTGTGCATGATGTTGTAATATATTTCTCTGGAGACTGTATTTAAATTGTATTCTATTCCAATCAGAAGGAAATATATTGTATCTCTTGATGCTGGAATAAGTGAAACTATCTGGTACATGTGAGCACGAAAATCGTCATATCTAGATGAAAATCATGTCTTCCGTTTTCTCATCCTTCTGTTTGTAAAAATAGTTGGCAGTTCAACCTGATGCAGAAGTCCCTGAAGAATTTGATTAATCATTCCTTATGCTTATTATGGAGCCATAGTTATCAATATCCAATCTCCAAACCAGCTCTAATTGCTTCTCTGCTCACTATTGTTTTGACCAAAACAATCATACACAACACCGATAACCATGATATTGAAGGAGAGAAAATGGTACGAGTAACTCGACAATTCATCATCTTCAATAGCAAGTGGATCTTCAAGAAGAAGCTCCATCCTGATGGTACTATTGAAAAGTACAAAGCAAGACTGGTGGTGAAAGGATTCTCTCAGAAAGAAGTATAGATTTCTTTGAAATTTATGCACCAATTTGCAGGATCACTATCATCAGAGTGTTTATCGCATGGGCTGCGATTAAAAGGTTCGTCATACATCAGATGGATGTAAAGACTGCCTTTCTCAATGGAGATCTCACAGAAGAGATCTACATGGAGAAACCAGAATGACTTGATGCTCCAGCTGGTAAGGTTTGTAAACTTATTAAGTCTCTATATGAACTTAAGCAGACATCAAAACTCTGGCATGAGAAGTTCAATGGGGTTGTTCACAACAATGGGTATCAAATCAGTGAATCTGACAAGTGCCTATATATCAAGGTTGCTGAAGGAAAGGTGATGATCATATGCCTCTATGTGGATGATATGCTTATCATCGGGAGTGATTTGGAGATAATAATATCTACCAAGAAATTTCTTTCAGCACAGTTCAGCATGAAAGACCATGGACCTACGGACGTGATTCTCGGAATTAAAATCATATACTCTGAAGAGGGTATTGGATTGTCCTAATCTCATTATGTCGAGAGCATGCTAAAGAAGTATGGTTATTATGACCTGCTAGAACTGTCAGTGTCGTATAATTACAATAAGAAGCTTCGACCAAACACTGGAAGACCGGTAGAGCAGCTAAGGTACTCAAAGATCATTGAAAGTCTTATGTACGCGATGAGCTGCACAAGGCCAGATATACTATTCGTTGTAGGAATGCTTAGTAGGTTCACAAGTAATCCTAAAAAGCTTTATTGGTATGTTGTCCAGAGATTGATGAGATACTTAAAAGAAACTACAAGTCTGGGGTTATTCTAGACTGGATATCCGGGTGTAATCGAAGACTATTCAGATGCGAGCTGGTGCTCAGAACCAGATGAGTGTAGATCTACTGAAGGATTTGTCTTCACCATGGGTGGAGCTACTGTCTCGTGAAAGTCTAAGAAGCAGACAATGATTGCACAGTCATCGATAGAATCTGAGTTCTTCGCACTCTGTGTTGCAGGAGATGAAGCTGAGTGGCTCAGTTGTATTCTCCAAGACTTCCATTGACGAAATTACAAGGCACAATTACTATCTATTGTGATATTATCAGGCGACGAGTGCTGTGGCAGCGAACTCGTTATTCAATGGAAAGAAGCGGACCATTCGTGACTACTTGAGAGAACTCATTTGCCAAGGAGTTATCTCGATGATTGACGTCCGATCTTCAGAGAATGTGGCTGATCATTTGACTAAAGGTCTAAAAAAAACATAGTCGAAAGGACGTTTGCTGGAATGAGTCTTAAAGTTTTGTAAGTCTTACAAATACTTATCATGTTTATTAAATTATTAGTTCAAAGCTTATGCTACTAATAATAAGATAATTGGTTCAAAAGTCAAGTAAGATATGTAAAAGTTAGTAGTCTTACCAATACTTACCATTTACATCAAGTTATTAGTTCAAAGCTTATGCTACTAATGACAAGATAAATGGTTTAAAAGTGAAGTAAGATTTATAAAGGGAGGGTTCAAGTTTTCTTGGATTAGTCGGTGTCTAAAGCAAGGTTTGAGGGTTGCGTAACGCGCTTCGCAAGTAACGATGTACTTAATTGATCTTTGATCAACCTCTAATACTATCCTTACCTTACCTGGCTGAACTATCCGAGTAAAATTTTGATCTTTTCACCTAGAATCCTATCATGTAAAGAAGATGACTGTTAAGCCTTAATGAGTCCAAAGCATTTCAGATGCGGGATATTAGATAAGAAACACATCTAAAGGACTCACCTAGAATTTTATCATGAGAGAGGATGGTTCTTAAGCCTTAATGAGTTCAAAGCATTTCGGATGCGGGATGTTTGATAGGAAACATGCCTAAAGAACTCACTTATGTATGGGTGAAGAGACTTATTGCTCAAATATGTAGCAGAGAATGCTAATACTTCAAATACACAAGAGGAGCCAGTCAATGATGAATGAGTTATCGAACCATCTTCCAAACGCGTCAGAAGACAAAGATTTTTGGAGATGATTTCATCACCTATATTGTGGAAGGAGATCCACAAACTTTTCAAGAAGCAATGCAGTTAATAATTATTAGCGTAAACATCTGCAAGATGATCGGCTAGACAGTTAAGGAGATAACTCCTGCAGAAGTGATCATCTTTAGCTCAAGAGGCTTCAGCTTTAAGATCTTCTTTAGAGTCTAGTTTCTCCACAGAAACCACATAGTAGATTTTCAGGAGTTACATCCCGAAGATCACTTTCCGATGCCATGTGTTGAAGTTGGATCCGTCAAAATTGTCTAACTTAAGACAGTCCACTCCAAGAGTCCTCGCAGGATCCAAGGTAGATCAGACTAATACTTTAAAATTGTAGGCGTCTGTGGTTAAATCTGGAATAATACAAATATAAAGCAACAAATATACTAATAAAATAATATATTTTACTATGCATGTAAGCCCCACGTCTAAAATTTTCTTCAGTGGGGCTCACCACTTTATTCTTTTCAACATTCAGCACCGCTCTTTGAATTTTGTTAACACCATGTTTGATAAACTTATCTAACAATCCTCATAACTTTGTTTAAAAAAAACTAGTATCGTGCAAGGGTACCGTTGTTTCAATCGTTGTGCATAAGGTAGATGTCGCAAGGACTTGAATCCCCCTTTAGACCAACTGAATAAAAATAGATGCATGGTGTCACAAAGACTTGAACCAACACATGTCTAAAAATCCAACGATCACACAAGATCAAACTTATCTGTGGTTGTTTTCACTTTGAAACACACTTATCTTTGCCTTTATCTTTGTCTTGCCTTTGCTTTTGCACATTTATGACCCTGTGCATGTCCTGGTTTCTGCTAGGACTCTAGGTATCTTTCCACAAGACATCAGAGGAGACGGTCAAATCTTCATTCATGCATAGGTGAGTTCTTTAGGGATGTTTCCTATCAAACATCCTGTATCCGAAATGCTTTGAACTCATTAAGATTTAAGAGCCATCCTTTCTCATGATATGATTCTAGGTGAGTCCTATAGGTGTGTTTCCTATCTAACACCCCGTATCCGAAATATTTTGGACTCATTAAGGCTTAACAACCATCCCCTTTACATTATAGGATTCTAGGTGAAAAGATCAAAGTTTTACTCGGATAGTTCAGCTAGGTAAGGATAATATTAGAGGTTGATCAAAGATCAATTAAGTACCTCGTTCCTTACGGAGCGCGTTACACAACCCCCAAACCTTACCTTAGACACTGACTAATCTAAGAAAACTTGAACCCTCCCTTTATAAATCTTACTTGACTTTTGAACCATTTATCTTGTCATTAGTAGCATAAGCTTTGAACTAATAACATGATGTAAATGATAAGTATTTGTAAGACTATCAGCTTTTACAAATCTTACTTGATTTTTGAACCAATTATCTTATTATTAGTAGCATAAGCTTTGAACTAATAATTTAATAAACATGATAAGTATTTGTAAAACTTACAAAACGTTGAGACTCATTTTAGTAGACGTCCTTTCGACTATGTCCTTTTTTAGACCTTTAGTCAAAGGATCAGCCACATTCTCTGAAGATCAGACGTCAATCATCGAGATAACTCCTTGGCAAATGAGTTCTCTCAAGTAGTCACGAATGGTCCGCTTCTTTCCATTGAATAACGAGTTCGCTGCCACAGCACTCGTCGCCTGATAATATCACAATAGATAGTAATTGTGCCTTGCAATTTCGTCAATGGAAGGTCTTGGAGAATACAACTGAGCCACTCAGCTTCATCTCCTGCAACACAGAGTGCGAAGAACTCAGATTCTATCGATGACTGTGCAATCATTGTCTGCTTCTTAGACTTTCACGAGACAGTAGCTCCACCCATGGTGAAGACAAATCCTTCAGTAGATCTGTACTCATCTGGTTCTGAGCACCAGCTCGCATCTGAATAGTCTTCGATTACACCCGGATATCCAGTCTAGAATAACCCCAGACCTGTAGTTTCTTTCAAGTATCTCATCAATCTCTGGACAACATCCTAATGAAGCTTTCTAGGATTACTTGTGAACCTACTAAGCATTCCTACAACGAATGCTATATCTGGCCTTGTGCAGCTCATCACGTATATAAGACTCCCAATGATCTTTGAGTACCTTAGCTGCTCTACCGGTCTTCCAGTGTTTGATCGAAGCTTCTTATTGTAATTATACGACACTGACAGTTCTAGCAGGTCATAGTAGCTATACTTCCTTAGCATGCTCTCGACATAATGAGATTAGGACAATCCAATATCCTCTTCAGAGTATATGATTTTAATTCTGAGAATCACGCCCGCAGGTTCAAGGTCCTTCATGCTGAACTATGCTGAAAGAAATTTCTTGGTAGATATTACTATCTCCAAATCACTCCCGATGATAAGCATATCATCCATATAGAGGCAGATGATCATCACCTTTCCTTCAGTGACCTTGATGTATAGACACTTGTCAGATTCACTGACTTGATACCCATTGTTGCGAACAACCTCATCGAACTTCTCATGCCAGAGTTTTGGTGCCTGCTTAAGTCCATATAGAGACTTAACATGTTTACAAACTTTACCAGCTGGAGCATCAAGTCCTTCTGGCTTCTCTATGTAGATCTCTTCTGTGAGATCTCCATTGAGAAAGACAGCCTTTACATATATTTGATGTATGACGAACCTTTTAATCGCAGCCCATGCGATAAGCACTCTGATGATAGTGATCCTGTAAACTGGTGTATAGATATCAAAGAAATATATACCTTCTTTCTGAGAGAATCCTTTCGTCATCAGTCTTGCTTTGTACTTTTTAATAGTACCATCAGGACGGAGCTTCTTCTTGAAGATCCATTTGCAACTGATAGGCCTTGTACTTTTAGGTACATCCACCAGCTCCCAAGTATGATTTTGGATTAATGAATTCATCTCATCATCTATAGCTTCTTTTCACAGAAGAACGTTTGTTGACTGAATTGCTTCTTGAAAAGTCTGTGGATCTCCTTCCACATTATAGGTGATGAAGTCATCTCCAAAATCTTTCTGTTTTCTGACGCGCTTGGAAGATGGTTCGATAACTTCTTCATCATTGACTGGCTTCTCTTGTGCATTTGAAGTATTAGCATTCTCTGCTACATCTTTGAGCAATAAGCTTTTATGATTGATAAACTTATCCTCAAATAATTCTACATCTCAAGATTCAATGATGGAGTTGGTTCTAAGGTCCAGGAACCTGCACGCATTACTATCTCCAACAAAGCCAAGAAACACACATCTGTTTACTTTTGGTCCGAGCTTAAGTCTTCTGATATTTGGAATTCGAACATATGTGAGACACCCCACACTTTGAGACTATTGAAAGAATCTGGATATCCCAACCATAACTGATAAGGAGTACTATCAGTTTTGGAATATGGTACTCTGTTCAGAATCCAATTTGTCATCAGCCAAACCTCTCCCCAATAGCAGGTAGGGATATCCAGATTCCTCCTGCGCGTGCATATTGGTGGATGTTATTGATTCTGAACAACTAGTTATAATTCAGGAGTAAGAGGTAGTACCCTTGAGCATTTCCAGCCATCTTGATTTTTACAGCAGCTAGGTCAATGAACTATTTAAAACCAGTTGCAGCGGCTTGGAATTAGCAGCAAGCAGGCTGAAAGTACTTAAGATTAGATGACCAATGCCACACACTTGGGACTAGTCTTCATGCCCTTCTAGTTTATTGTCTATGTGGAGTCAAAACATCCATTCAAACTGCAGCTCAAATGTGTGTGTGGTTTTATTGTGGTTAACTTTTTAATGCATGTAATAGTGTTATTTATTGGTCGAAGCTATAGGGATTAAACTTTAAAGTGATCCAAAAGCTTAATTTCCATCTCCAACACACTTCTCTGAGCTGTAAGTGCGAGTTCAAACTCCTTGTAGTCTGTATTTCTTGATTATTAGCTGAAGCCACAGCTCAGTTATAATGTTTTAAAGGTCAAAAACAGTGGTTTTAATCTCTCTGTGTATCCCAGTAGGTTCCCATAAGGTAGATGACTGCTGATATAGAAACTTGTGTTGCCAATAAACAGTAATCAGGGCTAGTGTCCCAAAGCTGAACTTAGATGATGTCTTTGAGCAGAAGAATGATATTGCAAAAGCTGTCGAGCAAGAACTTGAAAAGGTAATCATATTGTTTGTTCATAATATTATATATATGTATATATTATTTAAATTTAAAATTTTCTTGTTGGAATGACCTTGTCTGTCTGCCTGTCCCATGAGTAGGCCATGTCAACATATGGATATGAGATTGTCCAAACACTTATTGTGGATATTGAGCCGGATGATCATGTTAAGCGGGCGATGAATGAGATCAATGCAGGCAAGCCTATTTTATTGTTTACCTTGTGATTGTATGATGCGCGATTTTCTTACCTTTATATACTTGCATAATTAGTGCACCCAACCTCCTGCAAACCAAAAAGGCTAAATTTTATTAAAAGAAAATCCTGAACTTTGTTGTGTTTTGCACAAAACACCCTAAACTTTGTAAATTCGAGTAAATTCCCTGAAATGTTTCACTAAAATACTGTGACCGACATATAATTTTGCTTTTATATACTTTTTACTAAGGTAATTTTTGGGGTTGGGGTTGGTTGATATTACTAAAGTTTTGACCTTTTATGCTTTACGCTAACGTTGTTTGTGATAATCTCTGATAGTTCGGGAGGATTCTACATAATATTGAAAGTTCATGCAGATTTTCTCTGATTAACATTTTGTGTGTGTGTTTGTGTATTTTTGTGGTTTTCTCTTTTTTTTTAGTGTGTGTGTGGGGGGGGGGGGGGTGTAGATGGTGCAAAACACCTCAGAGTCAGAGGTTTTGTGGAATTTACCCACAGCCACATACATGGAGACAACACGCGCACGCACATGCGCACGAAGAAATGCAGAATGAAAACGAAGCCAAGTGTCCGCACCACTCAAAATATAACTCTCGCCCACTCCACCGCCGCTGCCACAATACGACACATTGCTAACACCCTGTGCTTTTCTTCAATCATTTCAATTTGAATCATATGGGGACACAAATTCTACTTATATATGTAAAATTTCTATGCTCGTCAAGATTTTGTTTCTAACCGCAACATTCCAATATCACAATAGCTGCTAGAATGAGAGTAGCGGCAAATGAAAAGGCTGAAGCAGAGAAAATCCTACAAATCAAGCGAGCAGAAGGAGACGCAGAATCCAAGTACTTAGCAGGTCTGGGCATAGCTCGCCAACGACAAGCCATCGTCGACGGCTTGAGAGATAGTGTCCTCGCCTTCTCCGCTAATGTCCCCGGAACCACAGCGAAAGACGTGATGGACATGGTTTTAGTTACACAGTACTTTGATACCATGAAAGAGATTGGAGCATCGTCGAAGTCATCTTCGGTTTTCATCCCTCACGGTCCTGGGGCTGTTAAGGACATTGCTTCCCAGATCAGAGAAGGTCTTCTTCAGGCTAACTCCACTCTTCTGTGATTTGAATCTGTGGAAAAGTTAAGTTTCCTTAATGTGCTGATCAAGTGGTATATAAATGTGTCATGTGTGTATATGGAGGATACAGAAAATAGGTTCCCGCTGAGGTTTTATATATGGTATTATTTATATGGCTAATAAGGAGATCAAGTGTTTGGTGTTATTTATTTTGAGTGATATCCTAACAGCGGTTAAGTTGTTTACTTCAATGAGTTGTGGATGCATCCCATATGCTGCAGGGCCCCTGATGTCTCAATGGAGATATTCCTTTGTTATTTATATTTGTATTATTCATTCTGATTGCGTGCCGGTGAAATAAAGGGATCTCTCTGCAATACATTGATGTTATCTACTATCGAAGAGTTCTCTCTGCTACATGTTGACATTACAGGAATTCATGTGTGTTTTTCAGGTAACAAAGAAATAATTATGTTTAAACATTAAGGTTCGTGCTAATGAAAAACTTAGGAATAATTAAGTGACTGATCTTATACGGTACAGATGATGTATATGCAATGCAAGAACACAACTCCAACTATTGATGGAATTTGCATTGAGTATGGATTTTGCAAACTACCCTTAAAAGGATTTTGTAACTCGCCAAATTTCCAAAATATTTAAAGTTGGAAAGCATGATGGCTAAGGTTTGAGTTGCGTTTTTTACCATCTCAAGATCCTTCATACGCGACAAAAGATTAGATATCTATTTCGATGTTGTAATTGTTTTTCTTATTTTAATCTTCTTCTTTTTTTTCTCCCTTTCCCTTTTGAGAGAATTTTTACAGCGGAGGAATTTAAGAGTTGTTTTGTTTTGGAGTAAGAAAAGGTGGCACAAAAAATTAGATGAATTTAATGTTATGCAGAGGTAAGCTACTTAGTTTGGATACACTGTCATAAATTTAGTTTTCTAGTTTCAATTTTGATTTATTTTGTCATCATGTGTAGATATTTGGTCTATAATTTAATTACTTTTCACAACTTATTCCCTACGCTCGAGGAACTCAAGGGCGCCCACAAAAGCTATCAATTTCAATTTGAACCTGGCTTTTCACTGATAAGAAGATAATTGCAACCTAAGGTATTTGATTTAACTTCCATCTTGTTTTAATCTTTTTGTAAAGTGCTTTGTCTGAATTCATAAATAAAAAAAGGTTGTGTTTTCATTTGGACGCTTGTAATTGTCTACGGAATAAGTGTTTCTTTATTTTGATGTGTAACATGCTCGGATTCAGCTTCTTCAATCATGTTCTCTTCTAATTATTTGGAATTTTTTCATGACTTTTAATTCAATTGTGTTCTTACCACGCTAATTTCAGAATGCAGTGGGCTTTTTTTTAGTGATGTTGCCATGAGGGAGAGAGATTGATGTTAGAGCCAATTTTAGACACTAGCCTTCATATTAAAAGCCAAGGATCCTAACTCCAAGCTCCCCATGGGGTTATTAAAGAAGCACGCACTTTTAGGAGACTGCTTTTAAAAAAATAAACTGAGGGTGCTTTTAAAAGCAATTTTTATTTTTAATTTTTAATATTATATAGGAAAACTTTACAAAATAGACATGTTTTGCTAAATATTTAGCAAAACAGACCGTTTGCTAAATATTTAGCAAAATAGACCTCTTTTTGGCCAAGATATCGATTTTGCTAAACAGACTATTCGAAACATACGGGGCTAGTAGTCCCGTATGATTTAATCCCCCATTAAATCATATGGGACTACTAGTCACGTATGTTTCGAATGGTCTGTTTAGCAAAATCGACATCTTTTTGGCCTGTTGGCTAAAAAGAGGTCTATTTTGCTAAATATTTAGCAAAATAGGTCTATTTTGCAAATTTCTTCTATCATATATATCCTTTAGCTTATGATGCATATGATTATAAAATGACTATTTCAATAACTTACATAAATTGCTTTTGTAAGGTACTTATATAAGCAACTTATCATGAGCTCCGGCAATACCAAACTAACCCTTAGTGCATTAGGGATTGTTTGATTTCCTATTTTAGTAGGCATTTAAAATAGCAATAATATCAGCTTAGCTGTGTGTTTCACCGCAACTAATAAATACTGTCGAAACTCTAGTTGCAAAAAGCCCTTTAAATGCAGGCAACTACTTGAACAAAATTTAAAATTAGGTAGCAGATGCAATACTTTTATATGTAAAATAGGGTGTAATTACTCGTAACCAACCTGCAAATTAGTCCAAAAAACCAAATACTTCAAACAAACACTTAAAAGTGAAAACTATGATATCAACTGCAAATTACAAAAATTTTAAAACTAAACTTACACAACTGCAAGTCTGCAACTTTTACCTCAAAAAAGTCTGCAACTTAAATTATATTCGACCAAATACAATTGTTTGCAACTGACACTTGCATTATAATTTTAGTTGTACTTGCATTGTAATTATAGCAGTAGCTATCCAAAGAGTCTCTTAATAAAATAAAGTTGTAACATGTTAAAATGCATCTTTTCTACTCAAATCCAGGGAACCATTTGTGTGCGGGGGTTTGGCTGAGAAAGCAAAATATATCCTTGTAGGCGTTAAAAAAAATGCCGAACTTCAAGATATGATGAAGATCGTTATAAGGACGGAACCTCGTCTTCATCAAAAACGAGGCATGTCACACAGCATCAAAAGATGAAGCTCGTCATTAGATACGAGGCTCGAAGTGCGTCATTGGAGACGAAGCTCGTCATTGGATACGACGCTCGAAGTGCGTCATTGGAGGCAAAGCTCGTCATTAGATACGAGGTTCGAAGTTCATCAGCGAAGACGAAGCTCGTCAGACGAAGTCAGTGAAGACAAAGTTCGTCAGAAGAAGTTCGCTATACTGCAAAGCTTGCCTCATAAGACGAACCTCACTGTATATTGAGGCTCGTCCAGTCTAACGAACCTCGCTGTTCGTCATCCATAGAAGATCCAGCTGTAACGGATCTGAAGACTTAGTTAGCCATGTGGGCTAAACTTCAGGAGCACATTACGTCCCATTAACCAACTTGGACTGAATTGAATGAGGCAGTTACGCCATCTACCCACATTTCAAGCACGTCAGTTACGCGCTACAAACTCTATAAATAGCCAATGAGCAGCTATGAATAGGGACCTTTTTTGGAGGATTTTTTTGGCTATCGCGTGAATAGAGATCAGTGTCTGCATTCTCGTGATCTAAGCTACCGTCAGAAGCTTTCGTGATCTTGCTCTGATCGTCAACGGGAAGCAATCTCGACTTGAGCATCGAGAGAAGCATCATTTCGTCACTAAGAACCACTTTTAAACAAAAGAGAAGTCGGATCAACCTTCTCTTCTTTTGTAATTTAGAGAGAGTGATTGTAAGGGATTCATACTAAGCCATCAAACTTATTCTTAAAACAAGAAATTCAATCATACATTTTTCAACCCTACAGAAGATGACGACCACAGTGACGATAAAATCATGATGCCTATCAATGGTAAATTTCTGAAGAAAATATTACTCGTAGGCTCTTGGTCCTCTGTATCGTGATAAACGAAGAAGCTAATTGAGGTAATAATTTTCTTACTTGTTTTTCCTCCAAATTTTATCACCAATCCTCTGCAATAGGATGGTGAGTCCCCAAAACTATCATGCCAAATGTTACTTCTAATAGCCTATGTTTTAACCTTTATTCAAAAATACTTTCTTAAGATAGTAACCTACTATGTGATGTGTTGTTATTTCATCATCTGTCGTCATATTTTTATGTCACTGAACGACATGATCTTCCTAACGTCATCATTTTCACAAATAACGTTTGTTTTCCCAATAGTAACCTACTATGTGATGTGTTACTATTTCATCATCTGTCATCATACTTCTATGTCACTGAACGATATTTTATCATCTGTCATCATACTTCTATGTCACTGAACGACATGACCTTCCTAACGTCGTCATTTTCACAAATGACAGTTCGTTTTCCCAATAGTAACCTACTATGTGATGTGTTGTTGTTTCATCATCTGTCGTCATACTTCTATGTCACTGAACGACATGACCTTCCTAACATCATCATTTTCATAAATAACATTCGTTTTCCCAATAGTATCCTACTATGTGATGTATTGCTATTTCATCTGTCGTCATATTTCTATGTCACTGAACAACATGACCTTCCTAACGTCGTCATTTTCACAAATGACGTTCGTTTTCTCAATAGTAACCTACTATGTGATGTGTTGCTATTTCATCTATCGTCATACTTCTATGTCACTGAATGACATGACCTTCCTAACGTCGTCATTTTCACAAATGACGTTTGTATTCCCAATAGTAACTTACTATGTGATGTGTTGTTATTTCATCATCTGTCGTCATACTTCTATGTCATTGAACAACATGACCTTCCTAAAGTCGTCATTTTCACAAATGACATTCGTTTCCCCAATGGTAATCTACTATGTGATGTGTTGCTATTTCATCATCTATTGTCATACTTCTATGTCACTAAACGACATGATCTTCTTAACGTTGTCATTTTCACGAATGACGTTCGTTTTTCCTCTAATGAGCTTACTGTGTGATAATCTTCGTTTTAAATTTCTCAACATTTGATTACAACTTAGTCATTTTCATTATACATTTGATCCAATGCCCAGAAAGGCTAAGGATAGAGGAGAAATCTTAACATTTAAGTCTAAGAGAAACTCTTCGACAACTCATCATACTGAGGGGAAAAAGTATGACTAGTCCAACTCAAACGACAGTTGATAAAGACATATCAAATCCGTTGATAGCTGAGAGTTTGCTAAAAATCCTAAGTTACGATTATTAATTACACAAAAGAAGAGAACAATTTGTGGATAAAATTATAAATTTTATTCATATAATGATCGAAGTTACAAGTACAGAAAGTCGAAGTACATAGATTGAACTTGGAAAACTTGAACTACACTATCGAGGTTCGGTTACAAGTTCTTTCAACGACCCTCGAACTACACTATTGAGGTTCGATTACAAGTTCTTTCGACAACCTCTGTTTTCGTCAAAAGTTATGTTTCCATTGTTGTTAAACCTATTACACCGTTTATCGATTACAAGTTCAAACTAAAAGAAATGTCAATCTTTTTATAAGATCTTCTCACAATGAAAAAGTAAAAATTTGCAACTTTATCCAACAAAACACAGCAGTAGTTTATCTCCTGTTGTTTTGCGTGGGATCTTTGCCTGTGTCGGGGACGCGTTAGTTCGTGGATCACCGCGGATCAGATCCGATTGACAAAATAATTATGCTCTTGCTTCATAAAGGAAACAATTGCAGCAGCGACGATCACGACTAAGCGAGTTTGTGGCTCTTCTCGAGATTAAAACCAAGTTTAATCCGGAGGAAAGAGGGAGAGATAATCTCAAATCTTTCGAAGATTTTTTCTTTATGAAAAAAGTTCGCCAAGATTCGCCAATTCTCCTCTGAAATTCGTGGTTCACTGCTCAATTCGACAGCACCTCGCCCTCTGATTTTAGATCCCCTCAAATGAAGACCTTGAGCTTCTATTTATAGGCTTTTGTCGCCACGTTTTCTGATAAGATCAAGTATTTTAACGTCATCTTCAGTTGATAACCGCCCAAGCACACTTAAGGATAGCTTCAGAACAGTTGGAGAAGTCCTGGGACAAAAGAATTCTAACAAAATATCGAAATCCACGTTTTGGGGAGTTTTGGGAAGTCAAAACACTCGTGGTGGCTCGGAGCTGTGCGAGCCACCATTTGGTGGCTCGCACTCACGCGAGCCTCCTGGCCTGTTTCGTTCGTCTTTTTGACGTTTTGGCTGTTTGCAGCCCCTTCAGTTCGCTTGTTTTGTGTTTGTTTTGCTTTTACACGTGTTTCATCACTTCGCTGACTTGTACGCTTCACCGATTCGCTTCATGCGTTTACCAACGTCGGATAATCTTCCTTGACTCGGATAATGACATTCATCGTCTTCTCTCCGTCTCAAGCTGTGTTCGGGATCTATTAGGCAAATTTTGACGCCTACGCCCTCGAACTACACTACGAGGCTTGGTTACAAGTTCTTTCGACGACCTTCAATAACGTCTTCTTATGCAATTTATTGAGCCTTTCACAATGGCGTTGAGCTTCGTCTTCAACAACGTCGCGGGTCCTGTTGTTGAAGTTCCATCTTACGTTCTTTGGCATGAAGTCTTCCCCATGCCCAGCTTTCAACTTTGGTATTGGTAGCACCCGCCTATCTGCTTGGGTAAACTGAGTACTATTAGAAAAAACACAAGCTCTGAGCATAGGATCAGCATCTTCCCCATTCCAACAGAACGTGGATGAGTTATAGAGTGAAGTGGCACCTTTAAAATAGTTGTTGATGCTTGTGAGAAGAAGGATAAGCGCTTCAATGGGTTCATGAAGCTGCCACATAACCCAAAGTCCAAATCAAGGGTTGCATGCTGGTGGGAGCACCCGATGTTGAAGGAGTAAACAAGATTGGTTGGGGTTGCACTCGAAAGTCCAGCAAGTTGCTGAAACACATCCTGATTTCGGTTCTGAAAGATTGAGACATTCTCAAATGGGGATGACAAAAAAGCTTGAAGTTGTGAAGGGGATAAGGAAGGGAACAATGAAAAGAGGAAACTCTTCTGAGTCATTTTGTAACAAGGCTCAAAGAAGAAGATGATGATTCTTCTCGAAGAGCGATGGCCTATTTATAGGCAATGGAGCCAATTAAGTGCCTGGGAACTGTTACGCGAATCCTTGAGCGCCAGATGGTCAAGAGGCGTTGGAACCGAAGAGACGCATTCACTACATCCGTACTTCACACAGATAGAACAAGATAAGGAGAGGCGCATTAAGTATTAAATACTTATTGTTATCACAATGAAGCGACAGATTCCTGTAGATTAATAGGTCGGGAACTATTGGAGTCCAGTCGACTTCATTTAATGTGATTAATTCTCATTCCAAATTCCAAAACGACGAATTGCACTACCTCAATTGAGTTCGAATGTCGAGACTCAATTGAGACTAGTTTAAACTCGTCTTTGAATTCCAAAACGACGAAGGTCACTACCTCAATTGAGTTCGAATTTCGAGACTCAGTTGAGACTGGTTTGAACCTCGTCTTTGAAGTCTAAAATGACGAAGGTCACTGTTTCAACCAAAGTTCGATAATCGGGACTTAGTTGGAATCAGTCAAACCTCGTCTTCAATTTCAAAACAGACAAAAGTCATTATCTCAATCAAACTCTGATATCGAGGTTAAATTGAGATACTTTGAACCTCGTCCTATAACTCGGTCGAGATGTCGGCTCATGTCGATTAACGCCGCTTCGAACCTCGTTTCAAAATACTAAGACTTGGTTGTCGACAGTTATCTCGCGGTTTTTGAAATAATGAAGTTCGTTGAACCTCACGTTAGAATTATAGAGTCCGTCATGACGTCTTTAAAAAGTTCTAAATGTTAAGACTTGTTAAGACAGGTATTATGCATTGCGCGACTAATGAACTTTATTAAAGAACCAAAAATGCACAAAGGAGAAAGTTGACTGATAAAAGTACAACTGTATTGATAAAATATCATTACAAATGTTCAACAGTTTGGCGGATTTCCTCAACAAGTTGGCCTATGAATTCTTGGTGTGTCATTTCAACTTCAGCCATCGCTTGCTTGTGCAGATCATCATCAGAAGACACTTTCACATTACTTGCGGCATTGCTTAGCCTCTCCAAATCATCAGACTCAATCTGAAGCAGTGTTTGATGTTCTGCCTGCTTGGCTGTCAAGGTTTGTCGCATTTCTGTTGCGCTCTTCAACTCATTCTCTGCTTCTGCCAGCTTAGCCTGGAGGTCAGCAAACGCATCTCTATAAGATTCCACTAAGCGTTGCTGGTTGCGTTCAGCATCAAAGACCTTTTTGTTCTCGCTGGACAATTTTTCACTGGTTTCCCCGAGCTCTTTGACCTTTTGCTTCTTCTCAAGCACTTGGCGTTCAAGCTCAAACAGAGAATCATCCATGTGCCTCAAGAGCTGCATAGCGTGTTCTTCAACTATAGGGAGTAGGGACTGATTGCGGCGATCTTGCCACTTCTTGAAAATGTTTTCAACCTTTGCCAAATGTATCCAATAGGACAGCGTGGTTATATCGTTAATCAAGTCACGCATCAGATGCAGAAGAGGTTCCAGTACCGCCTTAATCCCAGCAAAATCCCTGCCATGATCCAAGTCATGAGTAGGAGATTCCTTTAAAATGGTGAGGAAATTACTCCGGACCATCGATACCCCAAATTCTTTTGACAAGTCAAAAGAAGAAGAGGGTGTAACATGAATAGGCACTGCTTCCGACTGACCAGCAGACGTAGCCGTTATTTCTGACGAGGTGAACATAGTGGTTGCCGCAATGGTTGTAGGAGCAACGACAACGGTTGTAGGAGCAGCGACAATGATTGTAGGAGCGACAACAATAGTGGCAGGGATAGCAGCAAATATAGTTGAGGCTGGAGTTAGAATTTCTGTTGAGGCGATAGGGCTGGCGGGCACAACACTTGTATTCATTTCAACATCGGTTCCGAAAGCTACATCCAAAGCAACTTCCGTTCCAACAGTTGTTTTGAGAGCAACAGTTGCATCCACAGCTGCTCCACTCTCAATAGTTGTACTCGGAGCGACCTCAACTTCTATTGGAATAACAAGGGTAACGACAGCATTCTCAGCAGTTACGCTTGGTTCAGAGTGTGATCTTACATGGAGTCGAGATAGTGGAACGTCATCCTCAGACTCTGACTCTATGTCAACTCCAATTGGTTCGACGGGAGGAGAGATCACCACTGGAGCTTCTCACCTTGGCCTCTTTGCGACACGTTTAATTTTTCGCATAAATCCTGGTCTCTTGGGCTTCTCCCCCACTTGCCTTGAAGCTTCAGATCCTTCAACTCGTTCTGTGAAAGGAATGTCAGAGGATAAACATCAACAAAATGACAATTCAAAGCTAAAGACTAGCATACCAGTGCGACCTATTGCGGGGTTGAGTTCCCCAAGAACAGCTTCAGTGGATTGACGATGGGAGAGTCTACTCTCAGAAGCCTCATGCTGAAAGTGCTCAATTGGCTCATCAGCACGAGCGGGATCCCCAAATTCGTCGAAATCAGCTTTGGCTCCAAGAGCCTCATCTTCCCCAGCAGCGACAAGTATATTACTCCTGTATTCATCAACGCGCGGAGATTTCGGAAGTGTGGTCTCATCCAGAGTCGCATCCACCTCTTCTTGAGTCTCATGAGGACTAGAAGGTCGGGATTCTTCCGCACCGACATTTTCTTCGGTATATAAGAATTCTTTAAGTCTCGGTATGCGACTCCTATTAGAAGTGTTCTCGGATCTATAGCGATTCCGATGAAGCATAGTCCCGACGAGTTGATATTGAAGTTTGGGATCCCCGCATTCGCCATGCAATGCCACTTGCAATAAGCAAGTGTTGTCCGGGGCTGAGGATCCTGTTGTGGGAGTGAGAAGCGAGCACCTGTACCTCCGACGATGGTCCTATACCAAGCTCTTGCTCTGATAATTAGACTATAACCCCAGATTGTAACTGGGTGTTGGGGTTGCCAATGTCCAATTGGTCATAACCAAACTAGCGAGCAAAGCGGTAAGACAGATAGGGCTCTAATACACACCTAGGACCGAATCGATAAATGAGAAACCCGGGACGAATGTTCAGGAGCCACTTGAAGCAACCGAGTGACAGGGCAATGTAGCCCTGACCATTTGATTCGTCTACCGCAGCTTGATCGTAGCTGGTCCCAGGAAAATGAGAAAAACACCGGTTAAAAGCAAAATTTTTATAATCCCGAAGAATGTGTCTCACTAAGGCCATATAATGCTTACTCCAATCTGAGTTTTCCAACCTTTGGATGAAAGGAATAACTCGTCCCTCTACACGAGCAGAAGGCGCGTCCATAAGTGTGGGACAATGCATGACGAACCACGCCATGAGATAGGCGTAGGGTAATCCTACTTTTGGGTTCTCAGCACCTTGACAAAAAGCGTGACATAAGCACTGCAGTCCCCAATGGATATGGGCGATTATGGCAGGCAGAAGAGCATATTGACGATCGTGCGCCAAACAACGACTGGAAATACCACCTCTACTGGCAATGTATCAAAACTATCGGAAGGAACAACAATATGCTTGAGCCATAACATGAGATATCCTGCCAGTAAGACTTTAGAAGAAATCGGCTCCCTATATTAGAAAAAGTAACTGTCAAATGTCGTGTCTGTCGGGTAACCATGCTCATCTGAAGATGTTACATAAGACAAGGATAGATTGGCAAGTATACGTCAAGACCGTCCGTCCGCCTCACAAAGACCCAGTGGTACTATGGGGTCCTTCTTATGATTCAAGTTCTGAAAAAGGTAATGCGCCCAGATGTTGTGGCTGAGGAGCTTTTCACCTTTCTTATCAACCCGTCGCTCCGTGTTCGTACAAATGTAGTAGTGTCACATTACTTCCCAAAAGGCTTCAACCACTTGACGGTGTTCCTTCTCTAAATCGGTTAACTCCTTGTACCCAGGACATATTCCTCATAAGGGTATCTTTTATATGGCAACCCAGAGACTTCAGCCATCTCATGATGAGGAATTCCTAATTCACCGTTTGGAGTGAAGAATGTACGGGTGTCAGGATTATATACCTCTAACACACCGAAGAATTAGTGAGAGTTATTTCTTAAACTGAGTTGTGTCGCCCTAATGGGCGCATAAAGCCCAAATCTCTGCAGGTCCCCCTGATTCTCCTGCAAGATGTACTCGGTAACACGAGGCCACCACTGGGTAGGACTCCAATGAGACCAACCAGGGGTCCTAAAGTCTTTAGCGAGGAATTGCCCCTTTAATTTAAAGAAAGCACAGTCAAAAGTGTTAGCCTCCTCGACTGTTTCGCCGACGGGTAATTCTCTCTGGAATAATCCCGAGTGTAATCTGGTTATGTAGCGACTGTTACTATCTATCTTGGCACCACTTCTGGAGAAATGACCACATATTACCCCATCTTGTGTTGGAGTTAAGTCACAATCCATCTTCCTAGGGGCAGAAACAATCTTCAAGGCAGTGAAAGAACAATAACGTTCCATCTGGGGCAAGAACATATGAAAGCTCGTTAATAGTCCTAAGCCATCGATAGGTGCCCAATTCCAATAAGACTGGATCATCTGAAGAGTCACCAAACAAAAAAACAAGTTTCACAATATAATCACGGTCGACTAATTCCAAAGGAGCGTCCGTGATCAAACGCCTAAAAGTGGAAATTGAAGGCTCAAAAAGATGTCGAAGTTCTTCTTGTCCTCGATCCTCGAACATAGGGATGTTTTCAAGGGGGAATAGTGTAAATCATATTTCATCGCTTGAGTACCATCTGCTCCGAAAGCACCACGTTGGGGAATTGGAACAGATGGATGCACAACTGCACAAAAGACAAATGAAGTTAGTCTAGAGGATGAGTCACTGCCCAATGATACAAACCTCGTCTAATAACAAACTACGTTAAATAGACGAACCTCGTCTAACAACGAACTTCGAGCTTTGTTAGTTGAACTAGCTTTGTATATTGGATGAACCTCGTCAGTGAAGACAAAGTTTGTCGATTTGACAAACATCGTCAGGGAAGACGAAGTTCGTTGGTCAAACAGAAGCTCATTTGACAGACATTGAGGATAAATCTCATCATAATAGCCAACGTAGTTGGACATATGAGGTTCAATTAGCGGATGAGGTTCTTCAGAAAAAGACAAAATATGCCAAGACGACGAACCTTATCAAATCAAAAGACTTCATCTTTCAGATGAATTTCGTCTCAGAAAGAGGGAAACTATTCATCTCCCTCAAGAAACCCAAGTCTAAAATAGACAGGGTTCATCTGCATTGAAACGCATATCTTGCGTGCAGATCTATTACCTGAGAAAGCAGACGAAGCTGCTGGATCATCTGAAGGACTGGCGATCTTCTTGCCCTAGCTTTGCTTACAACAGTTTTAGGAGTCGTTGGTCTCAGATTGCAAGCTCTCAAAGAAGGAAAGTTGGAAATTTGGGAGTTTAGGGTTTTGATAACTCAAGTGATCAGAAGAAGAAGAAACTCTCCATATGATGACGCCATATATATATGGGCGGGAGAAATCGAATCAATGGCCAAGATCTTCGATTTAGATCGTTGGATGAGTCCCCCTCCCAACGAGATCTGCAGGCGAGATCCATGAAGGAGATCTCGAGGCACCAGCTGGCAGCCACCTATCGGGCCTAGAAAAGGTGCGTGACAGTCCCTGCTGATAAGGCTGAAAGGTGTCATATGGGTCTGTGTCTAACAATATCCACATGAAAAGACTAGGGTCAGACAATTGCTAAACTTCATGGCGAAGCTTACAGAAGTATTGAGTTGCGAACAATGAGGCTAAGTTCATCTTAATAGGATTCAAAGTGTTTTAGACTCTATACAACCCAATTCAAATGTGAAAACTTTGAAGGGGGTTTTGTAGGCATTAAAAAAAAGTCGAACTTCAAGATATGATGAAATCGTCATAAGGACGAACCTCATCTTAATCAAAGACGAGACATGTCACACATCATCAAAAGATGAAGCTCGTCATTAGATACAAGACTCGAAGTGCGTCATTGGAGACGAAGCTCGTCATTGGATACGAGGCTCGAAATGCGTCATTGGAGACGAAGCTCGTCATTGGATACGAGGTTCGAAGTTCGTCATTGGATACGAGGTTTGAAGTTCATCATTTGAGGCGCTCATTGGATACAAGGTTCGAAGTTCATCAGCGAAGACGAAGCTCGTCAAACGAAGTCAGTGAAAGCAAAGTTCGCCAGAAGAAGCTTGCTATACTACAAAGCTTGCCACATAAGACGAACCTCACTGTATATTGAGGCTTGTCCAGTCTAACGAACCTCGCCATGCAGCGAGGCTCGTCGTCCATAGAAAATCCAGTTGTAACGGATCTGAGAGACTTAGTTAGCCACGTGGGCTAAACTTCAGGAGCACGTTACACCTGTTAACCAACGTGGACTGAATTGAAGGAGATAGTTACGCCCTCTACCCACAATTCAAGCACGTCAGTTACGCACTACAAACTCTATAAATAGCCATGAGCGGCTATGAAGAGGGACCTTTTTTTGGAGGATTTTTTTTTACTATCGCGTGAAGAGAGATCAGTGTCTGCATTCTCGTGATCTAAACCATCGTCAGAAGCTTTCGTGATCTTGCTCTGATCATCAACGGGAAACAATCTCGGCTTGAGCATCGAGAGAAGCATCATTTCACCACCAAGACCCACTTTTAAACAAAAGATAAGTCGGATCAACCTTCTCTTCCTCTGTAATCAAGAGAGAGTGATTGTAAGGGATTCGTACTAAGCGATCGAACTCATTCTTAAAACAAAAAATTCAATCATACATTTTTCGACCCTACAATCCTTTCATTAGAAGAGTATTCACCTATATTCTTCAAAAGTAGAGAAAATTCACTACAAATGCTGAGCATCCTTGGTCAAACTCTGATATCCTCTTGTTCTTCAAGTCTCTGAAAAATAGTTTTGTTAATCCTCATTCAGTTATCCTGAACAATCTTGGCTTTTTTAAAGTCAAAGAATTTACCCGTGGTGTATCCAATGACATAGAATGACCCCAAGCTGCATTTTTTTCTTGTATATAATAATAATAATAATAATACTTTGCCGTTCTTTTCTTTCTCTTCTATGTTAATAACTTGAGCTCAAATAGCCTAGAAACTAACAAGAGGCATTACGAGAGTTGAACTACTTATAGCTCGTGTTCTGTTTTATCAACACATACATCCCTGGACGAGGTGATAGATGCTACCTTTCCATTAGATTTTAAACATCCGTAAGAATCGCGTGGAAATATTCATAACTAAACCTGGAACTCTAACATCACATGATCCTTATGGAAGTGTTATAAGTCCAGCGAAAAATGCGTATGTGCTAATAAAATAGAACAGTGTCAGTCGAAATAGTTACATCCCTATAGTACATAGTATGCATATGCAGATACAAGATTTTACGGTATAAGATACGAGGAACAGTTAACTAGTTCACAGCTGTCATTCTTTAAAGTGTTGAGAGGGTTATTCATGGCCCTGAAAAAAGTGGGGGAAAAGTTGCTGCGCATGAATGGCTTTAATAAAGAAGGGACTGCTCATTTTAGGGGAGAAAACATAAGTTTCAAAGCAAGCTCCCCACTGTACTTATTCTCATGCTTTTTCCACAAATGGGCAAATAGATCATTGCTCACTGCATGTAAAACACCAGTCCCTTGCTTCCCCTACAATTCATTTCTTTATTCCTGCCTTCCTCAATCCACACCTTCAAAAATTCAGTTATAGAGGCATATGCATAGATTATTTAGAGCTGTGCTATTTGTCTCGCGCGTGATGCATCACGCAAGAGAGGAGGGGGGTCGGGGGGGCCCCCCGGGGGCCCCCCCGACTCTTGCGTGATGCATCACGCGCGAGACAAACAGCGTTTTTGGATTATTTATTACCTAAATGTTCAGCATCACTAACAGAGGCATTCAATTGTGCATATAAAACAAAAAAAAGGGTACTGAGACAAGGTAATTCTTAATGACTTCAAATCACCAGAATTCCAGTGAAAAAGAATGAGAGGCAACAGTAAAAAGACGTGTATAAAGCAAGAAACTCTGCAAAAAACAATGCAAGAGAACTATAAAGTGAAGATGCTTCAGCCTGGATACTGTCGTAAGTATGCTAGAAACTTACAGTATTTTGAATGCTTTATTGAGATTTAAGAGCACAAGCCTCTTTTTATCTTCTTTGAGAGTTATTCAGGTTGGAAGCATAGAATTCTGAGTAACACCTCTTTGAGCATCCTTTTTCCTGCTAAAATGCCAGCTAAAGCATTTCCTTTTGCCGAAGATTTGTCGAAGGATCAGTATCGTAGAAGCAACCTCTCCTAATAAATGGATTAGTGCCTCCAAAGCCTCTTTTTTACTCACAATGTTATCAGAGTTCATACAACCCGATGACAAACAATATAAATGCATAGGAATACATATGTACAGATATAATACTATACATGTATAGGCGAGAATTTACTTAATCCTCAAACTGGAAAATGCAAGTCTCTCCTCATAATTTGAATACTCATGATGTGTAAATAAATGAGTCGGAGCAGGAATCAGGGTTTTCTGAGGTTCCTATGGAGGGAGAAATTAATCCTTGTATCAGCAAGTACAACAAATTGATTAAAACTAGCTCAGGGCGCAAATCTAATATCTGTGTATAATATGAAAACCATAGACATAATTGTTTGCATATGCAAGAAACAGCTGAGATGTCACATTTATCTTTGAACAGTTTCAAAATGTTAGATCTCGTATGTCATATTTAATGGCTTGTGATCATGTAAGTTTGGTATGTAAGAATCAGGATCAAGTTGTCCTTAAAAAAAATTCAATACAATTCAGTATATGTACGAATATGCAGTGTATATCTGTGTCTGAAGAAACAAAAGGAAGGGGAGATTAAAAGAAGAGAAAATACAGAGTTTTTTAGAAAGCATGATTAATCAGAAATCAATAGTGATTATAAAACAACAATCTCTATGATTAGTACTATTAGCCGCAGCTGATAACAGTAAACAGAAGTTCATAAAATTGCTCTACTGTATGAAAGCAAGATTCTTTGACAACCACCAACCTAATAAAGTCCAGATGCACTTCAGGGAATATATATACTTCAGACAAGAGCAGGTTGCAATCTCATCTACATTTGAAGAGCAGTGTAGGTGATTCTGAAATCCCTCGGGGGAAATTTTCTTAATTCAAGGAGGTTGCTCTCAAATAAGGGCCCTAAATGATATCTGGAGCAGACATCTACCATGTCATAGAGGCAATAGTGCCACTGTATGTAGCCATGATTCTAGCATATATGTCCATTAAATGGTGGAAACTATTCACCTCTACTCAGTGCTCCGGGATTAACAAGTTCGTTGCAAAATTTTCAGTCCCTCTGCTCTCATTTCGTTATATCTCCATCAACAATCCTTATCAGATGAACCTCAAGCTTCTATTCTCGGATACAGTGCAAAAACTTCTAGTTCTTTTGGTACTTGGAGTCATATGTAAATTGCAGTTTAGAGGCAGCTTGGATTGGCTAATCACTGGCTTCTCAGTTTCTACTCTACCCAATACATTGATCCTAGGGATTCCATTAATAAAATCTCTATACGGGGATGAAGCTGTCAAGCTCCTGGGTCAGATTGTTATGTTGCAGAGCTTAATTTGGTATACCCTTCTGCTATTTCTTTTCGAATTCAGGGCTGCTGGATTAGTTGCAGACACTCCGACTGAAAGTACAGGTGAGGAGCCTAACTTAAATGCTGAACCTTTTTCTACTGATAACTGCATTTATACTGTAACACAGCAAAAGCATAAATAAATGTCGTCCATGCCACCTGGGTACTTCTAATTTGAAGCCATAACCATACCTGGCATTTACCCGTACCCATACCAAACTCCTCGGACACTCCTTGCATATGTCCATACATTTACTCGGGCATGTACTCAATTATACAACACATGTTTTAATTTAAAAAACTTGTCACACATTTTATGGACATATATCCCGCAGTCACATCCACTTCTTGAAACTCATTGGACATATGCCAAGTTTTATGATTTTGAAGGGTCATTTAGATGTATTGTTCAATAACTAGTGATTTCCAATTTATAATCCGTACAATAAAGAAACTATGTGAATTTTAATTCTATCCAACAGTAACCATTTAAGAAGCAAAATGTGTTCATCATGAGTCATTGGTCACCAGCAAATGGGTTAATTTAGGAGAGAGGTGTTATAAATACCATCGAAACTTTTACCATGAGTAGTAATTAAGTTCAGAAACAGTATGTCCAAAATGCACATGCGGTTTATACGCACAAAAGTGCATGTTTAGGGGTGCATTAATGTGCACATATATATATTTTTGTGCATACTAGTATCCATATGCTTGTTGAGACCAAATCCTTGTTAGTATATTATTGTCATGTCATTGAAAGCAAATATAATTGGAAACATCATTAATGTTTTATGTAATTATTAAAAAGAAACCATCAGTTAAAGATCCTCTACTGGCGTTGCAGGTCTAAAACAAAGAAACCGCATCTCAATAAATATTTCCACTATTGTTAATTTTGAAACAAAAGCATATAACATTTTTAACGAAGGAATTAACAGCATTGAAAAAAGTAATCAATTCTCAAGTGATAATTTTGATGACCAGTCTATCCAAAATTCAGTGTCTATGTTGCATGGATACAGGTACAGGCAGCAGTACTGGTACGGGTACGGGACACGGCTATATAAATATTTATATTCACATATATTATATATTGGAATTAATAAGTTCTATGAAAGGCAAGGATGATAATCAAAATTCCTATAACAATTTCGTGTGTTTTTTATTATGTGGATAATAAATTGGAAAATCACTAATTTTTGAACTAGACATCCACCCTTCAAAATCATAATTCGGAAGCTGAGACATGTCCAACGAGTTTTAAGAAGTGGATGTGAAGTGTAGGATACATGTTCAAAAAATGAAAGACAGGTGTTCTAAATTAAAACATTTATTGTATAATTGAGTACATGCCTGAGTAATGTATACACATATGCAAGGAGTGTCCAAGGAGTTTGGATACGGGTATGGGTACGGGTACAGCTTCAGACTAGAAGTACCCAGATAACATAGTTCAGTGTGTACACCACCAAATGGCAGTAAGAAGTCCACCAAATCTTCAGTATAGAGATTTTTTGCCACAACGAAATGAAATATAAGGAAACTCAAGGAAGCTTCATGACAGAGAGGTGCTTGCTTCTAAGACAGATTAATAATTTTCATCTAATATGAACTCTTTGGTTAATGATTTTAGGAAGTAGGCAAGTAGCATATTCAACAAGAAAGAAAAAGAAAACATTGCTTTTGAATCATACAGAAGGAAGCCGCCTAAATAAAACATGTACCATCTTATAGTTTGCAAACGAACATTTCACTTAGTCTCGAAAGAACTTAAATATCCCCGAGCTCATTAGGTTTCGCACCTCTTATTTACAACAAGAAAGAAAGACATTGACATGATTTTCTAAATGCGACTAGATATAAAGGAATTTTCACGATTTTCGCAATTCTCGTGCTCCTTTTTTCCTTATCTTCAGCTGGCTGAGGGATTATGTAAAATGTTGTTATGTTTTGATGTAGAAGAAGCAACTGAATCTCCAGAAGCACAACCGAAGCCTGAAGAAGAGGAAGCAAAAGCCATTTCCTCCAAAAAGAGCAAATACCAGACCATTCTATTGACGGTCACAAGGAAACTTATGCAAAACCCCAACACCTTCTCATGCTTAGCAGGCCTCATATGGTCATTAGTCAGCTTTAGGTAGTATTGGAGAAGAATTTATTGGTTCCGAGCATTGTTAGTTTAAAAAAAGAGTTAAGTATGGTCATTGCATCAACTAATCAAGTGAACTATTTGCAGATGGGGACTTAAACTTCCAAGAATAGTTGACGACTCCATATCCATACTAGCAGACGGAGGACTTGGCATGGCTATGTTTAGCTTAGGTACTAGACATTTCATAAAATAGGGTTATTCACACTAAATTCCCCAAAGTTTGCCTCACTTTTAACGTTGACACCCCACAGTTTTGTTTCACAAAAAGTATCCCAAATTTTTGTGCTATTTAACTTTGATGCCCCAAAATTTCGTTTTGCCCAAAAAATTATGCCAAAGTTTCATTTTGCCCAAGAAAATACGCCAACGTGTCATTTTACTCAAAAATACCCCAAAGTTTCTTTTTGCTAAAAAAATTCCACATGTTCAACTTCAACACCACCAAACTTAAATTTTTTGTTAACTTATTATAGTTTGGGTATCAAATTTTATTTTTTGTTAACTTTTGAGCAATCAAAGTTAAATTTTGCTGAACTTTAGGGTATATTTTTGAGCAAAACAAAACTTTGGGCATCAAAGGTAACAATGAGATAAACTTTGGGGTATATATTGGGCAGGAAAACCCTTTGGGCTATCAAAGTTAAATGTAGCTAAGCATTGGGTATTTAAGTGCAAATAACCCTATAAAATATGAAAGTGTCTGGTTTAGTTAACTTTTTCTCGTGGTCAATTGCAGGTCTTTTTATGGCATCACAACCAAAATTAATTGCCTGTGGGACTTGGATGATGTTATTAACTATGGGAGCTAGGTTTGCAATAGGACCAGCCACAATGGCTATTCCTTCCTATGCTATTAGAATGAGAGGAAAATTGCTCAGTGCAGCAATTATTCAGGTACTTTATTTCACAAAAAGTTGGCTTTGTCCATTATAATATTCTTACTTTGTGAAGGTAAGATATGTAGTTTTATGCAGGCAGCTTTTCCCCAAGGAATTGTGCCATTTGTGTTCGCTAACGAGTATGGACTGCATCCTGATATCCTGAGCACCGGGTAATAATGTCATGTAATGTTAATTAATATGTCAGTTTTAAGATGCTAATTAAGATGGAAATAACTTTTTTTCACTTTTGCAGGGTTATTATTGGCATGTTCGTAGCTATACCGGTTACACTGGTATATTACTTACTGCTTAGTATTAAGTGACTGCCATTTGGGCCAAATATGGAGATTCATGTCCTTGTAGACCATTATGATTCATCAGGCATACCTTCAGGAAATTGATTGTGTATAGGCTACTAAACCATGTTAAGTGCGACCTCTCATCTAAATTTTCTCATTGTTACACATTAAGCACATGAAGATTGAGAAAATAAATCAACAAAATGACATAGCAGGATAATGTATAGTTACAATTTACAAGTATTCTGTAATGCTACTATCCATTTGAGGCCTAAGTAGGTCGATTACATCAGTTACGATTTCATATAGTGAGTGTGAAATCGAAGGCGTGCATTACTTTCTTCTACACTGATGAATGGTTTTTATTTACCGATCTTACCACGGCATATTTGACCACTTGATGTTAAACTTGGGTTGGAATAGAAGAACTCAAATTCTCTTAGTTTGCCATTGTTGGCATCAGTTATGTAATATTATATTTCTGCTATTCTTTTTCCACATAATCCTCATTTGAATTATACTACAGTTAATTACAGCAAAAAATAATCAAACTGATTTAAACAGTTATCCTAGTCTCAAACAGTTACTGACTTTTTAACATACCTTTCCATTTCTAGTCGCTTGTCTAGTTAAGTACTAGAAAAACTTTTAGTTTTTCAAATCTGTTGAACAGTCGAGTACTAGGAAAAGTTTTACTTTATCAAATATGTTGAACAGTAATTAACATTTAATGTGTGGCAACAGTCTCATGCAAAAAAACAGTAAAAAAAGAAAAACAGCATAAGTGAAACACTTAAAGAGGGTGTTTGTTTAGATGAGAGTGAAAAACACCTGTGAAAGTGACTTACTTTTAGCACTTTGGGTGTTTGTTTTATTGGAAGTGAATGTGAAAGTGGAATGTAAAAAATATGCTACATCAAATGTAATGCAATTTTGACTTCCTCTAAAAAAGTGCTGAAGTCACATGAGAGTGGAAAAATGAGGCCCACATTTAACTAAATTAATTAATTTATTAATAAAATCTATCATTTCTTTCCCTACAATACCTCGACCGCAACATCTTCCTTCGAAAATTATTCTCTCCTGTATATTCTATCGAATGTATTTTTTTCTCACCTCATATTTATTTACTCCACAGATTGATTAGATCAATATGTTTGATTTTTTTTTAACATAGAGCTCCACACATCTTTTGTTGGAGCAACTATTGGACTTCAACTGCTACTTGTATTTTTAGTTCTAATTGCTTCTTATATTAGTTTGCTATAACAATTAATTATTGTTTATATAGTTATGCCATGTATCTAGCATGATTCCAACAATATGTAAATATAACTACAACATGGTTGTAACATGATTGTAGTGTAATTGTAAAATGAAAAGATAAGAGCTATTCTATTATCAAATATAATTATAAATTAAGTGAGTACTAGATACAAAATATAAATAATTAGTAAGATTTAGTATGATATTAATATAAGTAGTTATCAAATAACCATTGGTGTAAGATATGAATTTAGAATAAATAAACAAAATAAGATAATACTGCCACATAATCTTTACTTTTCTTGTTCGACAATAACTTGTTCTTGCAAACAAATATAGTATTTCACTTTCATGATGACGTGGATTCACTTTACACTCGTAAAGAAAAAGTAACTTTCGTAATTTCAAGTCATTTTTAATTTGCCAAACACCCCCTAAAGCTGATGAAATTTACAATCCTTACATTTTATGTAAATAATATGCACAAAACTTAATATTCTTTTAAATAATGAATAGTATCAACACCGTCAACAAAACTAAAAGGCTGCGTTGATTTACAGACTTACAGAATCCTCACATTTTATACAATGATTTTTTAATAAACCATTATCCTTTGAAATAATGAATTATTTTCAAAAGAAATAAGGGCACCAACTATGCACACCTCTTACTGAGCAATTGGATGATGGAGGATGAGTGTCCCTTTTAATGCACATTCCATATAAACTGCAAGCCTCCAAGTATTCATTCTTCCATCCCTCCCTAAGCTCAGCAGAGTCCTTGTACAATTGTCTAAGAAGTGATATGAAATGAGAGAGCTCAGAGAGGTATTAGAATTTTTCATAATAACAGGTATATCATGCATATCACTATAACGGGTTCATCTACAAAACTTAAAGGTCTAAACGTAGAGATTTATGAATGAACAATTTAAATTTAAGGTTGCAACGTATACCTTCATTGAATAAGATGATCAATCTGTGAAACTTATTCACTCTAATCTCCAATCAACGATTTCCATAGTTTGTCTTTCACTAGTCAGGCTCTTGGTTTTGGTTATGCTAAAATGATGGTTTTTCTAAAAATGATGAATTGGGAGGCAAAGGAAAAGGAGAATGTTTAACTATGAAGAATTTTCTTTTGTTAGGTTGGTTGGTTGGTTAACAACTCTAAACAACATGAGGATATATACAGGACTTTTTGCCCAAAATTGCACATCACAAAACCCTAAATTGTCCAATCTATGCTTCTGGGTTGAACCCATTACCCATTAGCCTGGGAGTTGCCTGACTGTATCCGACGGGCTTGGTAACAACTGGAAATCTGCAAAATGTATCTCGTATGTTTCAACAATAAAGGGGTTAGATTGGATATTTTGGAAGGCTTCTACTTAGGAAAGAAATCCTAAAGTAAATATTGCCAGTTATCAGTCGCCTACGAATGTATTACTTTGTTTGAAAGCTTAGGATGCAAAGAAACTTTTGCTGTCAACCCACGTCAGACACCCTATTGAACATGGCATCTAGCATTTTCATTCTTGTTTCCTATGCACTTTTCAAAGAAAACTTTTTTAGGCGTATCATATTATGCCCACCTCATTGGGTACCTATGCCAATGCTAGAAAGTACGGGGCCTTTTCTTTCAAACTGCAAAGACCTTGTTTGTTATAGAGGAACCATGCCCCCCGTGAAAGAAAAAAGGGCGCAAATATTTGCTAGTTCAATGGAAACAACAAGAGTACAGTACAAAAACATTTCGCATATGTCAACCGAGCTTACTATAATAAAGATATAAAAATCCAAAGAATTGGATTATGGGTCATATTTTGACAAATATGGGTATCTATATCGTCCTTTAAAAATATGGATATGGACGTGGATAGTATTAAACTGTCCATTGCATATGAGGTCTGAAGAACAGACATCAAAATATTTGAATATACATACAAGGTCATGTATGAACAAAGTCTGTACTTCTGTGTTAGAAAGGATTAAAGTTTATTTGATATTAACAAAAAAAAACATAAAGATCTTTTCCCTGACATATGCATTCCTTTTCAAAGTTGAAAAAATTTAGTCTTTTAAACTTCCACATACCTAAGCATTCATTATCAATATTTTGCTTCACTTCTCTTACAACATTTCACTAAGGTCTTTAGAATCCCAATCGAATTCAGGAGAAAAAAATGTTGTGATAGGCTCAAGATTTGAGCGGTCATGGCTTCGGAGAAGAAAGCGACAACAGCAAGGGCAAGCAGCAAAGCAGCAGGAACAGCTGTAAAGTGGAGCAACAGAAGCAGCGATGGTAGCAGCATATATAACGACAGCATGATGTGCCCACGCTGTACCGCGTGTTGTACCGCATGCTGTCATCACTGCACGAAAACTCCAGGGAATAAAGCACCTGACTGTACCCATGCGTTTGTCCCTGATAGCATTACAACACACTATCGCGGATTTAATGCAGTTAGAATTCTACGATGACTGGGTCTCTGTGATTTATTGGGTATCACGACGTCTATCCTATATAAAGCGGTATTTCCTCGGATGTAGGGTTAGAGGAGAGTTGATGAAAGGTGGCCATAAGGAAGAGATCAAAGGCCAAGCCGTCAAGATCAAGAAGATGAAGAAGAAGAATAAGAAAATGGAGATTACTCTTGCAAGGATTTATAAGAGACTAATTATATTCTTGTGAGGTTCTACAAGAAGCCGCATGAACTACTCTTCTAAGAGATAAATGAGAGGAAAGTGTTATTATATCTTCTCATCAAAATAATAATGATAACTCCCCTCCTCCTCCTCCGATGGATGGAGGCATATTGCCAAACCAGGTAAATCTTCTCGTATTTTTTAAGTGATTGTTGTTTGTTTTGATTATTTCGCCATAAGGTTAAAGTCATTCCGCGAAACCTTAAAAGTTAAAAAGTCTTTGTTCGGGATCTAAAGTCGACTACATTCCTTTAAAAAAAATTTAAAAATATATTTTCACGCTAGAAAATTAGAGGATTTTGAACATGAACAAAGTTCATGGGTCTCAAATTTCCACCAAATTCCTTCATTTTCCTCAGAAACAAGCAGTCCTAATAAAAAAACCCAATTGCCTTTGGTGATAGAGCAATTATTCCAAATGGGTATATCTCTAAAATCAATCACACCCTACGAACAAAACCACCCAAGAAAATTATGCCAAACTCAGTCAAAATTAGCACCTGGGTATTGAGCGTTGGAAGCGTCAAGATTAGAATACATCAAAATCATTGAGAATAAAGGAAACTTATGGTGGAAATTGTAAGGGTTTATGCGATTGGGGTTGGGATTTTACTTGCAGACGAGAGAGCAGTTGATGAGATCGACGCAGTCGAGCTGAGAGAAGACGCGGGCGATGATATGGGCTGGCGCCCTGAGGGCTGGTGGAGGGGCAATCTCGTAATTTCTACCTCCTCCTCCTTCCTCTTGTTCAACTCTACTTTCTCCTTTATTAGTGAAATTCTTCATCTTTCTTGTAGTTTTGGCCTTTAGTTTGTGTACTTCGAATTCATACTGTTCTGATTATTTGGGTTAATTGCAAACAGTCTCTCTCTGTGGTATCATCCAATTACAAATAGTCTTATGGTGTGTTTGGGAGTTTACTAAGGGAAGAGAAGGAAAGGTAAACAATGGGAAGGGAAGGGAAGAGAATTGTAATATGTTGTTTGGGAGTTGAGTAAGGTGAATGAAGGTGAAAGGAAGTAAATATATGTAAATTTACATAAATGACTTTATACTAATAACACATCAGCCCTTTTATTTGTTTTGATAGGGGTAAGAATGTCATTACACCCCTTTACCCTCCTTTACCCTCCTCTACCGCCCAAATCGGGGGGAAAGAAAACTAAGGAATTTTACCCTCCTTTCCCCTTCCTTCCCCCTCTCTACCCTCCTTAAAAAAACTCCCAAACAAGGTGAAAGCCTCATTTCTCTTCCCCTCCCCCTCTCTACCCTCCATCCAAACAGGGCATTATGCACTGTATGGATGGAGGGTAGAGAGGGGGAGGGGAAGAGAAATGCAGCTTTCCCCTTGTTTGAGAGTTTTTTTTAAGGAGGGTAGAGAGGAGGAAGGAAGGGGAACGAAAGGTAAAATTGCTTGGTTTTCTTGGCCCCCCGGTTTGGGCGATAGAGGAGGGTAAAGAAGGATAAATGGGTGTAATGACATTCTTACCCCAACAAAACAAATAAAAGGGCTGATGTGTTTTTAGTATAAAGTTATTTATGTAAATTTACATATATTTACTTCCTTTCACCTTCATTCACCTTACTCAACTCCCAAACAACATATTACAATTCTCTTCCCTTCCCTTCCCTTTCTGTTGTTTACCTTTCCTTCCCTTCCCTTAGTAAACTCCCAAACACACCATTACTCAGTTACTGTACTTCCATTCATTGCAATAGAAGTTGTGTAATTCTATTTGTTGCAAATAGACCCCCATAACATTGGCCCGAGTTCTAATGCACTCTCTCAATAACTTTTTCGACTCTTTTAAAAATAGAATAAACTAGCAATTAGATGTCTATCATCACCAACAGTATAATTAGGGGGGATTGTTCGCCTCCTCCACCAGTCAGGGCATAAATTCGTAACTAATAGTACTATAATGAAGTCTACTCATAAATAGATGATTTGAAAGGGCGTTTGTTGTAATTAGTCCTTGATAAAATGAAAACAGGAAATACTTGTCTCCTACATTTGGGTAAATTTCATCAAATCCCCCTAAAATTTGAAGCATTCTATGTAAAGCCTCTCAACATTATTTTAAGGATTAATTTCATAAAACCCCCTTATAGAGCATCTCCAACAAGCTCCTAGTTGGGAGTCATTATTGGAGAGTTCTCAAGACCTCTCAATACATGGCCCACCATTTTTAATGTCGCATCACATATGACCTTCTAACTAATGTTGAACTCCAACAAACTCCTAGTAAGGAGCTCCAACAATATAAAAAAAAACTCTCTTCTATTTTAGTTCTATTACACATTACTTTCAATCATATTTAAACCTCTTTTATTTAATTCCACCGACAACCGACAGATTCATATCACGGTCTTCGAGGGAGCATGCACTTTCACTGACAACTAACAGATTCTTATCCATTGGGCACGAAGTTCGAGGCACACTTTGACCGTCAAGCAACTGATTCCTATAAAATTCGACGCCTTCTTACCTCAACCCATCGTCTCCCACAACAAAATATCTAGCTCATCTAGCTCAAGCGATGATTAAATGATGAAGATGTTCTTTCTTATGGGAGCTGTTGTTCTCGAGGAAGAAGAACAATAGAAAGTTGAAACTTCACGTCAACACAAAAGTCGTATCGTGCTCCATCGAAACCGACTGGAATGCCACAATCGGTTGTTTCAAGATTATTTTGCAGACACACCAACCTATCCACTTCATTTTTTCGTCGAAGATTCAAAATGCCGCATTCATTATTACTTGGAATCCACAACGCAATCATCAAATATGACGAGTACTTCATCCAAAATAGGAATGGTGCTGGACAGTTGGGACTATCCAGCCTTCAAAAGATTACTGCAGCTATACGAATGCTCGCATATGGAGCATCCGTTGAGTCCTTTGACGACTACTTTCGGATCAGTGAAAGTACGTCGATTGAGAGCCTGAAGAGGTTCGTTCGATCGATTATCCACATCTTTGGGGAGGAATACCTTCGTTCATCGACTAATGAAGACGTTGCACGCCTGCTTGAGGAAGGCTCACAACGAGGTTTTCCTAGTATGCTTGGGAGCATCGACTGCATGCATTAGACATGGAAGAACTATCCGACCGTCTGGCATGGTATGTATACTGGGCATTTTTATGAACCTACAATTATTTTGGAGGCTGTAGCTAGCAAAGATATTTAGATATAGCATGCCTTCTTTGGACTGTCGGGGTCTCACAATGACATCAATGTTCTATATCGTTCACCGGTTTCGCACATCTTGCGGAGGGAAGAGCTTCACCGTGCAACTATACTGTAAATGGCCATGAGTACAATATGAGATACTATCTCGCCGACGGGATTTACCCAGAGTGGTCCACATTAGTGAAGACTATTCCAACACCTTGAGGAAAAAAGAATAAGTACTTTGGTCAACAACAAGAGAGAGCAAGAAAAGATGTCGAGCGAGCTTTTGGCGTGTTGCAAGCTCGATTTGTGATTGTTCGTGGACCAGCACGTTTCTGGCAACATAGTGTGTTGAAAGACATCATGACAGCTTGCATCATAATGCATAACATGATCGTTAAAGATGAATGAAATTGTTAATTTGACAACAACTTCAACTTTGTTGATTCGATATCAATCGTTGAACCTTCTCATGTCCAGACGGTGTCTCTAACTGAGTTCATCCAAAATCATCATTGGATTAGGAACACGCAAACACACAAATCACTAAAGAATGATTTGATCGAGCATCTGTGGCAGCTCAAGGGATCCATAGCCGAGGATTAGATTTTTTTTATGTCTAATGTAATTTCGATGAACTTGTTCGAGTTGTTGTACTACGACAATTTTAATTTCAATAAAGTAGTTGCATTCATTCAATGCCAAAATTTTCAATTGCTATTATAATCATAAATCTAATACAAGATAATATATGATAATTAGGAAGAACCCTTAGACATCTACCTCTCCAATATCTCTGCCTGACGCATTTCAAAGTATTGTCGTTGAACTGAATTGAGTTTTGAGAGATCCATCTTCATGATATTGTCATCTTGTTTCTTTTATTTTAGCTCTATTTTTTGATTGGTGGTTTGCTTCATCCACACGAAAGCCTCTCCCATGATGGACTTAGCAGACTCAGAGTTTCTCACATTTTGTTTCCTCTTGAGCTTTGCCTTTCCTCCCTTCAAGCCTTATTATAACATCATCCAAGTCAGTGTTCAACTCGATGGGGGTTGCTGGAGAGGAATTGTTTGGTGAGGAATCAGAGTTTGTGGTTCTTCTCAGCTGTGATCAAATCTTATTGTAAGTTTTAATCTGTTGGATCCACTTTTGATGATGACGCAACTCAACCCAGCAATGGTCAAACACAAATGACTTACCATAAAAAGATTGGTATAATTCTTTTACTTCTGTAATCTACACAGGAGTTAAACTTAGAATAATTAAACATATAACGATTGAAGAGAACGATGAAGAAGACAAACGTGCACAGGAGGAGCCCATAGGTCGACTGATCGGGTCTGATCGGTCGACCGATCAGACAGCTATGGACTCCTCCTCTCTTCAATGCTATGGTGTTTACATGAAAACATATAAGTTAAATATTTACCTGGTCAATAATTCCCGTACCAGATATTTGTCTTCCTTCAATTTGAGCAACGCACCCGCAGAACTCGTTGACGGACAGTTGAATTGTTGACCAACGATGCATCATTTGGTTTGGTGTGTAGCTCGTTTGATCGGTGGAGTTTTAGATAAAGTAGTCGTTAGCTCTGTGCCAAAACTTATCTTTGTGTTGTCCCGTACTGTAAAACCCCGAAAATTTGAATATAGTGTGATAAATAAGTATAAATATGTTATATGGTAAAAATACTGTATTTTGATGTTTGATTATGATAGGAATTGATTTGAAATCAATTCAATGTATATTTGTGAAGATATGAGTGTAAATATACAAAACATGCACAAAGGCAAAGAGTGAGAATCTGAGAATTTTAACCAGTTGAGAGTTTTTATGTTTTTCATACTAATTTATTTAGAATCTGGAAAAGTGTATAAGATCAAAGTTGTAGGTCTCTTCAAGATCTTTCCAACGAATCTTAGATCACCTCATTCCGAGATCATATGAGAAAGTTATAGTCTTTTCACCGAACCATAATCTGAGAATGACCCAGAAACCTGCGCAGTCGACCGCCGTGGTCGCTGCGGTCGACCGCGCAGCGATCCTGGGTCTGTCAGTTCTGGTTCGGGTCGGGTTTTGTTTATACCAAACCCGATCGTTACCCTAGGTATATATACTCGTTTTGAAGCCCTCAGAACCCTCTATTGAACCCTCATAGCCTCAGCCCCCTCCTCTCCCTTCCTCAAACCCTAGTTTGCATTTTTGGTGACTTGGGAGGAGCTTCGAAGGATTTTCAGCGGATTTTCTCGGTGTTTCATCAAAGGGGATTGTTCTCCTGCAGATCTAGGAGCTCAGAGGCGAGTAACATCTCGCCCAACTTCTTCCCTTTTGTATTTCATGCTTTATTTGGGTTTTAATCCGATTTTATTGAGCCTAAATCGTATTTTATGTAGATATGGTAGATCTTTATGACATAAGATATGAGCACCAAGCATTTCAGATTTTAAAACTCACCCACGAATTTGTATTCATGAGATGTAGATCTGAAAATGTTTTAGAAAAGATTAAATCCTGTTTTTACTGCTTTAATGACATCTAAATCATGTTTATTATTGTTGGAAATCTAATTGTTAGATTTTAAATGATTAAAACTTGTAAATTTCTATCCTATGACTTGGTATAAATGTTAGAGTTATGCTATAATGGAACTCGTCAAGTTTGTTTGGGTTTTGAAGCTGACAGAAACCCTAACTGGGCTTCTGTCAGCTTCGCGGTCGACCGCAGAGGACGCGGCGGTTGACCGCCCTGAGTTAGTTTCAGCAGAATGCTTCTGCTATTTGAGCGGTCGACCGACACGACCTCTGCGGTCGACCGTCGCTCAGTTTTGAACATACAAGTCTCGGCTCTGTGAGCGGTCGACCGGAGTGGTCTCTGCGGTCGACCGCCGCACAGTTTTGTGCCTGTTGACTTTTTGTTGCCCTCTTTCGAGTGTTCGAGAGATCACCTTATTTATCTCCCACTAGTTTGTGATGTTAGTGATTTATCTACACATGGGGTTTGACTGTTGACACAAGTACTGATCCGCATGTCGAGGCACGTGCGACATGAGACCTTGTGTATCTTTTGTGCATATACATACATATTTTCGACACTTTCACTTTGTAAAGTTCATATTTAGTCCTCGTGTTGGACATTCACTTTGCTTAGTCCTCGTGTTGGACATGCATTTATATTTAGTCCTCGTGTTGGACATTCACTTTGCTTAGTCCTCGTGTTGGACATGCATTTATATTTAGTCCTCGTGTTGGACATTCACTTTGCTTAGTCCTCGTGTTGGACATGCGTTCATATTTAGTCCTCGTGTTGGACATTCACTTTGCTTAGTCCTCGTGTTGGACATGCGTTCATATTTAGTCCTCGTGTTGGACATTCACTTTGCTTAGTCCTCGTGTTGGACATGCATTTCTATTTAATCCTCGTGTTGGATATGCATTACCATTCAGTCCAAGCGTTGGACATTGGATATATTTGATCCATGCGTTGGATACTTGTCGATTTCAGCCCATGAGTTGGACGTTTACTTCATGCAGTCTATGTGTTGGATGTTTAATCTATATAGTCTATGTTTTGGACACTTAATCGTTTTCTAACATGACACTCATGTGAGTTTGACATGACACCATGTTTGGAAGTAGAGATGTGTTTCGTTTTCCTTTTAATTTATCTGTTCGTGTATTAGACTCCGGGTTTGGTACTTAGGGACTTTCAATTTGAGATACAAGGTATATACATGAGGGTTTCCTTGTTTGGATTATTTCGCTCGACGTACCTACGCTCGTGTTGAAATTTCCTAAGTACCAAGACCCATTATTGCTAGGATAAATATTTTATATTATTATGTATAACTGTATTTTCTTATACAACGAGCCCTTTTCCCTTGGGGTTGGTTGTGATGTTGCTCGCTAGCGCTTTGACGCTCATTGTCCCCCCTCCTTTCAGGTAACGAGCCAGGAGCCCGGAGAGTCGCAGGTTGAGGGAGACCATTACTAGGGTCTATCTATCCTCTTATTAGATGTATTTTATTTTGTACTCCACTTGAGACATTTGTAGACTTAAGAGGTTTATGTTCTAGAGTTGTAAAGGCTGTGTGCCTTATTTCCTGTATCAGATATTATGTACTTTGAGACATGTTGAGATCTCCAGATTGTAGTTATTTATTTTAGACTTTGACTATGTATTCCAGTTGATTTGGTTGAGGAGATGTGTTAATTCGATGTTCTATCATTTCATCAAGTACTTGTTGTAAAACCTTTTACTTGCTTTGTACCTACACCTATTGTTGATTCCTCTAGAGAGATAGTAATTGTGATGGTGAAACATGTTATTGCACGGTGTGGTGCATGGCAGGTTTGACATTCTTGGTTTCACCTCGGACTGCAGCCTTGTGTGAACCCAGGGGCGTCACACGTACCTTGGATGGCGTCTTGGCTTGTGTTCAGCCAAGCAGACACAAGAAGCTTATCCTCGTGGATAGTCCAATTTTCGGACCGCGTGTAAGCCTTCTTCTTCTTTGTGGTCGGTGTTTCCTGGGATGACACTTATTGTGTTGCCGATTGTGAGAACTCATGGATGGGGTGACCTTCTTCTACGACGCTTATGTAGAACGGCGAGTATAAGGTCGATCCTTCACCGGTAAGGAGTTGCGAATAAAAGTTTTGGTAGGGATCCATGAGATTTGTAATTTGATAGGAAAATATAGAGTTTTTTAATGAGAGAGTTATGTGGAATGATTTGTGTAGTGAATTGAGAATTTATAGACTTTTTTACTGTACATGTCAATTTTTTAAATCTCAACGGCTAATTTTTAAACGGCTATTTACAAACTATCCGTTAGGGTCAAAGGTAGGGTTTTTTTGTAAAAAATTAAATGCTAGGAGCTCCCAAGCGCTCCACAAATTTGTGGAGTGCTTGGGAGCTCCGTTGGCCCTAATTCCTAGGTATATGCTGTCTAAAAATTATTACAGATAGTTAATCCCTATTAAACACTAATGATGGAAGTTACAACCTGACGATTTCCACATCAACAACTCGATAATGAAAGTTACAATCAAATGATTTTCACATTAGCAAATGAATGCTACAATTGGAAGATTTTCACATAGATCGAGAAAGGTTATAATTCGACGACCTTCATGCCAACCGATGAAAGCTCTAATTCAACAGTTTTCATAATCAACAGCGAGAGTTACAATCTGACGACTCTCATATTTTAAGGAGATAAAGCAAAGATTACAAAATGACGATCTTTGTGACGCTCCGACAAAAGAGATTACAAGTCAACGATCTCTTCAATCTAAGATGCAAAACTCATCTCTGCATCCCAAAATTGAAACACAAGTGGCCACATTCTAAAGTCAAAGCAACGCAACCATTGCGTTATTAACTACCAACGCATCTCAAATTCAGCCGCGGACGCAGCTCAAAAAATCAGCTGCTAACGTAACTTCCAAATGTTGCGTTCGAACGTAGTATTCACGCCCAGCACGTAGGACCCGCTTTTGATTAATTCAAACGTGATTCAAATTGTTCCAAAAACCGTTTTTCACCCATGATTTGGGGAACGGTTTAAGGGATTATTACACCTGATTAATGGGGCAACTAAGCCCCTATTAAGGAGCGAATTAAGGGGCGATTACACCTAAAATCCCTCTATAAATATCAAGCTAACTCAACTAAGTTCAAGGGTCGGAAAAAATTATGATTTTTGACTGGCTAGAATTTTTGGATCGGAAAACCTTCTCATGAGATTAGCATCCATCCTTCAGCAACCGAGAACATTCTTCAGCAACAATGAGCTTTGTAACTTGGCTTAAAACCAATTTTCGGTTCAAATCAACTCTTCTACAGAGTTTAAAACTCGCACTGAGTTCCTAAACTCATCAAGAGTTCTATTTAAACTTGCCATGCAAGTCCTCCTCAACATCAATCAAGAGGAAGGAATCGTGTTACAGTGAAGTGAAACGTTCGGATTGTCAACGGGATATAAGATCAAAAGTACATCGACACCAAGAAGAACCCATGTTAACAAAGGGAATGGTCTCTGTCGATCTCTTCTCTCTTTTGTAGATTGGGAAACCAATCAAAAAGATTGTAATTTCTTTTTTCTAAGTCTGTTAGAGAAAGATTGCATTAAGAGAATTATAATCCATTCTTTTTCCAAGTCTGTTAGAGAGAATAATACAAATTCAAGTTTCTATTTTCTTCTTTCAATTTTCCCACCAAACACTAGGTGAATGCCACATCAGCCTAAGGAGGGGCCTTAGGAGCTTGTTGGAGCATCTCCAACAAGCTCCCACCACCACCTCAGCCTTAGGAGGTGGGGTGGGAGCTTGTTGTAGATGCTCTTATACTTACTCAAGAGGATGTTGCACATAATTCTCGATGCTTGGTTTGATAGGAGGGGGAGCTACGGTAGAGGAAGGGACAAAAGATGAATTTGCCCCCACACTCAAATACACAGTCTGAGACTACCACGTTAAACACTAACTACTACGTCAAACGCTATGTACCCCCATTTTCCCATAGTTTTCCATGGTTTCTGCATTGGTTAGCGTCCTTCCCATTTGAAAACTCATAAGTGTTTTTTTATTTAAAAAAAAGAAATCATAAAAGTTCTCTCTCTTCTTTTTCTCTACACATCAAAGCCTTCTATTATCTCATTTCCAAAGCATTCTTTCACCTTCCTTTCATTTGAGGGTTTATGGCATAGAAAATTGGAGAAAACTTGAAAGTACCTTGGAAATGAAAGTACCAGTGTGAATTGAGGGTTTACGGCATGCTCAAGCAAGAGCGAATTGAAGAATTGGATCCAGTTAGGGTTAAGTATTACTCATTGTGGAGAGTTAGGTTAGACGACTGGTTTTTAGTGGATTTTAGGATACGATCTTATAAGCCTACTGAATCATGTCGTGATTCGGGATAACTCTTGGTATAGAGAGAAAGTTCTTTCGTGAGAAGGAAGAGTAGACGTAGGATAATTATCCGAACCACTATAAAATCTTGCATGTTTGGTTGTTATTTATGGTTATTTATCATTGATCGCCTTTATTTTATATTTCTCTATATATTCTGTGTTAGTGATAAATGGTAGCAACCCTATTCACACCTCTTGTAGACTTGCTTCTTAAATCTAACAAGTGGTATAAGAGTCTCGTTACCCATATTTAGGATTTACAACCTATGGTGGAGATGTTTAGTTTGATCACTGCAAAGGCTTTCCCTTAAGGGACATGTGGTTAACCGGCCATCGTTTTTTAATGGGTTGAATTACACCTATTGGGAAGCTCGTACGGTAGTTTTTTTTATGTTCATCGGTTATGATGTTTGGAGCGGTGTAGAGAATGGCTATAGTGAACTCACTACTATTATAGATGAGGTTACCGTTGTCACTCCCATATATAAGTGGACCGCTCAGTAGGACAAAAAGATCCATTTTTTAAATATAAAAACTATGAATGCTCTTTATTGTAATTTAACTACTAAAGAATTTAACTATGTGCCAAATTGTTCTACTGTGCAAAGTTACACAAAAGGGAACTTCACAAGTAAAAACTGTGAAACTTAGATACTTATGAGTAAATATGAGAATTTCAAGATGAAGACCTAGGAGAGTATGTAGGATATGTTCACACAATTCATAGACATAGTGAACAAATCAAAAGCTTTAAGAAATAAGTATGATATATTTCTGGTTCTTTTGAATTGTAATTGACATAGATTACAATAAAAGAAAATATAATGAAACAAAGAAAATTTTATTTATTTATTCTGGGGTTCTTTTCCGTGTGCCAGGGGAGCGTCGATCTTATACTCTGTTGACTCGCCGACTAAGATGATGGGTCTTTTTGATGTTGATGAGGATCGGATCGCTTGGAAGCTAGCTCAGTCTTCTCTTCGCAATACCTCACACATGTCTCTGCGTGTATGCGTGTGCGTGTGTGTATATTTGTCTCTGTCTCGTGTTTGTGTGTCCTGTAGTAGATGACTTTCTCTCCTTTTATAGGCTAAAAGAGAGAGTTAATGGTCCCCTTAAATGTGAATTAAATGGTCATTAAAGTAGGAGTTAGTGGGGAGCGGTTATCCCCCGAAAATAGCTTTAAAACGGCTATTTGGGTGAATTTTGCGGGCTTGGCAAAGTTAACTAAAGACGTGAGCAAAGGTCATTGTGGATGTGGGCGAGGATCGCTTCTAACATGAGTACACCTTCTTCGGAAGTGGATGACTTGGTCCATATGGGCAAAGTTCGTTAGTTGGCGAACTTCGCCTATAAGTTCGAATTTAGCTCATGATTCGACTCTAGGCTTGGCCAACTAATGACACATTTTGACTTGATCTGAAGCGTGTCATAGGGGGTCAACTCGTGTATGACTTGGTCGAATCGATATGAGTTTCTTGGTGAGGTTCACTTCAACCATCAGGTGACCTTCGTTGCAACTTGTTGTGGGCTTGACTTTGGGTCTATTCGAAGTGTTTTAGCCTATGGGTGTTCACTTCTTGGATCTCCAGTGAAAATATATTTTGACCATCTACAAGAAGCCCTCCCCCCCTAAAGTTTTCAAAAACCTATTGTAGCTAGGATTTGAAATACTTTGGGTAGATAGCAAGAAGTGTAGTGTTGAACGTGGCTTGAGTTATCTTGATTTGGTGAAAACTTATCTTCTTCTGCATACTTGGTTGCCAGAGGTGTAGTGTTGAATGTAGCTTCCTTATTGTAGACTTGTGTTGAATGATCAATGATGCTTGCATTCATCCAAATCCATGCTTGGAACAAAATTCGCCTTTTGTGTTGTTGAGGCGATGTTGAGGAAATGAGCGAAGTTCAACTGATTTTGGGTGTGAGCGAAGGTTGCTTAATTTCGGGCTACTAGATGAAGTTCATCAATTAGCGATGTTTGCTAGCTAACGAGGCTCAAGTTATTCTAAACTGTGTTGGTGTAAGTTCATCGTCTGGCGACGTTCACTGGCTAACGAAGTCTATTGGGATTCGCCTCTTGATTTGTGCCATGATTTACTGCTGAGATCTCTTGATTGAAGATCTCACGAGATCCAATGAGGATTTGACCGAGTTTTAGGCTAAGTTTTAGTCTCTTTGTCCGGTCTAATCAAATCTCAAAAGATGTGATTTTCTTGGGAGTTAGGATTTGAAAGAGGCTATAAATAGTAGTTATCCCCATCCATTCTCACCGCCTCTATCTTCTTCTTCATCCTCTTCTCCTGTATGTTTGTGTCAACGTTGCATAGACCAGAGATGCTCCTCGATAGAGGAGCTGAAATCAAAGGACTCCAATAGGAGTTAGCCCAAGTTGAGGGCAATCAAACGGATGAACTCTGTATACTCCTGTAGGTCGTAAAAAATGATTCTGAATTTGTATTGATTAAATTGTGTATTATAAATTAGAAGTCTCTTTTACACAGAAGAAGGGAGAATTGTTCCGATCTCTCTTTTATTTAACGTGAGATCTTTAGGGTGAAAGGATGCTTCGATCGATGCTTGAGTCGAGTTTGCTTCCCGTTAACGATTCAAACAAGGTTGTGAACAAACTTCCTCGCGTGGCAGAAGTTTTGTCAGGGTTTGAGCACCCGAGTTAAGATGCTTGAAGGCCGAGTGCGCAATTCTCTCAATACTTCATTCTCCTTCTTTCCTCCTCCGTCGCCCCTTCTTTTGGTAGCTATTAGTGGCTATTTATAGAGGAGAATGGTGTGTAACCATCTGCTATGAACGTGAGAAGTGGGCACAACCACTTCCATATTTTAAGCCTTAGTGGCTGACTTGGTCAAGCAGTGTAGGCAGACTAGACACTGTAGGCGGACTTGCACGTTCAGGTGAGCTTGACGAGCTTACAGGCGAATTAGAGCATGCAGGCAAACCTTGTAGGCGAAGTTAAGTGTTCAGACGAACTTAACTCTTGTAGGCGAAGTTAAGTGTTCAGGCGAACTTAACTTCGCACGAGCTATACTGGCGAAGCTTGATCAGTTCAAGCGAACTTGAATCTGCATGGTTGATTCAGGTGAAGCCGTGTTATTAGGCGAACTTGGCTTTGCCCGCGGGGTCAAGTATTCAGGCGAACTTAACTTCGTCAACGGAGTCGAGTATTCAGGTGAACTTGACTTCATTCATGCAAACTTGAATGTTCAGATAAAGTTTAGTGTTCAGGCGAACTTCGTTCTTCGCGGGCGAACTTCGTTCTTCGCGGGCGAACTTCAGGCGATGTTTAGATTTCAGGAAAAGTTTGTTCTTCATGGGAAAATTTAAATATTTGCAAGCGAACTTCAGGCGAACCTTTGAGCTTCTTTTGTTAGGGATAAAGGCAATTTTATTTGTCTACAAAATCCTCTTCAAAGTTTTCAGTCCTAAATTGGGTTGTATAGGGTCTGAAATACTTTGAATTTAGGATTTTTAGCAAACCCCCAGCTATCAACAAACTTGATGTGTTTTTACAAACTACCGTTTGGGTTGGACTAGCCATGCTTTACAAATGCTAAAACTAGACTTGGTTGTTCATATTTAAAAAAATATAAAAAGTTTCAACATTCTTTTATAAGAGGAAAAACTCTTTTTGCACTCATCTCAAATGCTTTCTTCTACTACTTACACTTTATGTGGTAGAATGAGTCATGTTTTAACAAATTATCACATGCAATATAAAGTTAAAAATAGTTAAGCATATTTGGGTATCTAAAGGAATAATTACTAACCAATATGGATTTATGTGGATACCCAATTCACATTTTAATTATACCTTAACCATTTTAGCACAAAGTACACGGGACTACCATTTCAGATTAACCGTAATTAGTGATCATTAATTACATGGGACTGCTAGTTCTATGTATTTTAGAGTCGATATTTTGTAAAATCAACCTCTTATTGGCTAGCTGAGATGACGTGGCCAAAAGAGATCGATTTGTTAAATATTTTTAAAAAAGGTAAGTTATGCTAATATTTTTTCAAAATGTGTCTTTTTCAAAAAAAGTTCTCTAAAAGTTTTTTAGGGTTTTTGTCTTTTAACTCAAAATTTAACCCCTTCTTATTAAAAAAACTCACCCACTTTCAAAAACACTCATACATCCAAAGATTTCCATCCACTTATTTTTACACCCAAACTGTATAATACCCCCAATCTTTAAATGATGTTTCTGAAAATAGTCCTAAATACCAAAATTACCCTTCTTCTTCTTCCCTAATAATAACCCAGAACTCACTCTCTCTTTCCCTTGTTTGAAAAAAAATCCAACAACCCTAAGAAGCCAATTTCATAATTCATAAGAAGTTGGTTCCCAAAAGCCATAAAAAATCGCTCTTGATCTCTTTCGTTTGCAGTTTGCACAAACGTTGTCAATCCCTTCTCTCCTCTCTTCCTCTCATTTTGGTGCAACTCTACAAGAGATCTCTCTTTTCATAGGCGAAGGATATTAACAACATTAGTTGAACAGGATTTTGAGGTAAATTTGAGTTTTAAACAATAAGTTCGATGATTTGAGAAAACTTGAGTTTTATGATGGAAAATTTATATATAATAATTGTTTACATTCTGAAATTTTGGGTTTTTGGCAATAGCTTGTCGAAGATGTCTCGCTAATAACTGAGGGGTTATTGCCAAGCTTATGCTTTAGGATAGGTTATGTGCATAACAATTTTGTTTATATGTATCTAAGTTTTGGTGACAAGGTTGACGCGCGAAGGGTGTTTGATAGAACGACAAGAGGGATATAGTTATTTGGATCACAACAATTAGCAGTTATGCGATGTTGCGGTTGGTTGAGGAGGCAATGGAGGTGTTTGATGAAATGTCCAAAAGAAGTTTGATTTTGTGGAATTCGATGATTAAGGGTTATGTGCATGTAGAACGTCTAAGAGGGAGTGGTAAAATTGTATTCTGATTGTACATATTGTATGCTTTTGTGAGAGGTTGATAATAAGGTGATTTAGTTAGAGTCTTATTTCTAATTTCTTGGATAAATGGTTGAATAAATGGTTGATACTATTGTCATTCTTAGAGCAAAGTGTAGCACTTTATAGTCATAAATTTTTTGATTAATGAAAATGGATGACCATGTATATAGTTGTTTGTTCAATCTTTTATAATTTTCAGTTGCACCCTCGTTTATATTATGTCTGAGCAAAGTGTAGCAATTGACTAAATTTAGATGGTGAATCAGAGATAGTGTGGATTACGTTTAACTTAGAAAAACGAGAAGAATTGGGATGGGGAAGTCTTTGTTCATGTGATCGGATGTGACTATTGATGTATCTTCCAGGCTCGCACTAGTGAGTTTGTGTAGCACTGGGGTTGGTTTGTTGGGTCAAAGTGAAGTTTGTGTAGTCACTTTGGTTCGTGAATATAATATTCACCCGAGTTTAGCTTGAGTCCGGACCAGGCTGAAAATGGATTGCGTGTAGTCCTCTGATCGAGTTTGTGTAGCAGTATTGGATGGACGTAGGGGATTTGTGAATAGTTAGTAATCTAATGATATGAGCATTGACTCTGTGTGAGATGTGGACCAGTGAATTTTAGGATGGTTAGTATTCGACCCGGTTACCGTATGTGGTTAGCTTTATGTTTATCAGGTTTTAGTAGTGAATTTGCATGTTGATTTTGTTGGATTTCTAGTTGCACGTCCTTTTGTCATTTTTGTTATTGTATCGTTTTCCGCTTGGGTTTTCGTTCGCTCTATTTGTTTCGTGGAATCTTGCCGTGTGCTATGCACGCTGACGTACACATGTTTTCTCTGGTGTATGTCAGACTTAGATGAAGAACAGGTCCAGCCGGGAGATCGCCAGGAGCCAGATGATTCTCAGCAGGTGTGTCTTGCAGACAGAATAGAAGAAGAAGTCGAAACTTAGTTATTAGTCCTAGTTATTTTGTAGTTCTTTCTTTTCCATTGATCGATAGAATTTTGTATCTCTTCAGTATTCATTTGTTCAGTTTTGTACAAGGCATGTTTGACCTGAATATTATGTCTTGAATGATATTCATTTGTGATATGTATTATTTTATTCTGTGTTGTTCATTATATTCTCGTTATTGTGATCGGGGACCTGTGCCTTTGTATTTTTTTCCTTGACGTTTAGTGTATTAGGTTGAGGAGAAATGATTATTGTTATTTATTCTCCTTAATCTAATACGTCGTGGGCTTATTCACGTTCCGATTCCCTGGTATTTTAGGAAGCGGGGGGTGACAGAAGGACTACTATATATGACGGAGACTCTACCTATAAGCATAGTCTACTTAGATCATTTACCCTATATCTAAGTGGAATTAATATTTAGGACTTTACAACACGAAACGTAGTACGTCGAGCGAAATAATCCAAACAAGGAAACTCTCATGTATATACCATATGTATCAAATTGTAGATAACTAAATACTAATACTGAACTAAGAATAAACAATCTAAATAGAATTAATAATTAGAAACTCACAACACGAGACTGGTACATCGAGCAAAATAACCCAAGTAAGGAAACCCTCATGTATATACCGTATGTCTCAGGTAGTAAATTACTAAATATTAACCCTGAACTAAGCAGCTGAAATATGACTGAAATGAAACAATAAAGTGAAACATATACTCGTGTACTCGAAATCATGAGTAACTCGGTAAAAAGGCAACTTATCAATGAGTTGTATCACACTTGGTGTCCACAAAGGACTCAAAACAACTGGCTTACAATATTATCATTCTCTATAGTTCCTTAATAAATTATATACTCGTGTGAATCAGCAAATAGGTATCATTGCATCACTGTACGGATTGATAAATAGGTATCATCGCATCACCGTGCGAATCGACAAATAGGTATCATCGCATCACCGTGCGGATCGACAAATAGGTCTCATCGTATCACCGTGCATCGACTTCTGCGCATAGGTACATCAACCTCTACGCATAATCATGTGGAAACAATGATATAGATACACCAACCTCTGCGCATAAACATGCAGAAACAATGATATAGGTACACCGACGCACTATCCTAAGTAGTACTGAGCTGTGCTCATCAACGATATTCACATACATGTAAAAACGGTATAGACAACTCATATCTCGTGTGAAATCAAAACAATACATGAAGTTACCCACTCCGAGGATACATGTGTACTCGAACCCACTCGTACTCCTCATAGACATGCACGTGTATCGACGTGTGGCTCGTGCATCGTGTCCGCGATCAAACGTTCGAGGCAAAACAAGACTTGATCCGTAAATACTAACACCATCGATGAATAGTATTTTTCGTACGTATGAATAGTACACGTATGTATGAATAGAGATAGTATATATGAATAATACCCGAATATATGAATAGTAACATACTTATAAATAGTATTGTACGTATGAATAATATTAGTATTTATGAATAGTACTCCTCATACATATGAATAGTAACCATACTTATGAATAGTACGTATGTATAAATAGTAATAGTTTTTATGAATGTACCCCATGCATATGAATCGCAACCAAACTTATGAATAGTATCGTATGTATGAATAGTAATAGTATTTATGAATAGTCCCCAATACATATGAATAGTAACCATATTTCTAGCGGTGGACATGTACGTATAGTTCTAACTAGCAATATCATGTCTTTAAAATTTTGGTCTTATATTCTATTCATCAATTTTCATCAATATCATGCTTTTTCTTTATTTTTGGGATTTGATCTAAAATTCATCAATTTTCATCAATATCATGTTTTTTCTTCATTTTTGGGATTTGATCTAAAATTCATCAATTTTCATCAAGATCAAAACTAATTAAGGATAGGTTTGGAAAAAGATGAACTTGCCTTTATTGATCTCTAAAATTAGAATCTCTATCTGTTCCTATTCTCCGAATTGCCAAAATCCCCTTCCTTTTTTCCTCTCTGTTCTCTCTCCCTCCCTCTCTCTCCTTCTCTTTATCTCTCTTCTTTCTCTCTCCCCTTCTCTTTCTCTCTCTTCGTTCTCTCTCTCCATCTCTTTCTCTCTCTCTTCTTTCTTCCGCTCCGTTTGTGAGAAATGAGTGAGGGGTGGGGGCTTTTATATAGGAAAAACGAATGGGGGTAGGTGGCACAGTAGGTGAGTTACGTGAATATTATATATAATTTTATATTATTTAAAAACAGAATTTCAGGGTCCATTTTCAGAAAACAATAAAAATTTACCCACAACATATCTCAACATTCTAAGACCAATGGTGTAAGCCTCATTATCCTCATTATTATCATTTATGAAAAATTACTAAAAATAAAATAATATTAGTTTTCAGTAGACTCGCGATACCGATGTTGAAACTGCGAATCAATCTCAAATCGATTCCAATCTGATCCATTCATCCCAGAATGATCACCAATCATAATAAAACTCATTTATTATCATTTATGATCCATTCATCCCAGAATGATCACCAATCATAATAAAACTCATTTATTATCATTTATAATAATATTTCAAAATTTTTAGGGTTTTACATTCTTCCCCCTTGAAAGAATTTCATCCCCGAAATTCCACAATTGTATCTTAGAGATTAATAATATGAGAAAAGCACGTTGAGAGAATAATCCAGACAAAAAAACTCCCATATACACATCTCGTACCATTAATCTCTAGATATGAAACAAAGAAATATCTACAATTAACAATCTAGAATGTAAATATTCTCACTTAACCCCTAACTAAGTGGAACTAGTACGTCGAGTGAAAAATCCAAATAAGGAACCCCCCAAATATATACCATGTATTCCAAATAATTAGGAGCTAAGTGTTAATACCCTCATTCTAGCGTTAAATATAAATATGATCATATGGATAATTATAAACAAGAACAAATCATAATCAATCAATTTATCTGTTCAAACAGGTGCGACAAGTCGTAATGCATATCCTCCTTACGCTCCCAAGAAGCCTCCTCGGCTCCTTTCCGGTTCCATTGAACTTTGACTAAGGGAATCACCTTATTTCTAAGTCTCTTATTTTCTCTAGCAAGAATACAAACTAAAATCTCAATAATGGTCGAACAATCATGAAGCTCACTCTCCGGTGCGTCTAACACTCGTTGTTGCTCCTCGTCACGCAAATGCTTTATGAGCATCGAAACATGGAAAACATCGTGTATACTCGACATCGATGCTGGAAGATCTAGTCTACACAATACGACTTCAATGCGCTCAACAATCCTGAACGAACCAATATATTTCGGGGGCAAGTTTTGCCCGTCTACCAAATCGCTAAAATCCCATCACCGAAGATACTTTCAATAAGACACAGTCTCCAACCTTGAGCTCTAGCGATCGTCGCCTCTAATCTACATAACTCTTCTGCAGACTCTACGCTGCAATAATACGCTCTCGAATCAGTGCTACCTTCTTTGTAGTTTATCTCACAAGTTCTGGTCCAAGTAGCAAGCTGTCTACTGGATTTGCCCAACAAATAGGTGATCTACAAGGTCTCCCGTATAATACCTCATACGGTGTCATCCCTATAGTTGCTTGATAATTGTTGTTATAAGCAAATTCAATCAATGAGATATGGTCCTCCCAGCTACCTGGAAATCAACAACACATGCCCACAATATATCCTCTAACACTTAGTTGATTCTCTATGTCTGTCCATCAGTCTGTGGGTGGAACACACTAGAATGCGATAATTGACTACTGAAAGAATTCTGGAAGCTCCTCCAAAAATATGAAGTGAAAACTAAGCCTCAATCTAATACAATCGTCTTTGGAACTCCTTGTAATCTCACAATCTCTTAGATGAATATCCTCGCATAAGCCTCCGCTGTATAAGTCGTCTTCACTGGTATAAAATGTACTGACTTCGTCAACTGATCAACTATTAACCAAACAAAATCGTTCCTTTTGTTCGACCTTGGTAACCCCACAATGAAATCCATAGAGATATCCGCCCATTTCCATTCTGAAATGGGTAAAGGTGGTAGGGTTCCTGTTGGTTTCTAATGTTCTGCCTTCACTTGCTGACAAGTAAAGCATCTGGCAACATATTCGGCTATCTTCCTACGCATACCACTCCACCAAAAGTGTCTCTTCGGGTCCTTGTACATTTTAGTTGTGCCTGAATGCACTGTGTATCTGGTGCGATGAACCTCATCAAATAAGTCCTTCTTTAGCTGTGGATTCCTAGCATCACTAATCAAACCTTCATTCAAAGTCCTCCATCTGTTCTAATGGTCCAATCAGCCTTTGGCTCTTTGGAAATTTCCTCCTTTCAGATTTTAATCGAATAGTCCTCTAGCTGAGCTTTGACCACTCTATCAGTCGAAGATTGTTGCACTAACAAAGCTCCCAAAAATATGTTGCTCCCGCCAATCGCTGGCTCAAAGTCAAACTGGCTAAGGGTATGAAGATCTCGATACAACAAGGACCTTAAAGCCGCAATCCAACGTCGACACTCATGTTCAATGCATCTGCTAAAACATTCATTTTCTCCTGATGGTACTGAATCACAAATTCATAATCCTTGATAAACTCAACCCATAGGCGATACCTCTGATTGAGTTCCTTCTGAGAGAAAAGGTACTCCAAACTCTGATGACCGTTGAATAGCTTGAACTGTACTCCATACAGAGAATGTCTCCATGTCTTCAGTGTGAATACCACTGTTGTTAGCTCCAAGTCATGTGTGGGATGGTTCTACTCATGCATGCTCAACTATCGTGAAATATATGCTACTACCCTCTAGGTCTAAATCAAGACACCTCCTAGACCCGCTAACAACGCATCCATGTAGACGACAAATGTATTACCATTGCTCGGTATAGCCAATATCGGCACTGTAGTCAACTTAGCCTTTAAAGTCTGAAAGGCTTTCTGTGCTCCGTGTCCAAACGAACGGTACACCCTTCTTCGTGAGGCGTGTAAGTAGCGTGGAAATCTTCGAGAAGTACTGAATGAACTTCCTATAATAGCCGACCAAACCTAAGAAACTACGAATCTCCGAAACGGTCTTCGGCGATTCCCAATCAAGTACAGCTTCTACCTTAGCTGGTTCTACTGCTATGCCCTCTCTGCTGATGACGTGGCCCAAAAATCTGACCTCGGATAGCCAAAACTCTCACTTACTTAACTTGGTGTATAAGTGATGTTCCCGCAAAGTCTGTAAAGCCAAACGAAGATGTTGCTTGTGCTCTGCCTCCGATCTTGAATAAATGAGAATATCGTCGATGTATATGATCATGAACTAGCACAAATATGGACGAAAAAATCGGTTCATCAAATTCATGAATACCGTGGGTGTATTGGTCAGACCAAATGACATGACAAGAAAATCAAAAGACCCATATCGAATCAGAAAGGTGGTTTTAGAAATATCCATCTCCCGAACTTGTAACTGATGATAGCCTAAACAAAGATCAATCCTCGAGAAACACTATGCTCCCTGCAGCTGGTCAAATAAGTCATTAATCATCGGAAGTGGATACATGTTTCAGATAATGACCTTATTCAACTCATGATAATCTATACATAAGCGTATACTACAGTCCTTCTTCATGAAGAGAACCGGCGTTCCCCCACGGAGAATGACTCTGGTGAATATAACTCTGAGTTAACAACTCATCCAGCTAAGTCTGTAGCTCCCTCATCTCAGTGGGTGTCATACGATAGGGTGCTCGGGATATCGGTACTGTGCCCAGCTGCAACTCGATGCAGAACTTAACCTCTCTCATAGGAGGTAAGCCAGGTATGTCCTGAAAGACATCCTGATAATATGAGAAAAATCTAGTCTTGCATAAATCAACACCTCGATCCCTCAGCATCACCTTCTTGATGTACGTCAGAAATAACTCCGCAAGCTGGTTTCCTTGTGAGGTCGCTACTATCAACTCAGACCCACCAGACATTCGCAAGCTGACTATTTTAGCAAAATAGTCGATACTAATATGATAGGATGATAGACAATCTATACCGAGAATGACGTTGAAATCTAACATCCGCAAAACTATCAGATCAATGATGAACTCAGACTCATCTAGACTGATGACACATCTCCTACAGATGCTCCCTAAAAGGGATACCTCCCCTAAAGGAGTAGAGACGGATAAAGGTGCATCTAAGAAATGTGCTACAAGTTAAAACCTATCTATGAATAAATGAGATATAAAAGAATGCGAAGCTCCTGGATCGAATAAGATTCGAGTTGGAAAAGAATTTACTGAGAAACTACCTTCCACTATAGCCCCGCTCGCACTATGATCACGTAGTACAACTACATATACCTTGTTAGTGGCTGGTGACTGCTGGACTGCTGATGGTAGAACATATGAGTCTATTGACCCTGAGGAATCTCCTGAATATCGCAAATTTGGCCTACTTACCCCTTAATCCTCAGAAAGGCTGGCGGTGTCGCGATCCTCTACTACTGGCATTGAAAATACTTGCTACTGTTGAAAATCCTTGCCCCGCTGCTGAGGTCTTCCAAGTCTTGCAAAAGGTTTCTTGTCATTGCCTTTGTCTCCAGATAGTCCTACTTCCATAATTAACTATCGGTATGTCTCCCTGCTCCACAGGCTAGTTTTATCTGCTAATCGAAGTAGTAGGTGAAATCCTCCCAAGGACTTGACATTAGTTGCTCTAGCGTAAACTGAAATCGGTGCTATCCTTCGATGTCACCCTTTTTGCTGAATATGGCTAACCTTAGCTTATGTACTGAGTTGATGTTAAGTATATCTAAAAATACTTCCCACATATTCCTTCCATTTATAAGCTGCAACTGAATCTGATGTGCCCTGAAACTCTGATGCTCTCAGCTTTTGATATCTTTCTCAATCATACAGAGCCAAGCTCCATGCTTTGCGGCTCCATTAACAGCTATTTGTAGTGTTAGTGTAATCCTCGGTGTTGCCTCTTCAATAGGTACAGCTGGTACGACTGGTGGTGGAACTTCAGAAAGTGTAATTCGGCTCGTTGCTCGCTCCTCGAGTGTTGCTAGTCTCTGCTTTTGAAATCAATGTTACGAAGTCGATCAGATACTGTGGAGCCTGCTGTGACTCGGGCTCTACTTGCCCAGCTCTCCGGGTACAAGTTTTACCTCAATCACGTCCTCATCCTGATATTTATAATATCAAAAGGAGAGCTTAATTGACACAGTAAATGAGGTCGCAAACATATATATAAATAACATAACGTATCACGATAAGTATTCACACAAATACTTTTCAATCAAAGTAAGGTAGTTATCATAAAAAAATCATAATTTTTAAATATATGTATATAACGTCCTCACTTATTCTAGAAATTCCTATCGGCTGGACTCAATACATGAATCCTAGGAAACTCTATTCTAGCTCTACGACTTGACATAGGATGATCCTAAGGATATAGGAACTAGAGCTCTGATACCAACTGTGACGCCCCTATTTTCACACATGGCTACAGTCCAAGGTGAACCCAGAGATGTCAAACCTGCCATGCACCCATACTATGCATGAACACGTTGTTGGCCTTCTTGTTTTGATGATGTTTAACAAACAATTTACCACTAATGTTGTTTGTCTAATGTTTATGCATTTCTATTTATTGTAGACAAACAACGAGTTGGAGGATGGATGGAATAGAGCTTCAACGATCATATCCAATGGAGGTTGGCGGAATGTCGGGTTGAAGCTTTGCTATTCACAGTTAAAGATCAAGTTCAAGTTTCATCCGCGAGATTACCAAGTCAAGCTTAATTGAAGATCAAGATTTCTTGGGTAATCTAGTTTAGATTTTATATTATGTGTGTTAGTACTTTAAGCTTAATCATATACACACATACACGTTTTGGTTTTTGTATATATATAGTTATATATATACATATATGTTTTGGTTTGATAGTTTTTAAGTTTTACTATGAAACAATTGAATATAATTAGAAAACATATTTTTGTTTCATACTTATATGCATATATATGATTTCATCAATATCAATTTTAGTTAGTTCAATGAAATCATGTTTTAGTGCGTTATATGTGTATTTTGATAAAATACTACATTCATTATTTATAGACTTCATAACAATAGTTTACATCTTTCTTCAAGTCTATAAAAACATTTTGTAGAGTTTCAAAAGTTGGTTTAGGTCAAAACATCAAACTCATGTGTTTACATTTTCATGTTTTGGACTATTGGGAAGTCCTTTTTGGAAACCAGTCATTGTAGCATGTATATTATCATGTCTACAATCATTCCCTAAAGTTTTACATTTTTTGGAATTTATTTGATATTTTTAAACAGTGTTTTAAAATCAGAAAAATAGTTTTCAAAACCTGATTTTCATATATCAGTTCTCGGTCGACCGCACCGGTCGACCGGACCTGTGTTCATTCGTCATTGGGTAGCAGAGAGTTTGTCGGTCGACCGTCGCGGTCGACCGAGAGCTTGATATTTCCATCGGTCGACCGCACCGGTCGACCGAAGAAGTCTCTGCTCGTTTCTCAGTCTGGGATCTGCATCGCGGTCGACGCGAATTTTTTCGGTCGACCGCCGCTCTGTCAGTTCTCTTTCTAACGGCTATTTTTGTTACCGTTGTTGGGGTTGTTTTTTGTCATTTGCTTAGGGTTTTTGGCTGAGGTTTTGGAGGCTATAAATACCCTCTTTGATCTCAGTTTTCAGTGAATCTAAGTAGTTTTTAAACAAGTTTTAAACAAGGGTTTAAGTGTGTTTTAGTGTTTGTTTGGTTTGTAAAAGAAGTTTTCACAAGTGGAGGAGATCATCTTCTTGTTTGGGATTC
>BQKN01000383.1:169568-188942 GCA_022839385.1 Asparagus kiusianus | reverse complement strand
TAAAATAATATTTATATTATAATAATATACTAAATAATATACTAAACCAATTGGATAAGTTAATTTAGAAGTAATTAATAGATAAAATTATATTTTAATAAGGTGTCACATCATCAATTTATCCCATATGAATTGTCAAATCAAAGGCTCAAATTATCCCATTATCCCACTTTATCCCAGTTTACCCCACTCAAAATATCTCAAAGGGGGTGTTAGTCAATTGGGACATTTTCATGCAAAATTGGATAATTGTTAAAGTGGAATAATGTTTCGCTAGTGGGATATTTTAGTGGGATAGCTAAGAACAATTTTGTGAAGCGGGATATTTTGATAAAATAACGTGGGATAAATTTTTATAATCATGAAGTATATATTTATGCATTTTGAAGATATAAATATTATATATGTATTTTAAACTACTATTATTGATTGATAATTGCTTACAAGAATGTTCTTTACTATTAAATAACTTTTGGTTAGACTATAAGATATTGACAACTATTATTATGATGATGGTCTAATGATGGTGATAACCATAATAGGAAATAAGTAAAGGAAAAAAAAAAAAGAAAAAAAGAAAAAAGAAATATGAGTTCTAGTTTTTTACCACCTAGTTCCAAGCTAAAACTTGGAATAATTTGAGAGACTAGAACTCTCATTTTTATATAGAAAAATAAAAAAAGTGGGATAATTTTGTACCATTATCCTAATTCTAGTTTTGTTAAAGTTCTACTTGACTAACACTGTAAAATTTTATTCTAGTTTTAGTTCTATGTGACTAACACCTTAAAATTTTGTTCTAGGTTTAGTTCTATGTGACTAACACCTTAAATTTTTATCCCACAGATTATCCCAGTTCTAATTTTAAGTTCTAGGTGACTAACCCCCCCAAAGAGACAAAATTATTCCATTGGAATAATTTTTCCACTTGGCCCCAATTTGTTCCAACCAATAACCCCCCCAAAGAGACAAAATTATTCCATTGGAATAATTTTCCCACTTGACTCCAATTTGTCCCAACCAATAACCCCCCCTAAGTGAGAGGAGAAGGAAACTTTGTGGTATTTAGCTTCAATTTAGCCCTATTTTTTTAACCATGTTGTCAAATTTTCAAATGAAGTTATCAACTCTGTCCAAGAAAAAAAAAATACATTACAAAAAATATTTAAAATGGAACAATGTTGTAATGTAATACTCCGAAGGAATAAACTTCAGAGGCGTCCCCCTCTAGAAACCACTACTGTAACATACCGGGAAACCATCACAGGCCGTCAAATTTCAATCAAACGCTCAAAAACCACTAATCCATCAACTAACGGAACGGACCAGATGCTTCCACGCGTCCTCACCAGCAATTTCCGTCTGCTCCCCGGAGAACCGGGATTAGGGTTTCTATAAAAAAAAAAAAAAATTCCCCCATTTCGACGCCCTCTCTCTCTGTCTTCAGCAATCGATCTCTTTCATCCTTCAAAAGATCGAAAATTTAGAGATGGGTCCGGGCCTTTACATCGATATCGGCAGGAAAGCTAGAGGTTCCAATCGTTCCCCCCCTTTTTTTCTCCATTTTTTTTGATGCCTTTTAGGATTAATTTTGTTCTTTTTTTTTTGTTTGTTGTTGAATTCAGATCTCCTGTACAGGGATTATCAGACCCATCAGAAGTTCACGCTCACTACCGTGACCGCAAATGGAGTCGTGAGCTTCTCTTCCCCCTCTTTTCTAGGGTTTCGTTTGATCCATTCAGAAGATTATTGAATGATTTAAGGGGGTGTAGTCCTCTTCTTTGATTTAGGGTTTCTAGTTATTAAATTGGTTTGCTTGTAGTAGCGCAATAGATCCCTGATTTGATATATTTAATTTTAGCATGATCAATCACTTGCATAAGTTTTCTGTCTATTTAATTGATTAATAGGTTTCAATTGTTCGATGGGTTTACTTTGTATGGTGGAGATTGTTTGCTAGAGTGGGTTGTTAGACCATGTTCTCTTTATTGGATGTTTATGGGACTCTGGATTTTAGATATGATTAAACAACAGTATATTGCTGCCGAGGCATTTTTTTCTTCTCCGGTTTATTTGGTTGAGAACAAAATTGCTTTCACAAATATTTGCTATATGGATTCCTACATAGCAGTTGCTTTCGTTTGTTTGTTGGCATGTCATAGTGGCTAGTTTCTCATGGTTGTTCTGTAATAGTTTTTGCTCTAAATTTTTTTTCTTAGAAATGTTTAGGCAGTACAGTAACTTACTTTACAATGTTTTACGTTTTGTTTCTGGTAATGGTGTGACTTATTTGGTTGTTTTGGTCGGGCATTTTCATAATTTTTTATGGATGTTTGGTTTACGTATTTTGACGTGTGGCGATGCAACTTGTGAGGCCAAATAGTATTATAGTGCTAAATGTGAACCTTAGACGATTTGTTGTTTCTTTCTATTTGTGGGTTTTTCTCATTTACGTATTTTGATTTGTGGGTTTGCGATTTTTGATGCCAACTGTTACTAAAGATGAACCTTAAATGATTTGTTGATTCTTTTGTATGTCCTCATACGGTCATATCTTGAATTGATTCAAAAGTCTGCGATGTTTTTATCATGCTTCCTGTTTTTCTAGATACACCTGGCGAAATTGGAATATGCAATATTTAATAGTGCTAATGATTTCTGGCTGTTCTTTTTTATTTTTTAATATATGTTCTTTTTTTGGGGATGAGGGAAACTTGGTAAGGCAAGAGGATCCCTGAGCCAAGGCCCGAGTTTGAATGCCCCACCCTTACCAATAAACCTTGGATAAACTGGGCCCCCCTACCGCATTTTTTAATCTATGTTAACTGCATCTTTTATCAGTGGCAGTTTGGAATTAGATACTCTGGAAAAAGTCATTCCTGTGTTATGTTGGATTTCTTGGTGCTTAGTACTAACAGGAATGGTTATGCGTGTTAATGTGTAAGAAAGTGTGATCATGAATATTCGACAGAAACAGTTATCAGCATTCAACTGGTGTGGTAAAAGGGTACATGCTTATTGCACTTTTATGGGAGGGGAGCAAAAATCCATCTCCATGGAATTAGGGGATGCTGTTTGTTTCCCATCCATGACATGTTCAATTGGAAGGTTTATATTTAGCATGATTTATTATGGAAGTTTTGGTGTTGAGCAACCAACTATAATTAAGACTGAGAGAATTTCACATGACATCTAAATCTTAGTTAATCTGCGAGTTTAGTTACTTGGCATTAGTTGTTTGCATTATGTTTCTTGTTCTGGTTTTTTAATTGTGTTCTAAATTTTGCTTTATCTTACAGGCAATTACAGCTTCCAGTACAAGGAAAAATGAAATGATTTTTGGTGAGATTCAGTCTCAGCTAAAGAACAAGAATGTTACAGTCGATGTGAAAGCTAACTCAGACTCTAACGTAAGCATTTTTGAATTTGTAGTTTCTTCATATTTTGGGCTTCCATGTTCCTTTTTCTTGCTCAGGATTTTGCATTCTTGTGGTATTTACAATGTACTGACATTTTCTTCTGTTGACTTTGCCAGCTTCTTACAACTGTTACTATTGATGAACTTGCCACTCCTGGATTGAAATCGATCATCAGCTTTGTGGTTCCTGACCAGAAATCTGGAAAGGTACACTAGACCCCCAACTCCGCCCCCCCCCCCCCCCGGCCCCCCAAAGAAAACAAACCACAAAAAAAAATGCATTTTGCATGCTCTTTCCTTGTTTATTGAATTGGATGGGCCATCATTATTCTTCTATTATGGTTGTGTCCAGGTTGAGCTTCAGTACTTTCATGAGTATGCTGGGGTTAATGCAAGCATTGGGCTAACTGCTAACCCTGTTGTGAACCTTGCTGGTGTTTTCGGAAGTGGTGCACTAGCTGTTGGTGCTGATGTTTCTTTTGATACTGCCACTGGGAACTTTACTAAGTACAATGCTGGGTTGAGTCTCATCAACTCTGACCTTGTTGCTGCACTGAACCTGTAAGCGACTTCTGCATAAATGTATTTTGTTTTCTGATCTTGATATTCCCATAATGTGCAAGGATCTAGTTGCCTTTACCAAACTAGATCCTTCTGCTGTTTGGCTTCTATAATAAATTCCTAGATCAATGAAATTTATTTTGAGTGTTAGGATGAATTACCGATCTTTTTGCTGGTTCTTATAGGATCTGGACATGTAACTTCATATCCTTTATCTAGGTTGGGCATTTATGTTGCGGGACTATCTAATAGCCATTCACCGCCAGGATAGTAGCTAATGCTTAATTTCAGTGTTCTAAAAAAATTGATTCATTATTCTTACACTTGGACAATGCATAGTACATAAATCAGATTATATAATGCATAATCAAATTGTGTAAAAAAAGTGATGCGCACCTGCACGCACACATGAAAGAGCAAATAACATGCACGGCAAAGATTTAGACATAGACCCTTGTTTTATAGAAAAGATACGAGAAAGAAGGCTCGCCTTTTTGGTCTCATCAGAGAAAGAGAGTTGTCTACTATTTCAGAACATTTTGTAATTTGTTTAACAGTTCCATTAGGTTAAAGTGATTAATAGGTTGGATTTAGAAGAATGAAAAAAGTGTAATGATGTGCGTAAGTAACTATTCATGGAATTAATTGGTATGCGAATGCTTAAACTTTCTACTAGTGTGTAGAAGTGATTATGAAGCTCATCCACATAATGAGAACATGCATTGAGAACATACTTTAATGCATCTGCATAAACCTTGTTTTGGAACTTTTAGCAAAACTATTCACTTTTTTTCGCCCAGTGTCCTTCCAACTAAGAATTAGCATGGGTACTGTTTTCTTTCTTTTCTTGTCCTTGATTTCTTCTTTTTTATTGCTCATTCATGAACTACTCTTTGTGCAGGAACAACAAGGGAGATAGTCTGAGTGCTTCCTACTATCACGTGGTGAGCCCCCTCACCAGCACTGCAGTCGGTGCAGAAATGACCCACAGCTTCTTGAGCAACGAGAACACCCTCACCTTCGGCACCCAGCACGCTCTTGACCCCTTGACTACTGTCAAGGCTCGCTTTGATAACTACGGCAGGGCTAGCGCTCTCCTCCAGCACCAGTGGAGGCCTAAGTCATTTGTCACCATCTCTGGAGAGGTCGACACCAAGGCAATTGAGAAGAGCTCCAAGGTCGGATTGTCCCTTGTCCTCAAGCCTTGATAACCGTTGTCTTCTCTAGGATGCAATAAGTTGTAATGGAAAGACTACTGTGGTTGCTGTTGTGGTTGGGCTGTTTTTTTTCTTCTGAGTTATAAGAACTTTTTGAGGATTCACTGTTTGTCACAAGGCTCTGTTAGCTGTTGCTTATTTTGATGCTGGGCCTGTAAGAATAATTTAGTTTAGGTTTCCGGGACCTGAGTTTTGAACATGTGCCCCTCGGAAAATTCTTTCTCCCTCCCTTAATGTTGATCCATCAAGCTGTTGGGCTAAAAATTTTTTTGCTGTTACCATTTGTCTCTGCTGAATTGTGTATGCTATCTGTTTAGCAATGGATGAATTGCTTATGGAGCTTACAATGTTGTTTAATTTTCTAATTTGGAGGGCTTTTGAATGTTTGGTGATATGTTCAGTTGCATGAGATTGTATTCTGCTGCCTGGTGCAGGTGCTCAACTGGTGTCATCTTGTTGCAGCATTGATCTAGTTTGTTGTGCACCATACTTTCTGGGTTTTGTACTCGTCTATAGTTTTGTGATGTTTCTTGGCAATTCCAAAGTTTTTTTTTCCGAACGAGTCTTATTTATGGGTTCCCAGGGAGATTCCAGATATTGATGTGTGAAATCATTTTTAAATCAGCCTCAGTTTTTAGCTTAGCATGTTGTTCCTTCCTCCTGTTTGTGATTTGATACGCGTAATGCTACAAAATGTTTGCGCTTATTGCTTGCAGCTTCGTATTCTTGTCAAGTACATGTTTGATTCTTTTCATCACCTAATTATTATACCATGATTTTGAAATCAGTCCTTCGAAAGGCAAGAACTAAAACTAGATATCAATCAAGGAGGCACCCAGAGTTACAACTTGCATTCACACGCTTACAAAGGTTCCACACAATCTTCTGCCATAAAACCAACATAATACACCTGTTTCCTAACTTCAAACACTAATTAACAGTAGACGCCTGGAGCAGCCCATCCCTGATCTGGGTAGCAACATCTCTCACCGCCCCGGGGCCGTGAGGGATGAACACGGCGGAGGACTTGGACGCTGCGCCGATCTCCTTCATCGTGTCGAAGTACTGTGTGACCAGGACCATGTCCATGACGTCCTTCGCCGTGGTCCCTGGGACGTTGACGGAGAACCCCAGCACGCTATCTCTCAACCCGTCGACTATCGCCTGGCGCTGGCGAGCAATCCCAAGACCGGAGAGGTACTTTGACTCGGCCTCCCCCTCTGCGCGTTTTATCTGTAGGATCTTCTCGGCTTCTGCTTTCTCGTTCGCGGCCACCCTCAGCCTTGCAGCTGAGGATTGAAATGCATAGACATGTTAGCTGCCTTAGACATAAGCGGAAGGCCGATATTATGCCAAGTTGTGAACATCTCACCTGCGTTAATTTCGTTCATCGCCCTCTTCACATGCTCATCTGGCTCAATGTCAGTAATGAGGGTCTGGACAATTTCATATCCGTAAGCAGACATAGCTTTCTCAAGCTCCTCTTCAACAGCCTTTGCTATGTCATTCTTCTGCTCAAAGGCATCATCGAGGTTGAGCTTCGGGACGCTCGCTCTGATCACTGCAAATATGGATAAAACCTGAGTATTCTCAATATTCCCCTGTTCGATTTCGAACGGCTAAAGAAATAACGTGACGAATGGGGATGGAATGGAGTTTATACCATCAAAGACGTACGCCTGGATCTGAGATCGTGTATTGCTCAGCTTATAAAACGCGTCGCTCGCCTTATCAGCCAGAGCACGGTATTGGATTGACGCGACAACGTTGACGAACACATTGTCCTGGAAACATCCAATAAGCAAAAATTTCAAGTGTGCTTCATCTCTGAACAGAGAATATGCAACACATTACCGTGAACAAAATAATTTATGAGTTGAGAAATGCGCCATATACTATGTGATATGCAAATTCAGAAGCTATCTTGGATCAAACGAGACCGCGCAAGTCGCAGAAGAACACTAATTATCGACGAACCAAGCAATTCGAAGAACACATAGCTCGGATGAAGTACAAGAATTGTAGGATGGGAACTTGTAAAAAAAAATGCAAATTACTATAAATAAAGGACAAATTTTATTTTATTTATACACACACCTACTCATACACCAACATTACACACAACATCAAATGGTTCTTATTTTATTTTATCGATAAGATGAAATTCATCACTTAATTCATATATGCAAGCAAGTCAATTCACCCATTTTAAACATATTAAATGACCAAGTCACACAGATAATACAAAGGACAAATTTTTGAAAGCACCCGTTTTTAATATTTAAATAGTAAAAAACGACCCTTTGGTGGAAAAATTATCAAAACCGACCATTTTCTTCAGAAAAAAGGATCGTTTTTGCGGTTGTTGGTCCCGTACACTTCATTTCTGTTATCGTGAGAAAAATAGAAATGAAGTGTACGGTACTAGTCTTTCGCTAAACCACAACAACTGCAGAACCACAGCAAGCAAAGGATGAAGCTTCGACCTTCGTCTTCGTCTCGCAACGGACGTCCAGCTGCTGCAGACGGAGGGTGAGGTGGCCAGCTAGCCTCTTGCCGAGGAACCAAGGGAGGCAGTGGCACCCCGGCTCGAGAACTTCGTCGAATTTCCCAAACTGTTCCTTGATCGCCACGGTGGACTGGTCCACTTGAACGCAGCAACACAGGTTACCCATAGCCTGCCCTCTAACAAAAAAAAAGAAAAAAAAAACAGGTCAAGGGTAAACATGCAACTAATTCAACTACTCTATAGCTCAACCTGCAACAAAAACTTTAGGCAAAAAAAAAAAAAAAATTTGATAATGAACATGCTCCTTTTCTAGCCCATGACCCAAATTGAGAACAAATCAAAAGTTTAATAAACATTCATCAAAATTGGAGAGCAACTCGGGCGAAGAAACTTACACGACCAAATGAACCCAACACTTGTTTTAACTCTTGAGAGTTCGGAAGGGAGAAGGCAAGCAACCAATAAATTGGTGGGCGATCTGCGGCCTTTTTTGTAGGGAAGTCCTCGGGAAAATTGAGACTTTGGCGAAAGTGACATTGATTGGTGCGTATCATGAGCTTGTTTATTCTTTGCAATGATTAACCCCATTAACTATTGACTTACGGGTCTTGACTCTGAGACAACGATCGAATGGGTGTTTTCATTTTTGTCCCCTTACATTTTTAATATTACGACGTTCGTCCCCTGGTTTGGAGAAATTTTTAACTTTTAAATTTTTTTTTTGACAATAGCTACAAATATTCTATGAACGTAATAAAATACATAGCTCGTTCTAAAATGGGTTGGAAATTGTCGCTGAGGGAGAGCGACGAGGGCCAACTAGCTTTTTAAAAAGCTCAACAGATGGAGAAATTGCAAGTTGATGCCACCGAAGTAGCCCATAGGAAAGAGTACACACAATGTGCCTTAGCTTGTTTGTCACTCCACCAACTTTGTTTTTCTTATTATTATTAATGATTAACACAAAAGGCATGAATTATACGCACTTATAAAATCCCGTCCTGAACGACAAATAGCCTGTTTGGATGGAGGGTAAAGAACGAAAGGGGGAGGGGAATTTTGGTTTACCTTTGTTTGGGAGTTCCATTTAGAATAGTAGAGAAGGAGAATGAGGGGGGAAATCGAACTAAAATCCTACCTCCAAAATTTGGGAGGCGAAGAAAGGGAAGGTCCCTTAGTTATCTCGCAAACACACCAAACGTGACAAAACACGTGTTTTTTTTGTCGGGGGCGGGGGGTTCGAGAGGGAAATATGTAGAATATCGTAAATGGAAAGTGATGAGAAGTTTGTGCTTAATTCAAAATTAATTTTAGAGTTTTGTTTATGTACTAACTCTAGTTTCTTTGTTTGGACTGATTCTGTATGCTATTTGCACAGAATTAAAAACTTGGGGATGATCCACAATGACATATGGAAGCCTGTAGATCAACCGATGAGATTTACTTTACTTTGTAAATAAACGCCGGTCAATCCAATCGAAAAGCCAAAATTGCAAATTCGAATATAGAGTTGACTTCATTGTTAGAGATTGCAAGATGCAAGCTACCTTTGCAATTATATATTATAGGGTTACACTTAATGTTTCTCATCTACACCCTGTTCAGCTGCCTCTTGTAATTATACAACTTTTTTTTTTTATCTATGCCTTAATTTGCAATGCATCTCTCATTACTCAAGCCAAATGAGAGCAGGATGATTGAATATAAGAATAAATAACTGGGTTTCCTTTTTCTCCCCACTTTAATAATTTTAACTGAAAATTTTAAATAAATACATATTTAAGGGGGAGGGAGAGGGGGGTAAATTATTGTAATAAAGGGCACTCTAATTGAATTACCTGAAGAAAAGGAAAAGATAAGAACTAGGAATTTCATAGAATTAATAACAAATATTAAAAGTTGATTAATTGAAATTCCAAAAGCAGAACAAGTCAAAGAAGCAAACCTCAAGCATATGATTGACCACAGGCTGCCTTCTTATAGAAATTATTGAAAAGAAAAGGAATAATTTATTCTTCATTTAGACAAGTGGGGATATTTTTCTAAAGATGCTGTCACTTTAACTTTGATTTTACGTTGGATGCTCACGTATGGCGCATGATCATTGACATGAGGTGAGGGGAAATCATATGGAAAGTGAAAAGAAGTTTTTGTTTCAAAATTAAATTTAGAGTTTATAATGTGTACCGATTTATGTAGTAGTTATAGATTATTGTTTGGATTGATATTGTGTATTCTATATTGAGTGCACAGCGTCACAAACTTGGGGACGGTAGGAAGCATGTAGATCAACCGATTAGATCAACTTCGACAATAAAGATTCTCGTTTCAAAATTAAGCTTAGAGTTTATAATTTGTACTGGTTTATGTCCTAGCTCTAGATTCTTGTTTGGATTGATTTTGCATATTGTGTGCACGGAGTAAAAACTTGGGGATGATAGGAAGCATGTAGATCAACCGATTAGATCAACTTCGACAATAAAGATTCTCGTTTCAAAATTAAGCTTAGAGTTTATAATTTGTACCGATTTATGTCCTAGCTCTAGATTCTTGTTTGGATTGATTTTGCACGGAGTTAAAAACTTGGGGATGATAGGAAGCTTGTAGATCAACCGATTAGATTTACTTGGACAATAAAGATTAGTCAATTTCATTGCAAAGAGAAAAGTCAGAATGACAAATCCCAATACAAGTATAAACATTAGAGCGTTTTTAGAGGGACCCAAAATATAGAACCATTGGAAGGGGCATGTGATGTGTCCTCCCTCCTATTTCATAATGAGGTGGCATGACAAAGAGCATTTATAGAACTTTTCTCTTATCTTGAACTCATATGCGATTCCTTCTTTGACTTGGCCTATCAAATCATAATTCTTTCGGTTGGAATTAAATTCAAATTAAAATTATTTCTTTCTAGCCAGGTTCAAAGTTCAATCCAGATCAAAATAGGATGATTGAATTAAGAATAAATATCTGGGTTTCCTTCTTTTGTTCTCTTTAATACTTTTAAATGGAAATTTTAAATAAATACATATTTAAAGGGGAGGGACAGGGGTAAGTCATTGCAGTAATGCGTACTCTAAAAAAAGAAAGGAACAGGACAAAGAAGCAAACCTCATTAATTGTATATAAATTGACTAGAAACTGCCTTCATATATAGAAATTATTGAAACGGACAGGTGGATATTTTTTAATGATGGCGTCACCTTAACTTTGATTTTATGGTGCTTGAATTTGGATGGGTGGCCATGTATGGGCCATGATAATTGAAATGAGCTAAGAGTTTATTTTAATCTAAATGGTTTCAGTATTAATTAGTTGTGTTAGCCACTGAACAGCATAAACTTTTTTTTTCTTTTTTTTTTTTTTTTTTGCATACGGGTCATTGGATCGTGTAATTCGCATACAAGTTTATTGTTTGTCAAAATAAACTTTAAATAATTGCACATAAACTCAAGTGTGTTGCATAGAATATAACGCTTATCCCAAAATTCCCGAGGTTTGTGAGAGCGAGAAATAACCCTAACAATACTTTTTTGCTTTCGAGATTAACTTATTTTGTGGTTAAATGTTGAGACTGTTTAATTGAGAGTTTGAAGTCTTATCTATGTTGTGTAGACCACTAGTTCTATCTAAATTATCTTTTATATTGCTAAGCATGAGTTTTGTAAGTTTACTTGTTCTTATTTGAACATGGTCAATTTTTAAGAAAAACTTATAAAATCCATTAAATTCTTACAAAATATCGTATTTGTAGAAAAAATATTGCTGACAGCTTAGGTACTCCAATAAATAGATTTTGGAGTGCTGATAGCATATATTAATGCAATTATTATCCGCAACAATCGCTCACTCATTTCCGTTTACGTCACTATAATCAATTATGTGAAGTTCCACTAGCACATTCATTATTTATTTAACTTTCATGGGTTATTTAAGAAAAATATATTTGTCTTCCTTCACACAGACTCCTAATTGCTCCGGCCAGTGACCATTTGATGGTGAGCGCATCATCATCACCGGCAACATCTGATTATGTAGTAGAAATTGGTCATGGAGTGGTTGCGACGACCACATATATGAACTCCTATATTCATATCTGAATTCGTGATCAGCGACACCATGGAGTGGTTGTAGCGGCCGCAGTCGTACTCCTTTACTTACGCCTAAATTCGCTATCGGTGTTGATGGTGCTATTTTATAATTCTTTCTTTTGCTTTTTTCTTTTATAACTACTTTTGACAACCTATTAATTCTAATCCAAGTACACTAGTTTCAAATTCGACAATCAGGAATTTGGTAATTTAGCAATTAGAAATTTGGAAATCTTGTGATTTATTTCCATCTTCTCCATTAGCTGCATTTTTGGACAGAGAGATTATCAAATATTGGGCGTAGAGTAGTGAAGAAGAGATAGTTAATTAAGAAAAGTATAAATTTACCCTTGAAATTAAATAAAATAAAAATTTAGTAACAAACTCAATTTTAGAGTACTGAAGCACTACTCAAAATTATTTTGAGATTCTTCTTTTTTTACAAAAGAATTAATTGTTAAACATAGCTTTTGTTAAAATTGTTCGCGGGCTCAATAGACCGCTACGCGGAAACGCTGGAAAAGGCAAAGTGAAAACGATTTTGGCGTGAGTGCGGATGATGTGTCCCGGTAAATAGGAATACTCTCATCCGCTGTTAGATTTCAAACACGAAACTCGGAACGTTCGAGTAAATACTAATTAGGAACGTTTTGGCTTGCGAGTGGTGGAAATTCGTATATATTGTTTTGGTTTGTACAGCGGATCTGTTATTGCGTGTCAGTTTGGATAAGGACAGAGGGCCTGATTTGCACGTGGCTGTATGGATTAGCATTGAAAAGGTTGGTATATTAAATTCTCGAAGAAAAATTCTTTAAGGACCCAAAATATGGGACCAATAGATGGGACAAGTGGGGTGTCCCCATCTTATTGGATAATGAGTTGGCCATCATTAATGATGGCCAACTCATTATCCAATAAGATGGGGACACCCCACTTGTCCCATCTATTGGTCCCATATTTTGGGTCCTTGTAGCAAAGCGCTCATTCTCGAATATATCTAAGGTTCCGTTTAGATTCCAAGATCTTTTAATTGTTTTTATGTTATTTTTTAAAAAAAATAAAAGATCATGTATTTAAAAATCATGATGTTTTTTGAGTTAAATCATGCTCAAACCAAAAACACAATATTTATTTCAAAATATCTTTAAGTGTTTTAAGTTTGGTGTTTTGATTTTGAGTTTGAGAATGTGTTAATATAATATTAACATAATACAATAAATTTAATTAATATAGAGTTATTATTAACATGCTTATTATATTATATTATACTATACTATATTATAGTTAATTTAATGTATTAGTATTATTTATTAAATAATATGAAAATATAATAAATAAAATATCTTATATAATAATATAATAACATATTAAATACTAGTATTTAATATGTTAATAACGTATTATATAATAATAATATATAAATAAACTAAAAACAATAACAAAGTTATTAATAATAAAAAATAATATAATAATGATATAATAATATGCTATACAATAGTATAATCGTTATAATAATATTAACTTTTTAATAAATAAATTGTAATAAATTAATAATTATAAAATATTATATGATAGCAACATATTTAATAATAAAATAACAATATAATAATAATATTATTATATTATATTGTATAGTAAATGTAATATAATATATAAATATTAATATATTATTTAATAAATAATATAATTTATTATAAAGTAAAATAATTTTTTAATGATAAAATAATTTATTGCTAACAAATGCTAGTGTAAAAATAATATATTCATAATATAATAATATTTATTTATATCATAAATTATTATTATATTATTGAAGTACTATTAATAAATTCTAACATATTAAAAACTATACTATATTATATAATATTAAAATATTTATAAAATATTAATTTATTAATAACATACTAGTAAGAACATAATATTAACAATATTAATAATATTATATTATATAAATAATAGTATAATATGACATTATATTAATAATAATATAATATTATATTAATAATAGTATAATATTATGTTAATAATAAAATAAAATTATTATAAAAATATTAATATAATATATAACAATAACAAATTGATATGTCAAAATAATTAAATATATAATTATTTGAAAATAATGTGTAAGAATTATAATATAATATAACTCATTAAAGTACAATATAATATTATAATACATTATATAATATTATATTGCATTATATTTAGTACTTATAATACTATAATAATGTAAACTAAATATTATAATATTTTATTTATAATATATTTTATTATAATTAATATATAATATATTAATAATATGTTTAATACTAATGTTGTAATGAGTCAAACTAGTGTTGACCAAAAAGTATTTTTAAAACATTTTAAGGGATAAACACAACACCATGGTGTTTTTTTACAAAAACACAATAATGAAAACATCATGGTATCCAAACAAAGTATTTTTGCATTTTGTTTGTTTACATGGAATGTTTTAGGGAAAAATGTGTCAAGGCCAAAAAAACTATTGTGGCTAGCCTCACTGTATTATTTTTCATGTGAGACAGCCCCAAATACATCAAATAATTATGTTTTAGCCCCTATATACTTTTCCCAGTTAGCACAGAGAGAAATTTTTAGCAAAAGCCTAATTATACCAATTAACCCGTTCCCCAAAAAACTGACATGCTCTCTCTCTCTCTCTATCCCCTCCTCTCGTTCAAGCCACCGTAAAACTGGAGAACCCAAAATTAAAACCCTAGTTTTCACTCAAATGTCCATAAAATCCGTTAAATTTTTCTGTAAAAAAAGAGGAAAATAGCTGAGGAGCTAATGTGGAGAAGGGTGAGGGAGACAACACCCAATTCGAAGTGGTTCATTGTCGGCATTGCTCAGCTCGATTGATGAAGGATGCTGCACAAGAATCCTCCTCCTCAGCCTCTACATTCTTATCCCTCATCGGCGATTCTTCTTCTCCGAAGTCCTCTAAGGATGAGGACAATAATGAGGCGACGATGGTTCTGTTAATTTCAATTTTTTTTTCATTTTTAACAGAAGAGGCAACAACATCTAGGGGCATCCATATGTTTCCTTATATCGATAATAAACTTGGATACATTTGGATTCATTCTTTGCAAATTCATAATCAAACTTTCAAATCTTGTATTGCAAATTCATAATCAAACTTTGCAAATTCATAATCAAACTTGAATAGTATTGCAAAGCTAGTCGCAATTCATTTACACTTTCAAATTGTTGGCCCCTTTTAAGTTAATGTTGTGTGTTACCATTGAGAAATGATGGAAGTATTATTGAGAATATCATCGGATCTCATTACATTCTCACCAGATGGGCAATCATTTCAGATATTCTCTGAATTAGAAGTATTTTCTGAAGGAGGATGACTATATTCTGCATTCAAAGAGTTATCACTGCTGCATAAATTAACGAACTTGGATACATTTAGGTTCATTCTTTGCAAATTCATTCTTTGCATATTCATAATCAAACTTTTTCGCCATAGAATAGTACTGCAAAGCTAGTCGCAATTTATTTACACTTTCAAATTATTGGCCCCTTTCAGTTAATGTTGTGTGCCACCATTGAGAAATGTTGAAAATATTATTAAGAATATCATCAGATCTCATTACATTCTCAGTAGATGGGTAATCATTTCAGATCTTCTCTGAATTAGAAGTGTTTTCTAAAGGATGATGACTATATTCTGCATTCAAAGAGGTATCACTGCTGCATAGATTAATGAACCAGTGAGATATCAAATTCAACTATAATATTATTTTCTAATATTTTAAATTAACAGCTTCTTGTGTAAGTTAACTTACTAGAAGGAAAGTTAATAGGTTTTGGTAAAACTTCACATAAATCAGTGAAAGTTAACATGTAGTAGGAAAAGTTAATAGACTAGAAGGAATTTTCAATTAAAAGTTAATATGTTACTATGGTAGTCAACAGAAAACCATAAAAAGTTAGCATGTTCTAGTGAAAGTTAACAGATAGCTATGAAACTTAACACACGACAGAAAGAGTTAACATGTAACCACGAAAGTTAACAATTATGATTTGTTTGTGCTATGAAACCTGAAAATCGTATTCACAAAGCCTACATCACACAAAGCTCAATTTTAAAATGTATTATGCTATAATTAAGTGTGCACATTACTATTTTGTGGATCATAATTTTTGCTTATCCTTAACTATAGTTAAGATGCATTATGCTATAGTTAAGATGTAATGCACATTACTTCTTCTGAAATTTTTTGCATATATAACTGTAATGCCTAGGAATAGTAATGTGCACACCTAACTATAGCATGATACATCTTAAGAACGACTTACTCATTAATATCATCATTAATTGACGAATCTGTGCATTACATTGAAAACACAATGAAAATTTAAAAAACTACAAAAGAAATACCCTCAAAAGTTTTAAAAATTATAAAAAACACCCTCAATTTTTGTAATGTATAAATACACAAAACTATTAAACATTACATTAAAATAAAGAAATTATAAAAAAGTATTAAAAAATTTCAAACTTTGGAGGGGTAATTTGCAATATACTAAACTTTAAGGGTTTTTTTGTAAACTTTAATTTTAATAGGTTTTTATTTAGTTATGTTTTTTTAAAAAAGTTATAGATAATATTGATCATGAAAAGTTTTTCCTAAACCTATACTTTTAAAGGGAGCATGATATTTTTTTCAAACTTTAATTTTCTGAGGGTTGTTAATAATTCTGTATATCCATTTTAGTGTCTATAACTCTATAAGTTAGAAATTCTAACGGTGTTTTTTTTTATATTTTATGAATTTTAGGGGTTTTTTGCAACTTGTTTAAAACTTATAGGCATTTTCTATAGATTATAAACTGTTTATAGACTATTTATAATTCGTATGTTTTTAATTTACTAATGAGTTAGAAATTCTCAAGGTGTTTTTTATAAATTTTGAATTATGAGTGTTCGTTGGTAATTTTTGAAAATTTAGAGGTTTTTTCTATAAATTATAAATTGTAGGGGATATTGTAGTTCTCTACGAACTGAAATAAGAAAAAGATTTGAATTATATCAAACGTATCTCCTTTATCCAATAATATATTAAGTCACATTATGAATATGATAAAACATTTAATTACCGATTTAAAAAAGATAGGATAATTAGAATATATTAGGATAACAATATAATAATTAAAAAAAGTTAAGGATAATATTGGTCATGAAAAGATTTTCGCGAACTCGTACTTTTAAAGGGAGTATGATATGATTAGTAGCTCTATTTTTAAAAGCTGCTATATTGATGTATCGTCATTATAATTCGGTTTTAAGAGTATTGTTGGGTTTAAGAATAATTTGTTATGGATATTTAGGGTTTAAGGATGATGTTAGAAGCTCACGGGTTTAGAAATAAATCATTGTCAAGCTTTGGGTTTATGAACAACGAATTTTTTAATGAAACAACCTCTAAACATAGGCTCCATTTCATGTTACCATCATTGATTGACCAAATTTCAGAAAATCACCACTATCCGCCACTATGTTAACATAAAACCACCAATACTCTTTTCCATCCAAAGAAAAAAAAATGCATTTTAATGATTTCAGCCCAACATAAGTTTAATTTTATTTAACTTTAAGATCGAATTTAAGTGTCCAAATTATTTCACATTGTAATTTTGATGCCCCAAAGTTGATTTTTTTGGGGCTAAACACCACAAAGTCAATTCATTCTTTACTTTGATAACTCAAAGTTATTTCTCGCCCAAAAACCACTCCAAAGTTCAAAAGAATTTAACTTTGATACCCAAAATTAATTTTAATACCCCAAATTTAAAATAAAAATGTAATACTGATGTCAAAAGTTCAATAAAAATCAACTTTGATACCTATAATCTATCAAAATTAAACCGTGTAAAGGTAAAATCGGCAAACTATAATTTTTTTAGATTGAAAATTGAATGAAAAAAGGGCATGAATTGTTATACGTTATGAATGATAGATTACAAGTTTGTTCCCTGAAAACACCCTATTATTAACAAAGACTGATTTGATCGTTACCCTTTTAGATGTATAAGGCCCAAGGCCCAATGAAAGCTGGTTAAAACTTTTGAAGGCCCAACCTTAGCCCAGTTAAGCAGCCACTGAAGACCCATTTGGCCCAATTAGCTTTCAGATATTCTGCGCTCAATCTCCCATTTGATTCGGAAATAATTCGCGGAAAAGCAAAACCTAAAAATCGACAGAAGGGGAAGCGGACACTTTTAGAAGAAGAACGAAGACTAAATTTGATTGAAAATCGAATTTTTTCGGAAAAAATCGACAAAAAATCGACAAAAAATCGAAGCTTTTTTCTCATAGGCCGCGGCGATGTCAGATGGCCATCTCTTCAATAACATTCTCCTCGGCGGCCGCGGTGGAACTGTAATCCCTCCTCATTTCTCTGATTTTTTTTCATTTTTGAATGAATTATTTGATCTAGTGCAGCTCTCTAAGTTTCGATCGATGTAAAAAATTGCTTTTTGAAGCTATTTGTTGGTATTAAGGGTTTAAGGTTGATGATTCTGAGTGGTTTCTTAGCTTAAAGTTTGAATCTTGTGATGACTTCACTCTTTGATTCTGTATATAAATTTGGAAATAGTGAAACTTCAAACTGCATCCGTGAAATATTTTATATGAGAATGAGTGATGCTTAATGGGTACAGAAATGATATGAGCAGTGGGCGTGAAGCATTGTTATGAGCCGATGTGTCTGTATCTATTGGCAATGTTTTTCGATGTTTAATTTTAGCGCATTTAACTCGGTTGCTTTGTGGTGAAACTGCAGAACCCGGGTCAGTTGAGGGTGCATGCAGCAGGGATTGCATGGAAGAAGCAGGGAGGTGGGAAGGTGGTCGAGCTGAAGAAAGACGATATTGGTGGTGTGACATGGATGAAAGTTCCTAGGGCGTATCAGCTGGGAGTTAAGAGTCAAGATGGGTTGTTTTACAAATTCATCGGTTTCAGGGAGCAGGTGATGCTTTCCATCTTCTCCTCTTAACTTACCTTCTAGCTCAAGGGATTTGGCATGCACGCTTGTTATTTTCTTCTTCTAGCGATTAATGTGAAAATTAACCGAATGGGGATTCCTATTCTTATTCAATATGTTCTATGTGGTGATTTGCCAAATCTACCAAATTGAAGCTTTCAGTTGGGTTATACATATCCGTTGAGGATTGGTATTATATATCCATGTACCGTATGAAAGATAGGTTAGCATGTCTTTTCTCTTGAGGATGGGTGTTGTGGTTGACATGGAGCATTGCTAAATGACATGTGACTCACTTCCTGGCTTAAGGATTTTCTAGTGCAGTATAGTTCAAAATGTTTGTATTAGGTTGACTACTGGTATTTTCAAATCTCAAAAGATGTCACTTTTTATTTGAAATTATTAACTGTGCAAGTTATTATGGATAAGTTTGTATGGAACATTATTATGCCTGCATCTCACACATCCAATCCTCCAAACCCCCCCCAGCGGGGGCGCGGGCCCCCCCCCCCCACCCCCAAACACCCAACGCAGCACCGCAACACCCACAACC